>VCRD01000471.1:86177-277600 GCA_006783055.1 Trinorchestia longiramus
GTTATTTTTCTCCCGGTACGTTACGGGTGTTATTTCTCTCCCGGTACGTTACGGGTGTTATTTCTCTCCCGGTACGACACGGGTGTTATTTTTCTCCCGGTACGTTACTGGTGTTATTTCTCTTCCGGTACGTTACGGGTGTTATTTCTCTCTCGGAAGAAGGTACCTCAGCAAGCAGTGAAATGGAGCCACCTATGAAAAGCCCGTTTCCTCGAAAAATCGAACTTCCATGTTCCAATTTTCGGACCTTGGGAGGCAGGGTCTCACAATATTCTGCCCTGATGCTCGAGTAACTTTTCCTGCATCCTAAGTAGCTATGCCTTCAAGAATTCTCGTTTAAAAAAGAACTTCTTGGGTTTAGGGCACCAAAACCGCTGTTCTGTTGAAACGTTAATGTTTCTTTTCCCTTAATTGTTATATACAAGGCAGTTTGCGTTATCTGTAAGCTCAAAACAATTAGGAAAAATGGACACTTGGAAAAAAAGACGAAGTTTGTGATATGTTGATTGGGTATATCTACCACAGGCTCTACGAAAGCTCCATTTTAGTCCGCTGAAATTTACGCCCGTACTTTTTAAACAAAATGTGATTTGAAGATAACTAGAACATCACTGTTGAGTTCTATGTCATTTAACTACACAATAACTTCTTTAACTAGACGTGTGTGATGTTGCAGTTAAAGAGCGTTTTTCAAATTACAGGAAGAAATTAGCGAAGAGCCATAGTTCCCAATTTTCAAGTTTTAAGCGTTGAAATAAGAAGTACTGATCCCAGTTGTTATAATTTATTTCATAAACATTCACAAATAATACAATTTACTAATGTAATTTATTATATAAACCATAACTATTATTTAAATTGATAAATAACAAGCAAGTGATTAATTTTTAAGTATTGACTGCGTAAATGATTACGTATTGTCTTGGCACAAATTATTCTTATAAGCTCCGAGTTGAACAATATTACGCTATTTTTATGTAGGTACAGCATACGTATAAATACAGGGTGTCTCAAAAAAATGTACTCACACTTCGAATGACGAGATCCTTTATTTATGAACATACAGTGAAATAGAATAGCTTCGAATACAGAAGATAAATGTGATTAAAGAATCATGTTCGCAAATGTTCGAATTGATGACCATTATTGTCCAGACAACGCTGATAACGCACACCAAGGGTGCGTTACATTTACATTTTTTTGAGACACCCTGTATAAACAACGCCATTTACAGAAGTCTGGTGTTTTGCCTGTCAACACATTAGCTAACTAAAGTTAGGTTTGAAGTCCCAAACCAAAATTCTAAAATGAATTAACAAGAACACTAAACGACATCAAAAAATGCTGATTGGTTAGAAAAAATATAGAGTTTTAGTGTAGAGTGGTGGAGACAATGATAAGAAACTCTACATTTTTGATTATATCTTTACAAATATTGATTGAAATACTATAAAGTTTTGACCATCGGTAAGGAATAAAACAACAAGAAGTGTACATTCAAATTTATATTACAGCGTAGTTTTTTGTACAGTTATTACAAAAATCCTCTTCAGGGGATCAAAATTTGATGGAAATAAAGATAAGACACCATATAAAAAATTACGTCTATCCGAAATATTTCACCTTTGACAGCTCAGAATAGAATGAAAACAACACACCGGTGTTCCCATAGACTGCAAGTAGACATTGTAATATCTTATAATTCGGTTTAAATCGTGAAAAATCTATATTTTACAGCATGAGCAGAGAAGGTTCTCTCTTGGAATTTGAAAAAGGTCATATAATAGCTCTAAATAGTCAAGGATGTTCCTATAATTCAATTTCGAAGCAGATTAAGAGGTCAAGAACAGTAATTTGATCTTTTTGCAAAATCTGGAAGCGTACGGATCAAATAAATCCCCTGGATGTCCAACCAAGCTTACTCCAGCCAGTCGGCGCCGAATGCTACGAGAGGCTTCATCTACAGGAAAGAGATTCAAAAATCTTCAAACGTGTCTAAAGTTGAATGTAACTCTCCCAGGAGAGTTAGGCAAATTCTCAATGTTTCAGAATTTTTTATTTAGGAAGAGGAAAACAAAACCAGAGCGGAAGAAGATACACAAAAAACGCCGAGAAGAGTGGATGAGGGAAAAGTACAATGGAATGCTGACAATTGGACAAAAATTGTCTGCTCCGACGAAAAGAAATTCAATTTAGATGGGCCTGACGGTTTTCAATACTATTGGCATGATTTGAGGAAGGATGAGCAGATTTTTAGCAGAAGGCCATTCGGAGGAGGATCATTGATGATTTAGGGAGCTTCTTCAGCAAAAGGTAAGGCGAGTCTGGTACAGATGGAGGGAAAATAAAATTCAGTAAAGTACACTGAAGTTTGCAAAAAAGTCTTATACCATTTTTAGATCCTTTTCACCAGAATACTGCCGTGTTTCAGTAGGACAATGCTGCCACCCACATATCAAAACACACAAGAAAGTGGCTTAATGGTCACAATATCCGCACTTTGAGTTGGCCAGCTAAGTCACCAGATCTAAATCCTATAGAAAACCTATGGGATATACTAGCTAGACAAATTTAAGCCAATGGTAGACGATTTGAAAACAAGCAGGAGCTTTGGCGTGTTGTCCAGGAGTGCTGGGAAAATTTTTCAATAAGTTCTTAGGAATTTAGTGAAATCAATGAATGATCGTTGTCTAGATGTTTTGCAAGGGAAAGGACGTATCCGTAAATACTAGTCATTTTGATTCATTTATCTGGAACATTCATAGTTTCTATGCAAATATTATTTAGGGCAGGGTGTCTAATCTTTATTTCCATCAAAGTTTTTTCCTCTGAACAGTATTTTTGTAATAACTTAAAAAAAACTATCGTATCAAATAAAATTTGAACGTACACTTACTTCTTGTATTATTCCTCACCTATGGTCAAAAATTTATTGTATATCAATCAACATTTATTAAGTTATAAGCAAAAGCGTAGAGTGTCTTATCATTATTTCCACCACTTTATTCTATAGTGCTCGTTCATTTCTTTAACTCTAGCTTGAACTTTTATTGACTAAACTCATTTTAGTTGTGCAGTGGAGGACAAAATTTACAGTATTGTTTTGTAAAATATGAACTCAAACTCCTAATAAAAATTTCACTTTAAAACCTTGAGAGATTCCGTAAAAGTATACACCGACATTTCGGCCATAGATACGTCGAGATCTGCAACATTGAGATGGGCTACAGGAAATTTGAAAAGTTTCGGACCAGTATCTCTAAAATTACTTCTTCTGAATGCAGTAAACTTCAGCGGGAGAGGGTCCTTTAGATACTAAACTTTGTTATTTTACGATGAGATTTGTTTTTCTATCACTGCGTCAAAACACGTGTAATACGTACCGAACGTTGCTCAGAAAAGCTTAATTTAAAGAACAAAACATCCTTAAGTTACATTTCGAAATGATAAATGTATGTATGATTATATGCGTGTATGTGTTTCGAGTTGCAACATGATTTGAAGCCACATACCTTCTCTTTGCATAAAAAAAACGTTTAAAAGTCGTACGTAATTTAGAATTAGAATCATTCCCGGCCCTGCGGGGGCTGTTATTTTGCTGTGACAGCAAAAAGTACTTTATTTATTTGAAGCAAAGCCTAAAACATCAGATTTGTCGCATAAAGCCCCTCAATTCTGCGGACTTTGGTGCGTTTTAGTGGCTAGGAGCTGTAGAGATTTGACCGAGATTTTGAGAAGTGGCTTGGAATTACGACGTATAGATATAGCGCTTCAAGTAAAATGTACCTGAATAATGGGCGTGCCACCAAAACTTGACAAAAAGGGCTGTCATGCATGAATTTAGACACTGAGTTAAAGCAAAATGGAATAAAATATATGTATAATTGACTGCTGCTGTATATACGGCACATCCCTTTAGTCCCTCATACATCTCTCTAGTACAACACACATCTCTCTAGTCCTACACACATCTCTCTAGCCCCACACACATCTCTCTAGTCCTACACACATCTCTCTAGTCCCACACACATCTCTCTAGTCCCACACACATCTCTCTAGTCCTACACACATCTCTCTAGTACAGCACACATCTCTCTAGTCCTACACACATCTCTCTAGCCCCACACACATCTCTCAAGTCCCACACACATCTCTCTAGTCCCACACACATCTCTCTAGTCCCACACCTGACACGACGGCATGCGTGTAGGAGGGCGTATTCTGACTAACAAGGCACGGCTGGTGTGTGTAGCGGAAGAAGCTTTCGTGTGCCTTTGAAAATTATGCAAATTTTCTTGGTATTTGAGGCCATTAGCCTAGCACGCCTTTGGATCTGCTCTTGTTTTGAGGCATTTTTCACTCACAGACAGAATATTCTCATCAGCGTCATGATCAAATTTAGCGGCCACAGATGCGGATAATTTTTTTGTTACTGAGTTTTCGTGCTTTCCTTCAAAAAGTGAAATCTTGTTATCTTTTATTGATCAAGTTGCTGAATTTGAGAACATCTATGAGATTGCAAATGTTTAAAAATACACATCAAACAAGACCAACTTCAGAGATTGTCTAAATTCTAAAAGTTTTCTACTTTCTTTATCTGCACGTTTTTGAGAGCAGAAGAAATAGCTCGTCTGTAGTCCATTTATTTGATTTCAAACACAACCGTGGAAAAAACTTAATCACTCAATGAAATAAGCACAACTCTGCCTTACATCCAATAGAAATAAAGCTGTGAGTTTCAACCACAAAATAAAAAATGTTTCATCGTATTACCATGTAAGCACGGAGTGGGAAAAAGGTATTTACACAAGTTTGTTTCTCTCTTCTTCTCTCTCTCCCTTTAATTTTTTTGAAATAGTCACTTGATTTATGAAAGCGAAATGCGTTTCTTTATTTTTTGTTACGTAACGCGATCAAATTTTTCTTCAGAATCGGGTCATTTCTCTGCGTTTAACAACGAAGGACTTGAATCATGTGAGTCTTTTGATTAATGACTCATCGTTACTCACTCTTTTAATGACAACACAAAAGAATTTCTTGTTTACAGTTCTGGTAAACTAAATCAACTTTTGATGTAAAAAGATTGTTGGTTTTTATTTGTTTGTATTCACTTTATTTATGTTTTTTCTCTCCAGAAGCTCAGTTATAAATACCACATCTAATAGGTGGGGATATTTATTTCATGGCCTACTGCACAATAATTCTCTAACATTATTTCATGAAACAAAAATTGAAATCGTAGCATCCATCAAGAACCGATTTGTAAAACTTTTTTCAAACAGTCTTAGTTTTACTGGGATTTGTCACGGTGTTTTCTGTTCCATGCTTTATATAAATGAACATTGAGCAGTGATGTGATAAGTATAGATACTAATAACGTTGTCTTCCATACTCAAACTATCCGTTCTATTAATTTTCGACACTTGAAAGCTATCATCCTCTGGCAAATGAATAGTCCATCTACGTCGGAAATGTGTTTGACTTAGAGTAGGGGGTCAGAAACATCCGCGCAACTAGAAATTTTTAGCCAAATGCACTTCCAACAAATGAAAATGTTTCTGATCGTGTAATAATTACGTACAAGTGCTTAATAATAAATTATGCATAGAAAACCAAAGAAGTTCTGATGTAATTGAACTAAAATATGGTTTTCAACTTATATAGTTTAAAAAGTATTCGTACAAAACTATAGAAATACACAAAAATAATTCATTATTTTGTAGCACAGCTATTATTCACTTTAACAACAACCAATTTCTTTTTGTAGTCCTCAGTTATTGATTTGTAAATTTTTGTTGATGTTCTATTTTATTTTTCGCACGTTTTCTTAAGATCCAGGATTTTTGTTCAAGCTCATCATTAGATTTGAGTTTTCAAATCACACCACAAATTCTCTGATGGGTTTAAGTCTGAGGCATGACTTGGCTAAGGCTAGAGTTAAATTAATTACGAAACTAAATCAATGAGTTTGACTTAAGAACATAGGGACTGAAAAAGGCCTTGTTGAGGGCAATTATTCATAGAATATCACACCTAATTGAGTTAAATCGCATTGAATATAGCTCGTTACTTTGTGTAAAGTTTATGACAAAGTTAATTATTCTCGACATCTAATTCATTGTGATTTTTCTGTCCAGCGCTTGAAAAGTGAACAATGAAGATATTTTTTGCTGCTTTTGAAGTTGCTTAAGGCCTTTATTCAGCTAAGAACATTTCTTGCTACTTTTAAAGTTTCTGTAAGCCCTTTGTTCGACTAACAAAATTAAACTGTCAACTGACCTTGACTCGTTTCAGATGGCGTGGGACATTCACATTTACTATATACAAGAATGCGCTCATTTCGCCAGCTAGACTCATCGCCTGACTAAACCAAATCAACAGAATGGTACGTGCCACCACTCCAGAAACCTCAGCCTGTATTGCGGTGATTGTAAATTCAAAATCATGACTGTTGATAGCTCATGGCAATGCCCTTATGACATCGCTGTTAATGAGGCTATTTGAGGGGAAATGAACGTCCGTAAAGTAGCTTCAGGTGAGGAGGTGAAGACGCGTTAAGTCTTGGTTTATGTCACGAAGGCATTATGGTGATGGGATACGCAGAATTTGCTGCTACTTGAATTCATTCATGTTAGAAAGTGACTGGGGTGGAGCGATAGAGAGCAGTTGCTATTTATTGGCATTTATTTATGGCACAAAGTCACTATGGTAAAGGGATAGATAACCTTTGCTACTTGTTTAAATTATTAATTCCGATGTGGCAGCTGCTTTTTCAGTCAATAAGGTAAATGGTAGGTATGTTCTGTTTTTTTTTTATTTAGAAGATTGTAAGACCTCCGGCTTCCATGGCATTGTTTTTCTGCTCATGCATCACGATGAAAACACGGTATGGAACTTGCACTTCTATGCATCTAAGTTCTTGTTTTCCAAAAAAATTTGGCCCCAACATGAGACCTGAACATAAACAACGCTTGTCAAGAGCTCGGTTTGCAGTCTTCTTTCAGGTGTCAACGGATAAGTAGCGTACAACTTAATATATCGTTTGTTCTAATAGGAGTGATGGCTGGGAAGTGCACACGTGTGTACAAGAAATTTTAACGGCGTTGGCCAGGCTTTTTAATACGAATGGCAGTTGGGACGTAACTCATGTGGAAACAAAGTGTTTTAATACGGGGGATAATTTTGCAGTGGTGCAAGAATTGATCGGATATCCTACGAGGAAAGATGTTGGCCTCAGTTCACTTGTGTTTTGGGATGACATGTTCAGTTTTTGAGTTGCTGGCGTGTGGAAACTTCTGGTCAGAGCCCGGGTCGTGGAGCAAATTAGTTTGTTTAATCTCTGATTGTGAAAGATTCACTAAATAAATCGCTTCCAAATACATTTGTGAAGCTAATAAAACTAGGTCAGTGCATATAATTTAGCTGAGGTGTATTATTTATTTATTTTTCGTATGATACAAACGTTAATCTGACGGTAGGAGTGGGACATACTTTTTCGTAGATTTTATTCAGTTGAGGTATTAGAATTAAAGTCAAATAATCAGTTTAGAGCTGCGTGTTAGTTCTGAGGACAATTTTTCGCACAGTTAGTAAGTCCAAGCTTGTCTTTTAGCGTTTGCTCTAAATTAAGAAGGTCATAATCTAACCGACGCTTGCGAAAGAAAACTAAAGAAAATCCAATTTTCAATTATTAACAGGATATTCAATGTCATGCTACCAACAAGATTGACAGAAAATATCGTTTCTGCTAGCACTGTAAACACATTAAAAAATCGTTTCGAGAAATATTTGACAAGGAACCACCAGTTCTTTAGACTACTGATACTACAGGTTGTCCATAAAGTCTCTTTACCATTTTAAAAATTCATTACGAATGCAATTGATAAGATATTTTATTCAAATTTGTTTTATTGCATTTAGTGTTTGTAAAAGTTTTTAATAATTTTTTGCATTTGTGTGTTTCATGGATCCTGTTTGTGAAAAAGGTGCTGTTGAGACTTTATGAGAGACTTTATGGACACTGTATATCCATCTTAACAATTGGGGCCTGCGTACGATTGCAGTACGTGTGCAGGACTGAAATGTGTGTTGTGATCAAGGTGCATGTGCGTGAATGATGCCTTTGCTTTAGACGGTTTGGGTCTTGGACCAAACGGCTTGTTCCTGTTGCGTTATTCTATTCTATTCTAACTACGGTTAATCAATAACAAAACGCAACAATTAAAGAACATTCATGATATTTTATATTATTCATTAATCCATTTTTCTACTTATTTTAAAAATACAATATTTTTTGTATTCTTGACTAATAAAAAATATGTCGTCTTCCAATGTTATTGTATATTCGCTATTGTTATAATGTTCCACTGCTAAATATATGTCTAACTTTGTCTTTTAGTCCAAGAAGAAAGTTTTGCAACTTTTAACAGGGCTGCAGATATACTATAAAAATGTACTCGTATTATAAAGATTTACAATCCGTAAATTATCTGAGAAGAAAAGTGTCGCTTTTGACAGAAGTCCTATCGAAGAAAAGGCATTTCTGTTTTTTATCGTCGTCTAGACCATTTTGATAAATTTCAATATAAGAGTTAGATCTGTGCGTTTGGAGAACATGGCGCTCATGAATAAATTGCACTACTTTGGTGAGGGATTAAATAGTTTTTCGCTAATTGGCACAACGACCAGAGTACCAGTACCTGGAAGGCTTCGAAATGAATGTAGCATTTATGGAGCTTGAGTCGATCTCGTTGATGGCAATAGTCAATTGCTATGGCATCGTATCACGGTTACAGGAGGTCTTGCGAAATCAATGGATTTTCGCATGTGAGGAAAATGGCTTTTAGCAAAGTGGTCATTGCGCACGTCAAACGGCAGCGATAATAAATGGAATCTTAACGATTACTTGGTTCATGGCCCATTGCTGATTGGACAGTATTTTGTAATGAATTTTAAATCTTCGATTTGACAGACCAATGAAATTCTTCGTAAATGAATGCTTTGATTTCCTCGCACCTCATTGAGGTGAAAATCTGTAGACTTTGATTCACTAAAAGTTAATTCTTCATTGGATATCGATCAGTTGTATTTCTAACAGGGAAAGCTGTTGTAAAGTTCTAGAAAATGTCAATGAACTTCGTTGAGCTCAATTATTCAGGTAACGTATCTAAGAATGGGTGAACAAAGAATGCAATTTTTTAGTTAAACAAGCAGTTGTGTTCATTTCAACGCACATTTGATACCATGTTATATTACAGGTATAATAATATACCATGTCTGTTAATAGCAGAAAGTTTCGTGAATTGTGAGAACATTTTTAGATGTAAAGTACGCAAGCAATTTATTTTTAAACATCTCGAATTGGCATAAACTGGTCGCCATTCCGCATTCAAATGTCCTCAATGGGTTTGTGTGATTATTTTCTCCGTCGCTGTAATTCTTGAATGACAATTTATTTATTTGTTCACAGGGAAATTGCAGAATGTTCAATAAAAGAGTGGACGAGCGCTTCCATGCTCAGAAAAATGTTTTCAAAATGATTGAAAATAAGCGATCATTCCAGCTCATATGAGTCTATGCAGAACAGAAATGCTAGTCTTTTTGGAAAATTGGCTTGATGGGCTGGAAATGGAAACGGTTTGACAAAAATTGAATTAGAAATGCTTAGGGATGGGTAGATTGAAAAAACATTACGAAAACTCAACTGGGTAAACAAAGGATTCAACATAGAAGGCAAACGCACAAGCCCTCTTAGGATTGCCGACGGTGTTATCCTTTTCTCAAACAATGTGCTGGAGTTGAAACAAATGTTCAATGAACGCAACAGGGCAAGAGAAGAAATCGACCTATCCATGCACTCACGAAATGACTAAGATCATGAAAAATGATTACGAAAAGGAAAATGATCGAACAGTTACCATTAATAACACAGAAACCGAAGCCGTAGACCATTGTAATGTGGTTCGTTCCATCTCAGTGGATTCCGTTTCAAAAGAACAGTAGATCAAGCCCAGAATCCTCACGGGCTGGCAAGTGTAGTTTTCTGACAAAAATATGCCGCAAGTACTGAAGAAGAGAACTTATAATCAATGAATTTTACCAATGGATACCCATGGTACAGGAACGTGGAATTTAATCGAGAAACTAAAATTGAAATTGAGAGCGATGGAACGTGCACATGACAGCATTATGTTCGATATTACTTTGTAGGACTGTAAGACAGCGAAATGATACGAGAATAAATAAAGGTTCACAATATCTTAGAAACAATCAGCAAATTGAAGTGAAACTGGGCAGGGCACGTGTCAAAGAAAACCAACAATAGGTAGACAACGAGAATTACAAGCTTGACTCCGCAATGTCACGCTAGAAACAAAGGCCGACAGAAGACCTGTTGGTGCAATGATCTGGACAAGTTCCGGAAATACTGACAGCAGAAAGCGCAGGGCAGAAAGAGGTGGTGAGAATTGGAGAAGGTCTATTGGTATATTCAACGACGGACTTCTGAAAGCTGACACAATGATGATGATAATGATGATGATGATGATGATGATGATGATAATGATGATGTAATTACTTCATAGAGCGAGGAGTAGGGAGGTTTAGAAATGAGTAAACTAATTTACAGACGGTGTAGTCGTTATGCTTGAAGTTGAAAACTTGACTTTATAGATGACTAAGCAAGTGTCACAGACAAAATCCGATATTATGACTAAAGACCAGTTGTAGTTGCCTGGGAAGAGTATGAAAAATGGGTAGGCGAAAGGCTTGGCGGTGGTCGTTGTATGCTTTATTTACGACTGTTTGCGTGTAATAGCTATCAGTTATTGTAAGTCAAAATTTAACTTATTTTGCGTCAGAGTCCTTTTTGTTCTAAATTGATTCAATTTTGGCTACAGAAGTGCAGAAAAATATAGGAAACATAGAACAGATGATGTTCAGAATAGTAGAGTGAGAGCTTAGAGTCCTGTTGATTAAGTGGAATAGTCAGTAATTGCTCGTACAAGTTTTAACTTATGAGGGCATTTGGCAGGTTAGATTATCCAAATCTATTCGTCGCTCAAAATAAAATTAAATTGGGAAACCAGTTTGTTGAAGGTACGTACGCTAGAAAATTTCTTGGCTGAGAGTAAGTGCATCAGTAAATTCGTTTATTAAATCAAGTTATCGTGCGGAACAGGCTTGAGTCGAAGGCCCATGCAAAACACTTTGACAACGGCGACGCTAAAATGAGTTTTTCATAATCGACCGGAAAAAGGAAGAGAAAAGTAGCAAGAATGCATTTTATTTCATTACTGCTACCAATGGCCGAGCGTGGTGCAGTGCCATCGTTATTGCATCATTCCACTGAGCGATTAATACTAAGGAAATTAGGACTTAATATCCATCAAAATTAAGATCACAAAGTACCGGTTAGTAATTTTTTCCTGCAACAGGTTAAATGACTCCGATGCTGTCCAATTGGATCCCATTGATTGGAGGTGTTAATCTATCATCACGTACAGAAAATCTCAGAGTTTGGAAGCTTGAACACAAATAATGAGTTTATCAGCAGTTAAAACTAAAATCACTGCTGCCAGGCACGTACGCCTTAGTACTTTCGTAATGAATGTCCAGGAGCTGAAGCTATAAAGATTTATTGCCCTTGATGGAAACGAATCGAACAGCACAGAGCCTTGATTTAATGACAAGAGCTTTCACACTGAAGTCGTAGTTCATAAACGTTCTCAAGAAACAATATTTATTTGAACAATTCATCTTTCAGGTTCGTTCACCAATAATAAGACTGCCGTCAAGCAGCGTCAAGACAAAAACACACGAGAATTATTTATCGTTCCGTGACATATGCCGGAAACAACGATTGTTTGTGACGACTGCTACCCACTTGAACATGCCAGTTTAAAAAACAAGTTGTCAGATTCCCTCCATTTATTTTAACGCTGTAATTATTATGATTCACTGAATATATCTCTTCAATCAACGTCGAGTATTTTTGTTTGATTCAATAATAAGAAGTTTGTGGTTGTTATTGTTTGTCATCTTTCTGCTTGTTATTCGTTTTGTAAGCATTCCGTCTAATGCATTACAGCGTTGCAATTTAAAAGCATAAAGAGGACATTATGAAAACAACTATTATCCCAGAAATGGACTCATTAAGGAGTTTTGTATTAATACACAAAGTACACGGGTTGCCCAACTTCATCTCCTAGAAACCTCCAGTGTAAGTCAAAGACATTTGAGTTGATATTTTTAAAAACCATCTAAATGCACAGAAGAAATCTGATTCTATAATAATAAATGTTCGGCGCGGCAGTAAAAGATTGTTTGAACTCAAGAAACTCAAACACCGCCGGTTTAATTTGAAGATCTGTCATCATTTATTCTCTGAGAGAAAGAATCGTTGAGGATCATTTACAGCTCGTATTAAATCAGGCATCAGACAATCCATTTTAAATTACCATAGGAGCTTCCAGCAATCGGTTTATATTACTATTTAAGTTGAGACTAAGTAGAACAGAATATGGCAACAGGAACGAGCCTTTTGGTGTATTAAATGAGAGTAAATGAGAGTAAATAAATGAATCAGAGACATACACTTCAATCACACACAGACTTTTCAGTCACGCACACGTACCTCAATTGCGCACAGGCATTTCAGACACATTCTCGTACTGAAATCGAACACAGGTCCCAGGGCCCTAGTAGTTAAGAAGGATATGAAATCAGTACTTTACAGAAATGTGGGTTCCTTATCTAAAATCTGTCTAGACGATCATTAAATGTGTTCACAGTGCATCAGAAACTGTATTTTGGAGCAGCTGGTTCCGGATTCTGGCAATTTCAACTAGAAAGAAGTTTAGAGCCTGGGATGTTGTGAAGTTTCTTACTATTATCTTTTGGCCGTTATTTCTGGTTCGCATGTTATCGTTTCTGTCGAAAATTTCTTCCAGGGTAACATCGTTTAGACCGTTGAAATACCTACAGGTCTAAATCAGTTTTCCTTGCAGTCTTCTTTGTTCTAGACATAGTAGCTCAAACTGTTGAAGACGCCTTTCGTAGCTAAGATTACAAAATTCAGGAATTATTTTCGATGTTTCACGTCGAATTTTTCCGTTTTGTTAACGTCTCTTGGTGAGGTAAGAAACCACACTTACGCTGCATATTTTAGATATGGCCCTAATTCATAGTCTCTTGCAATGATACCCAAGATCCTGCTAGTATTTCTTTCACTCTTTCCACAGGTTTGTCATGCTTGATAAGTGTTAATGATGATGCTGGTGAAAGTAAAAGTGATTTCTAGTAATTTCTGGGTTCAAAAATCCATTGAATGAGCAATAATTTGATGACTTAAGCTTTATTGGATTTGAGTAGTAATCAAATAATTATTAGTAATTATTTTGACATTTTTGAAGAAACTTTTTATGAATTTACACTACAAAACGATTGATTTCAGCCTGATCACTTAGAGTTATTTGATGATTGTCAGTGTTCATTGACCACTAAGTGCACTTAAATTGAAGTATAGTCTTTTCCTTGATTTTAGTGGCAGTGTTCGATTCCATGAACTTGCTGCTTTTCTCGGAACAGAGCAACTGATGTTTTACTCCCTGTATTTGCTGAGATTTCTGTAATCTAAAATGTCGATTGAGCTAAAATATTTTTTCACCAATTCAAGCTGCATTAATGTTTAACCATTTATTAAGCTGTTTATCAATGTGTTTAGATCTGCGTTTACGAAATAAATGCTTTGAGAAAAGAAAAAATTCTATTCTCATCCATTTTTCCCTAATAGAATCATTTTCGATTTTTGAGCCATAGTGATTTTAGAGTGTGTGTGTGGTAACGATTTGCTTAAGTGTGGATGAATAAGACAAACAAAATCAAGTTTTGTGACCAGGTGTGACTTTAAAAATCCAGGGTATTAAACCTGTGGATTCGTAGGTAGCACAATGATAGCTTTCTTTTCGATATGTAGTTCCTCATATATGTTATTTCACTCCATCACAAGCGTTTTCATAAGATTTTTGTCCACTTTTCTCCTTTTTGTTGGACTATATACTATTAATCCTATTTTTATTGGTTAGAATCCCTTATTAGATACATAAGCTAGAAACGTATATATATGTTTAGATGCGAAGTTTGTCATTATAGCACACCTCAGAATTATTCACGCGTCTCACACACATTAAAAAAATGAAGACCACTTGCATTAAATGGCACTGTTGAATGACATCTTGGATCTCAGTCACGCTATGCACCATGTCGTCTTAAGAAAGTGGATTTAAATATTCAGAATATTCCACTGCATTGCGTTTTCTGTGCTACGTCAGTTTCAAGTGCAGCACTGGGTATTGAGAGACACGTAGGTATGTCCCCTTAATTCCTGCTCGGAACTTTCTCCCTACAAAAATTTCTCATGTATCACGGGGTGAATGTCTGTTAAATCTAAAATATTATGGAGCCGCTCTAGCTTGACCTCATGGATGCTGTTCATATATGAGTTATCAGTACAGTATAACTCTTGTATGAAATAATCTTTTAACATCGTAGAATCGAATTACGTTTGTCACAGTTGAAGTATGATTGACTAGAAAATTTTTATGGCATATTTTCCAACAGCTTCTCACATGTAATAACCATATAGCATGCACAGGTATACCAGATCTTACTTGTATCATACGGTATTACAACATTCTATCAAAATTATTAACATTCTGCTGGCGTGCCATGCATCGCCGAGCAAGAATTGAGACACAGATCATCCCAGGATTCTAACAGCGTTTGCTGACTACAGATACTTCCCCAGGGCACGGATTCTGTCAGATCTCAGCACGACGATCCTGATCATGAAAGTAAAAATGAAAATAGGGAGTCACATAAAGTATCGAGTTCACATCATGGCCTCCCATAAATTTTAAAATTTGGGTGATTTTTGCCGGGATACATGCTTCTGATCTTGAAAATCAGGTCTCAAAATTATACACTTTTGAAACAACACAAACCGTTCCTCAGCATGAAACTGCTCTCGGCTTCTTACAAAACAATTTTCACTATTCAAAGAACAAGTACTGAAATAGGCAGGAAATCTACATGATCTAAATTCTTAACTACATGATTTTAAAACACCATGTACTCGAACAAGGGGACTCAGTGAGAAACTAACATCTTATAGTTGATATGAAAAAGAGCTGCAAAACGTTCCCATGACGTCGGCACCAACTTACTGACGCCTAGGGACTTAATCGAATAAATTCGAAGTCCAGCAGCAGGGACGTCTTCAGAAGACCTCCAGGCTCTGAAGAGCTTCAGGAGACTAGGCACGGACTTGCCAATAATTGGCTCCAGTTTCAATGGATCAAAGACCAGCGAGAGTCCGAGCAACGAGTCTTGCTATAGTCCATTTACTGGAATCCTAGAACACCCCTGCAGGGTATCCAGTCTTAGTAAATATACACTTCGAAGCTTGATTTAAATTCCCTGTAGTGAAAGATATCAGTGTAGCCTGAAGTGTATTGTTTCAGAAGGAGAAATCGGTGCTTGGAGAAAATAAGAGAATGTATCACGACTTTGCGTCATGCTTCAATTGGAAGTTGAATGACAAAGTAAGGCTGCATTGCGATAATAATTTACTGCAGCGTTATGAACCCAGCTAAATTAATTTGTTTTCAGTGCACACATATCACACTGCAATCTAGTTCAAACATTCATATTTTCCTGATAGTGGTATCACCATTGAATTTAGAATTTTATTCTTCGTCATAATCGGGCTTTGAAAATAGTTGTAATAACAGCTATTTAGAAAATAGGATATTGTTTTTACTAGCACAAATGAGCCTTTTAGGTGTCATCTACAATATTTGAAATACTTTTAAAGCGTATTAGGTCTCAGTAAAAACTTTTGAACATCTTTTTCCTGTTATAAAATTCATGCATTTTATCTCTGACAAATATTTGAGTATAATTAGTTTTATTTTCAACTACAAACGAGTTATCGTATAACAATGAGGAATGTCTCTCAAACTTCAAATTTGTGACATCATGGTAGTACACAGATAGCTACATATTAGAGCTGATGTCGCTGCACAGTGTATGTATATGTGCACTGATCATTAAAATAATAATTTCTGCTTCTAACTCCGTCATAAAACCTCCCAAATAGATTCAACTCGTCTGCATTACCGGAAATAAAATCATATAAAAACTTAGGTCCATTTACAATGTTTAGGTGGCTGTTTGTTTCGTGACTGAATTACTGAAAATCCATTGATTGTCTTTCTCAACGCCATTTATTCATGCAAAAAAGAATTCTGTTTCCTAAGTACTGATTTTTTATACAATTTTGGCTCATTTTGACATCGAAGAAGAACAACGAGCGTTTTCGAGGGCTCTAAGTGTGTCGAAAGTAAAGCTATTTGTAATGGTAATTGATAACACTGGCAACATCGAGACAGGAACGAGTAACAGACTCAGTTCTCTGCAGATCGAATACTGTTGTCAGGCAGCCCTCGTCTCCTTGCAGTGCTTGCAGGACCAAGTTTGTCAAGTCAATATCTCGTTTCTGAGACAATAGGCACCACATGTCTAGTTCTCGACTGGCATCACTAGGCTTTGAAACTCTCAATGTCAGACAAAGCTTGGAATTACGCAGCACGCTGCCACTTCCATAACTTTTTATGATCAAGAAGATGCAGTTAAGCCTGACAGGAAATTTGAAACGATTGAAGAATTTGAACACATATCATTGTTTATCGGTTTGTGAAGATGAAGAAAAGAATGAAGTTACTTCATTCTTTGCTAGTAGAATAACTATCATTTTTTTCGTTGATTATCCATTAGTGTTAGGCTCCGTAGACATCGATATATCAAACAAATACTGAAACTATATATTAACAGTTGTCTTTTGAAGCCTGAAAACCTAAAAATGTAGGTTTATCAGTTTCAATCAAAAACTAATTTCTGAACTGCTTTGAGACAATTTCCTTACCTAAAAGTGAGTCGGAATAGAACATCAGGATTACTTTATTTTCTGTTTGCATGCGTCATATTTATGTATATCAAAGTTTTCTTCAAACCCATCACTTGTTCACTCACTAGTTTATTCATCGAATTTTGATAGCCAACAAGTAAATTATACAATGTAAAACAACAAAGAAAAATCTTCAACCTTCTACCAACAAAGCACTTGACCATCAAATTCCACTGCTGTTCGTAAACAATAGGTCACGATTTTTCTGATTTTGTTAATTCTGTATACCACAAATCAGATCTGCGGCATATTTTGTTAGATAACGTATAATATATGATCATTGTCACGAATTCTTGTAAATCTGACAAACATCTTAGAACGGGATGAAGCAAGAAATAAGGTAGCTAAAGTGTTTACATATGCGAGTATAACTCCCGTTGACGGTCATTTTCAATGTTAGAGTTTACTTTCACGCTGCTACCAATGGTTTACTTGCACTCTGCTACCATTTGTTTACTTTCGTTCTACTACTAATGGTTTATTTGTACTCTGCTACCAATGGTTTACTTGTACTCTGCTAACAATGGTTTACTTGTACTCTGTTACCAATGGTTTACTTTTGTTCTGCTACCAATTGTTTACTTTTGTTCTGCTACCAATGGTTTAATTTTGCTTTGCTACCGATGGTTTACTTTTGTTCTGCTAACAATGGTTTACTCTAGCATTTCTACCAATAGAGTTGAAGCAAAGTTTCTTTCATAATTAATTTGTTGAGTCAATCATTCCTTCACTCAGTACTGGTGCAGTGAAACCCAATGCGCTTGATTGCTATAACTGCCGACTACCGTTCTATATTCCAAGAAATTAGGTTCACCGAAAAGTTTTCAATACAAAGCAACACCCGCATAACAAAAGTAATTTTGATATAAAATGTTTAGAACATCGGCATCATTTCAAACTCATTGATTCCGTATAAATGAAAGCAAGGAAAAATTTGCTTGGTTTCCTTTTCACTGATCTTTAAGTTGTATTCCAGTCGACCGACCCATTACCTAAATTATTTGTATCTGTTCAACAATATTATTGCTGCATACAATTTTACCCTCCACTTTGCAAAAAATGTTCGAATAAGTTAATGAGTGTAACGTTACAAAAGTTTATTCATAAAGCGTCGCGTTGTAGATTTTACAGTCTCTTGAGAGCAGGAGTCGGAAAACAAATTGTCTTCCGTGACAGTGCCTCCCGTTAAAACAATTCAGAAAAAGTGGACACATATGAAATAACTAAATCAATTGCACGCTTTCGATTTTTGAATAAAACAATTTGTTATTCAAAATGAAAAAGCTGTTGAAAATTTATATATATATATATATATATATATATATATATATATATATATATATATATATATATATATATATATATATTCTGATTAGATTCTGCAACTGCAATTTGAAAGTAATGGGCCCATGCAGTGAAAATAAAAAGTTAAATCATAGGTCTTTGATTCCAGAAGAAAAGGATTTAATAAGCATAATTATACTATAACAGATTATGAATTATAAAATTTGTATTGTTAAATTTCAAATAATTGGGAATAGCGTCAGAACTGGAAATCACATTGCATAATCACAAGTAAATGTTCTACTTTGACATTTCAAAACTGACTTGTGTGAATACCAGAATTGCACGCAAAGTTGAAGCTTCATCCTAAATGTTATTTAATTTTTTCGCTGACAGATAAATTAAAATGAAAGTTTAGTCTCAGTTCTGAGACAAATGACAGCAGATGTTAGAGTAATGAAATCAAAAAAAGACTATGATTTGAAATGCTTTGTAATTTTTTAACATGATATTTCTGATGAATAAATCATAAATCAGAAAATGAACTTTCGAAATTTTGAGTTTAATTTCGATCAGTCTCAATTATTTTTAAGAGAATCGTTGGAGCGTTATAATAAAGTCAGAATATGATGTAATCAGTATACAGTGAGGTAAATTGAAAATTTTCAGACATGTTAGGCAAAATTGTTTAAATAAATTCGGATGCACTAATAAGATCTTTTGTGCTGCATCTTAAGTTCTTTTTTTGAACGCAAGTGAAAAAAAAATTATCGAATGTTACAACTTAAAGCAGAAACTCGCGTAAAAATTATTTTGAACAATGGTATGCCACTGAAGTAAAATAAAGTTACCTAATTTTTTAAAAAAGTTTGAGCTTCAAATTTTCGATGAATTTATCAAATATACGAGCATTAATAAAAATTCAGCAAAAAACAGGTTTTTGATATTATATAGAAGAGGTTTTACAGAAGAATGTTCATACAAAAAATTATATTTTGTTGTTTCAGAATTTTTTTCAGTTAGAACAGATACCATTGATAGTAACGCAATCTATTAGTAAGAAATGAGCTTTAAGAGTGAAATTGAATGCATGAATTTCGATAAATTCTTCAAGAAAATGACTAATGGAAAGTGCGATGAGACTTGGCGATGTACTGTGCAGGGCTCTTGGTCATTTACCCTAAACATGTCGTGGTCTGAAACACTTTACCCTAAACATGTCCAACAAGAACTCGGTGAAGCGATTTATGTTGTGGACGTCGGCGCAGTGTAAAGATCTTCCAAATTGGCTTCCGGCAGACTTATGCCTTTCATTTGAGGCTACGTGCATGGCCCTGAAGTAAAAATTCATGGGACCAGCATAGTGAAATATGAGAACCAGATTATCGCCCTAAAAATTTTGCAGGTTATAAACACGGTCATGTAGGGGATTTCTAGGACGATAGTTCCTGGTTCTCTTTGCAATTTGACTACGCTTGCAAATAATTTTTAGAAAAACTAGGCATGTAGAGCTTATTGTCTGCAGCAAGACATTTACTTGACAAACTTATCTTGGTCCTGAGGGCGATGCAAGAAGACAACCGTTGCCTGAGAAGAGTGTTCGAGTTGCAGAGGATTGGATCTTTTGTTTGATTTTGTCTCAATGCTTTCAGCGTTATCCCTTCCTGGGCAAAAATTTTTTTGCTCATTAACATTGAAAATGCTGAGAGTAGTGATGAAGAAATATGAATCTCTTGGAAGAGATATAAGTTGGTTTTACTTCCTCGACGGCCTCATTAACTGAAAAAATAAAGTGTTTAGGAAAGTGATCATTCTTCGAGTGAGAAAATACACAGTGTGGACAAACGGCACAGCCCGTGACGCCAGACTGCCAGATGTTATCCAGCGTTGAAAAATGACAGGGGAAAAGAAAACATATTTGTATTTTATTTTTTTTCTACAATTTTTGATAAATATACTCATTTTATAAAATCTATTATAGTGTATCGTGCCAAAGATTTAAGCAGAATATTCATATACTGTATATGTAATCTATGTTTGAGTATACAATGAATCATGTCCCAGAGCCTATTGTTATGAAGTGATGGATTTTGTTGATTAATTAGATTCGTTTTAACTTGAAAACAAACATTGGTCAATACTCACATTTTTACATTCCTGTTACCGGTATAATCATTATCATTTTCATGACTTAAATTGAAGGGAACATTTGTTAAAATCCAATTACATTCGAAAAATGATATAAAAAATGTCGTCCGCATTGAATCAAAGAGTAATGTATCGAAAAAAACCGTTTGTCAGCTGAAATTATCTGAAGTGCATCACAGAACTTGATGTTTTAGCTGTTGTCTGCAGACCACGCATAAAAATAATACATTGATTGCAAAATTTCTTTTCTAAAAATCCACCAACTCTCTTGATCCTGTTGGACTGTAGGTATAAAAATCCATGATATCGACTTTATTCTTCCTTTGTTTAAGTTTGCCAGGATTGTTCTAGTACATGAACCCTTTACTCGGCGTTTTCCAAGCATGAAAAATGCTTGGAAATTTTAGTACTAACATATTGTACTCAGGATAGTAAATAAAAACAAGTGAAGCCTTTTTTGAACATCCTTAGCGCCCTCCAACTTTAAAAATATGACCTAATATCATCTATTCGGGCAGACTAAAAACAATCAAAAATTCTTCGCTGGAAGAGGACAAAAATAATTTCCGTTAATCACACTATCCACTCTCGACTAAAACGTTATCGTACTTACGACACAGGGTGAAGGGAGGGCGTTACGACATCGTAATGTACAGTAGTATCTTGCAGCGTCGGTCGTAACACAGAGTACTTTGACGGTGCTTTAGTAGGCAAGACAAATTATTGTGCCTCCAATGCCACTCTCATCAATCTGACGGTCTTTCTGAGCCCTGCATCTCACAGAGTGCTTTCTGCAGACTTGGGGGAGAGCTGTTTGCATGATATCTGTGTGACTTGTGTTTCATTTGGTTTTATTCAGAGGTCTATAAAATATTTGGATACAAAGTGGGTGTTCATTCGTTCAGTTAGTGAGATCATTCCAGTGTGTTTCTTCGGGAGGGTTTGTTCAGTGGAGGTTAATGCCATTAAAGGTGAATGAAAGCCTGAATATAAACAGGGGATTTCTTCAGTGGCTTTATTTGGTGACAATGTTTCGGTGTGTGGGGTTTCAGTGCAGGTGCATTCAGGTGAGGGTAATTTCATTCAGAGGACTGCAAAATGCTTGAATATAAAGTGTGTTCTTGATTTCATCAGAGAATTACAGAGATGATCAAACACGTTATGATATAATCAACGTTTTGATGGAATAATATGGTACGAAAATTTGTGATTTTCTTTTCTGTGCTCAATCTTGACATTCGCAATGTTTGTACTATATTCATGAGATTTTACTGAACTTTCAAAAATGTAGTTTCATCTACAATTTCATCTACATGAAAAAATTCCTTTTGACTGACCGATGAACGTCTTGTCTAGTTAATAAATATACATATGCATATTCTGTTAGAAACATTATCCCATTTATACTGTTTTAATAAAATGTGATTGAAAATAAAATGTGATTGATATGAATTGAATCATATGAACACATAAAGGCTAAAATTAATCACAGGATGTTGAGTGAAATAAAGCATATGAAATTTTATCGGAAGAAAGGATCTTAGAGAACTATGATAATTTGGATGAAATTAGTTCATTAGTTCATATGTGACAGAAATCTGATGAAATTATGTGAATGTTTATGATAACCATTATTGAATTTATGTAAATAAATATGTGATGAATGTATCCCAGAACAATTTTGTTTGACTTTTTTCTGCGGTATAAATTTTCCCACTGCATGAGCATGACTAGTGCTTTGTATTTTAGGGAAAAAGAAGATTGAAATCATTCAAGAGAAACCAATTTTAGCATTCAACTTTAATACAATTTTTCTTTTGTGGGAGTTAGTCTGATTAAAAATCTTTTGTGAATGTTCATGATGAAGGAAAATGCATGCAGTGTCATGAGTCGTGATGAATATAAAGCCATGACTTGATACGACAAGTTAGTTCACTTCAAACCTCAATAAAATAAAGCTATCGAGTTCTGGGTAATTCATACTCATTGAAAAGCAACAATGAAGCTTTTGTTCACAGGTAATTTCTAGCGATAAAAGCTCATTAATCAAACTCCAAGCGAACGCGTCTTCAACTATTGTTTAATCACATATTAATTATTGCTGACTGGTTTTCTATTGTCTAATTGTGATTGTTGAGCTGATTTTTTCATAAAATTAATTGCTTTATTTGTACTCAAGAATCAAGACTCAAAAGATTATTCATTTGTGCCCCCTGATTGATAAATTATCGTATCCATGCTCACAAAAATCACTCTGTTGTAATAATTTGTTAAAATTGAGCTATATAGTTACCAAATGAATGATCGAATTATTGAAAATATTTGTGTTCTTATATAAATTTGAGAAACTGATCCCATTACTTCTGGCAATTGTGATTGATTAAATAAAGCTCTGATTGAGAGGCATTTGTGCCACGATCATTAATGGCAAAAAATTTTTGGAGAACAAAATTATCACGTTTCCTCGTAGAAAAACTTTGACATAAAAATTAGGTCTCTATTTCCACTCGCCATTGTTTTTTTGTGGATTTAAAACGATGCTAGAGGCATTTTATTTTATCGAAGCTACGTTTCAACTCTTATTTTGATTGCAATTTTTCTCACATTATATGTTTTAGTAGAAAATGTTTACATCATTATGAAGCTTAAGAGCGTTTCGAGATAGTGACATTGCTCTGCTGGTTCAGTTTATCATCAGTTTGTACGTGGTACAGAAATTTCAGGTGTCTAGAAGTTTTTAATCTATTGATAGCGCTTTCATGCTTGCATGTGAAGTTTACAGTAAAAGTTTCGTTATATTTCTCGTACATCTCCAGATACAAGTTCAATAGCGGAGCAGGAATCGGGAAAACAAACAAAACAAAGGAAAAAGTTTTCGAGAGGTCCGTTTCCGGAGCACTCACTGAAAAAATATAATATATTTTCTGGCGTTTTCCATTTTGAATGCATGAGCATTTAGAAGATTTCCGGTATATGAAAAAACGATACCGCAAGTTTCCAGTATTGTATGAGGCAAATTTATAGCTCGTTTGCTTTAGAAAAGAAATGCGACCAAAAAGTGTCTCTCTCAATGCATGTCTGGAAGGGAAAACTACTTTCCCTTCACTGATATTATTTTTTACGGTTTCTACAGTTTGTTCTGCTGCATCATTTGTTCAAAAAAAACATATTGACTGCAGAAAAAAGAATTCGTGGTACGTTACCTAAGACAATGATTCTGATGATTCCCATGATGTGAGCATGAGTAAAGGAGAGGTTTACGTTGCATTGTAAGGAAGTCATGACTTTTTCTTTTAATCTAGAACAACGACGGGCAGTGCGCAGGGTTCGAGGATAAAGCTTAGTGCTAAGATAAACACTAAGTTACATTTTATTAGATATTGCTTCGTAGGGTGGGCAACTTTCATTCAGATAAAAGACTGTTTGATGAACAAAAAGCATCAGTAGTGAATCGACTGATGTTGTATAGACAGACATGCGTGTATGGAAAGTCTTGAGCATGAACTGGTATGAGTGTGTATGAACACAAACATGTATGAGTGTCTGTACATGTATGAAGTTTGATCCATACCAAATTGTCACCTGAAATTTTGAAGCGAGCTAGAAAAATATTTATGACTTTTGGACTTGTCCATGGAAGATTTAAAAACTTTGCTGCAAGTCCCACACACCACGGACGTTATTTGCCCTGCAATTGTTACTAATGTATTCTATATTTCTGCCTGGGAATTGCCGTCTCTATACATTCGTTCATCAGTTTTCGGGAAATGTTTGATTAAATAGACCTAATCACATTGTAAGAACATTCATTTTTTAATAAGGAATACCATAAAATTGATGTTACTACAAAGAAATGGAATAGAGATTTGCTTGAATGAAGAGTCTTCTATTCAAAGAAAATCGATGTATGTTAAGAACAGTGAAACAATTGTTTACGTAGATTACAGTACAATAAGTTGTCAAAAGATCATTGAGATCGCTAATAACTTATATTTTTCAAAAAATTCGCACTATTTTTCTAGTGTTTCAATAGATGTAGATATAAACAAAAATACTAATTACTTTCTACTTCTCAGTAGGCTCTCAACCAATAGGTTCATGTCGTAGTTTGACTGTACATGTCAATACAAGTAGGATAAATACATGAACAATTTGATCTTAGTGCTTGATAATCTATCAGAAGCCCACCCATCTGCAGACACCAATCATCCGACAGAGTTCAGCAAATTTTTCAATCCACTTTATCTAAATAAATTTTCCCAGATATTGCAATCATAAACAATTGGAGGATAGCAATCACGCTTGTTTTCATAGCTTTCTAACTCCGTCACGATCAAATCCACTTCTAACTTTACGTTTCGAATCCGCTTGTGTTTGTTCCACTCAGGACAAGATAAATTTCAACTTTCGGATACGAACTTTGTTTTTCGAACAGGACGCACGTTGTTGACGCTCCTTAATCGCTCCAAATCGTCCAGCTGGAGAAAATCGGGGGTCTTCACGAGGGTTTACTGATTGGACTTATTTCTCTTTACTATGTGAGCTGAAATAAATTCGTGATTTACTTCTCAAGCTAATGAAAATTTTAATTCATGAACGCTTTTACGGGTGTGAAAGGCGTCCATAAGAAATTTCTCGGTGATGTTAATTTGCTTTAGAATTCGTTGAAATGGCATTCCAACTGATGTATTACTCGCCATCACTCAAGTAAAAAATGCTATTGATTGATAACTTCATTTATTTAAGTGGTGTCCAATGTTAAATTTATTTAACTTTCTCTAGGTATCCATTAAACATTATTCGATTGGAAATGCAATTATTGAAAATCAGTATAACTTGTATCTAACTTAGGTTCGTAGATGCAGATGACGTAGATCACAACTGTGAGCACACTTATGATTCACTTGCACGGGAAAATTATTGTAGTGTACAAAAATTTGTTTTTTGTTTATCCATTCGACCTTTAGGCACCAAACTCTTCCCTTAAAAGGGAATGAAAAGACATTCCTCTTGGTAATGCTAATTATGTAAATAAAAAGCTCTCTTCCCCGCCAAACGCATTCTTTTTATCTATTTCGGATCCCATCTGTGTACCCAGAATTAAAAAAGCTTTGATATACATAGAGCGGTTCTAGAACATTTGTCAGATTTTGTTTTTGTTTGATTAACCTTTCAGAAGCGTAACTTCAAGCTACTCCTTGTGATGCTTACTGAAAATAACATTCTGTCATGGTACGACCTACAACTTCTCTCAAAATTCTTGCTCTGAAATACTGCCAAATTTTACGAAACTATGCATATTTTTGGAAAAAAACTGATGAAAGCCAAATCTGTCATTGAAGAGCTTTGTACTGAGGTTTTTTTGTAAGTACAGACGCTATCTATCAACAATCATGAAATCTTGAGCTGATGAACATCCTTTCTTTGGCAAGAAATTAAGGCGTTGGTTACAAGTGTATGCAGTTGGAAACTTTTTAGGTAACACAATTTCAGAAAATTCGTTCTTCTGCAAAGAAATTTCATAATTACTACTAGAGTTTGAATTTGCCATTTGTCGTTTGTTTTTGAATTGTCTGCTGAACTCCATCAATAAACAAGCGTAATTTTTGTCAGAAAAACCAGGGCCCTTCGGACTGCCGTAACCAATTGTCGCTTTGTAGATTTGTTGGTTCTGAAATGTGCGACAACATCATTCAGACAACAGCAACTGTCCAGAACAATTAATTTCTAGGCAATTAATCGATGTTTTCAGGGGCAGACGTAAATAGGCCTACCCTTTTGTTGGTGTCCATCATCAAAACCTCACAAATTGATACTTGTTTTACCTACTGTTGCCAAATACTCCATCGATTTACTGCAGAGTATTTCAGCATATTTTCCATTCAATATTTCACGATTTTACTGCAAAATATTTCAAAACTTTAACTTTCCTGCAAAATCTCTCATTTTACCACGAAATTATTCCAACATTCAGAACTAACTGAAGGACGTGGCAGCTAATGAGAAAACATGAAAGGAGACTCCTTGAAATTCATCAAAAGTCAGAGAGTGAGTCGCTACACAGCCACTGTGATGGAACAAACATGGAGAATTAGGCGTTGCTTCGTGAAGAGGCTTGTCGTAGTGCCATCTACATCATTCGCAGAATTACTGGATTCTAATTCCACTCTAACTTGACCCTTTGTTAGATAACAGTAGCTCTCGTTACCGCTTCTCTAGTGTTTACTGCACGCAAATTTAGCTTTACTCGCTGTAAACAAGATGGTTGGTGGAGGTGCTGAGAGCTATGGTCAGTAACCCTAAGATTGATATACATATAATAGAAACACTAGCTGAGGAAAATAGAATAATAAAGAAAGTTCTAGCTGAGGGTGCGACTTTCTTTGAGCTGGAGTTTTGATTTTAGATGAAGACATGAGGATGCAAATCTTGATTTCTCCGAATGAGTTCTTAGTGAAGTACTGATGCAAAATTACTTATCACTATCCGACAGCAGTTGGCATGAGTAACTAGATAACACGATTCAGGAAAACGCTATTCAAAATTCTTTCTTTAAAGTATAAAATTAATTTCACTGCGATATGTTACTCTTAGTGGATTGTAGTATTAGATATGTCAGTGCAAAGAGTATGTATCGAAACAGCGGGTATTTGAGATTGCTAGATTTGGGATATTTATTGTATTTTATTTATGTTTTTGATTTCTTTTAATACAATGAGAGCTAAATTCATACCTGCCAGATAGGTGCAAAGAATCTAACAATGCTGTTGTATAGCATACTGTATGTCACCAATTATTATAAGTCAGTGTACAATTGAAAGTTTTTCTGTGTATTATTGTTAGTTCTTTCAAGTGAACCTTAATGACGTCACAGGATGACCAGAGCGAAAGCTTTTACAAGACGCCAGCTTCAGAATTGAGTTCATTGTTAGAACGAATGTGCGTTAATTAGAAAAAAGTGCAGGAGAACAAACTGTTGCGTGCAAGTCCGTGCATGATTGACATTCGATGAAATTTTTTGATCCAACGTCTTCATCTCAATTATTGTAGTGAACTGATTATTTCTGTTCCATTTAGATAAGTCGTTTGATTTTATCTTTTCAAACATTTCTTGTCTGATTCTTGATATTCTAGGTTTTAGAAACTAAAACAAAATTAGTATAAACCCTCTGGTGTAAAATTCCAATAATTTCCGTTTCCCAAATTTATGATTTGTGCATTTACTACCTTTGCATATACCAGTATATTATGGCTCATTTAAACGTGATTATGCCAGGGATTTAGTTCGGATTTGCGGCTAGATACTGCTCATCTGTGTCTTTCTTCCATAAATGCTCACTTGTTATAGAGAACATGTCTCTAATGGGCGTATTTCTAGCTTTACATCAAGTACAAGTGTTTATTTTCTCAGATAACTGAAGTATATTGAGCTCATCATACTATCACTATCCGATGATACAAACATCTATTCAAGTGCATCACATTTTTTCCGCACATCCACAGCTCTTCAGAGATCCTGCTCTAGATCGACACCTAATACAATATCTCTGAAGGCCTTTTTTGTTCAATTCATCAGCCCCTTTGATGATAATTGATTAGGCATTTTTATTATGTACTTTTAAGAAAATTCACTTTGAAAATGCTCATTAAGCAGATACCGGGGCTCAATTTCCTGCAATACTAATTCGAATTCATTTGCAGTTTGAAGTTTTCACTTTGAAGTGTACTGACCAAGGAGTTTAAGTTTTATCATTTCACGATATATATATATATATATATATATATATATATATATATATATATATATATATATATATATATATATATATATATATATATATATATATGGTTAATATCTCTTCGTAGGGTAGGAGACCAGGGCTGCACTGCATATTCCAAATGTTGCCGGACTAGAGCTTTATAGAGCGGTAATATTATGTTATTTTACTTGTATTCAAAGTTTCGTGCAATGAAACCGAGAATCCTGCTTGTATTTTTGAAGCTTTTTTCAACTTGTTGGTCATATTTGAGGATTTTAGACAATGAAATCTAGTTCTCTTTGTTGCTAGACAGCTTCAATGGGTATGTCATTCATCACCTGTTGGAAATGCCGGTTACTTGCACCAACGTGCATTAATTTGAGTTATCAATGTTGAAGCTCATTTCCCAGGTTTCGGTCCATTGTAGAAGACGGATGAGGTTTGATTGGATAGTTACTCAGTCCCTTTCGATAAATGCCTTGTGACAGAGTTCCATGTCATCGGCAAATTTGTTGATTTTACTGATGATTCCGAGATCAATACAATGGCGATTAATTTCACAATTGAGGTCAGAGGCCAAAATTTCATGAATATCAGTTGTATTTATGGGATAATGTTATTACTGTCAAAACATATGAAATATTAGTTGGTTGCATCATTCGTTCAAAGGCAATGAGGTGATAATTTTCGAAAAATGTTCAAAAATACATGTGAACACATATTTTTCCAATTATTTTCTGCACATCAATTCGTACCTGAACCTTTTATTTTTGCATTAGTCACTAGAACACACCCATGTTTTTTGACGACGTTGCTATTTAGTGTATTCCCCAAGACCAATACGACAAGGAAAGCCGTTCGTTTGTTTCACCTTCGGAGTAGCATTTCTTCAAAGCTTGTTTGTTGAGCAGCCGTGAGTGAACTTCCTAAAGCTCGAGTGAGACTGTAAAAAACCTAATATAGTCCACTGTGGAGACCTTGTGGAAAATCCACGCAAGGTTAACTGACTATTTGCACGATGTTCAGCCCGCACACGAGCCAAATGGGACTTGGATGCACGGAACGCAGCCTTAGGAGAACGTAAACTCAAGAAACCGCCCACAAACAATCCCAGCGAACAGCACTCTGTTTCTCTGAAATACATCGTCTTAAAGTGTTGTACAGAACTGTTCTTTAGGGGCTCACAAGTCTTGCTATTTTATTTTTTTAAGCTGAGAATGGTTTCAAGTAGAGTCGTTGCTGGGCAGTAAAACGGTACTCCGAAGTAAAAGAAGTTCACTAGAAGATGACGCAATTGAACAGAAACTCATCCGGTGCTGCAAAACTCATGCAATTTATATCAGAAGCTGTATCTGTGAAACTATATTTCCTGTTTAGTTTTGACGTCCTAGGCGCATGTTTAAATTTTCGAAACGTTTGTGCGAGATAGAAAAAAATGTTTTAGTTAATGTTATTAGAATTTTTCATATTTTATGTTGTAAATGCTTAACAAAGAAGAAAAATATCTGTAAATGTTTAATGGGACATATATCTAGTTCATAATTGAATCAATCTTTACTGCTCAAACTGAATTAAATAGTGTATTTTGAATTAAAATTTTTGGACCTCGAATAGCAACACTTTTCAGATAAAATGGGAGTGGCACCTAATTTAAAAGGGAAAGGAATTGTAGATACACGAGTGTTTTTTCAATAAATTTTGCCTTACAAATACCACAGAAAATTGTACTAGTGACCCAATGCAAACCATCTTTCATTTCTTCAACTATAAATCTAAGACCATTTAATATAAGTGGAAAAAATTGACATAAGTTCATTCCTTGTCCACAAAACCTATGTCTTAAAACTTGAATAAATTTATTTTCTTTGCCGGATGTATTTGTATGCTTAAGTTAGAAAACATGAATTTCGGGATTAAACGAAATAGGAGAAGGTTTGCACACTGACTAAATGATGACCTACTGAAAGGCTTCTTCAAATATTTACGCTTCGGTGTGAAAATTGATAGCAGTGATGTTTTACCTCAGGTACGACTGAAGATATCGTCTCGTAGTCGTGAACGCTCAATTATAAGAACGTTAAAGACGCTTTCGGTCATAAATGAGCTTAAAGTCGTCATGATCGTCGGAGGAGACATTCTACAAATAACTGACTGACTTAAGATTTGTCTAAAAAATGAGGACAAAGTTTCTACACTACTTATGATAATTTTTGTTTCTGCAAGGAACTGAAAATATAGGTAAAAAATGATACAAAACACTAAAAAAAATTGTTAACATCATAGTTTTTCGCAAGTTACAGCGTTACATATCAGAAAGCGAAAACAGTGGTGTTTTTATGGAGTTTTTAAGCTTCGATGAAACAATTTTCAGTAAAATACAACATCTAAAAGTAGAACTACAATGCATCAACTGATCTTCAAGTTAAACGTTGACTCATATTGAGAAAAATCATTACTTTATATCAGGTTTTGCGGTAATTGCTGGCTTTGTATGGGGGCGGAGTAGACGTGCATGATGAAACATTTATGTTAAAAAATACTATTCACGTCTATTTTATATAAAAGAAACCAAGTATTGTTTGTTTCCACACACTGCAGTCTAACTGGCAGCCAGCATTTTGATGGAAGTGCGGTGCTCATAAAAGTTGGATTGTTTTATCGATTATTTTTTCGTACAAAATGTGATTGAATATATTTACGTTCTGTTTCGATTTCATCAGATGACTGAACAAAGTTTGACTTCAGTGAAGATCAAAGCCAAAACAATGCACGAGTGTTAGAAGAAAATTATGACAGCTTTTCATTCTTTACTTTGTTGTTAGAGACCTTGTTGAGAGCAAAGTTTTTATTGCAATGAGTTGTAACTAATTATGAAGACATGCAGTTATGACCAGTTGTATCTTCAATAATTGTTAATTATCCTGCTTCTATGCGCTCACTGGAGGACTTAATTGGAATGTTGGAAAATGTGAATGATCTCGCTAATTGGTGAACATGGTTTCTAGCTAAGCGTTAGCAGTTTATATAAATATATTCACCTATATTCTTGTGAAATTTTCCGCTGGTATTCATGAAGGACAATTGGTAGATGTAATGGCTCGCTCGAATGCTCCGCTGTGTGAAGGTCTGTAAAATTTTTCTCATTTCAAGGGGTCATCGACACAGAAAATGAAGGAAAGAATTCAATGATGCCCTTTAAAGGAGCAGAGATGTGGCTGATACCGGGTTATCCTTAGCCATGTTGGTTATGCTTTTTGATCTAGGTATATATTTTTTAGTTATTTATTTATAATTAGGAATAGAATACATTACACAGGCTGTTCGTGTTGGGGTTATTTTAATTATGTTTAGCATAACCGACGCTGTCCCACGAGTCAGGCTACTGTAATGCTTATTTAGTTTTTCACTTGCTTTGACGCCGACCATGGCGTTTTTATGTTTATAATCATGTTCTTAATTTCTTTCATTCTGACTTCGAAGAACAGTTTACAGCACAGGATGAAAATAGCATCAAATTATATGATAAAGGTTAGTCAAACTATTTGATTTACTGCTATCGTTACACAAGTGTCACTAAAAGTAATTTAGCTTTGTGACAAATTTTAAAGCATCTGTTGTAGTTAATAAGGTTTGTTCTCACAATTTGGTCACTATTTCAAGCCTCAAAGAAGCGATAATCATGGGATGATTTTTTTCCGGGACATAGAAATGGTTAAGAACGAAAGATGATGATCAATTTTATTTATAATTTTTTTATTATAGGTTCATTCATTCTCTTTTACAGGGAACTTTGGGGGAGTCATTTGTTGCATAATACAATTTTTCACCATTTATTCCATACTGTATTTATAAAGTAACAAACTTTTTACACACGAGACTCAACCTTAAACATGAGAACAATGATAAAAGTATATAACCTTTACGAGTTTATTGCTTGTTTCACACTCTTCAACAACACTCCTCTATTAATTTTAGCGTTTTCTTTAACAGTTAGTCAAGAGTTACGAGCTCGTGTCTGAGTAGGGACCAGGTGGTAGTAATTTGATAGGTCGGCTTGCACTGAAAACAACTTAATATTTCATCAAGAATGTGACACCTTTAGGGCATGAAGTTCAAAACAAGTAACGAGGCACAGTCTACGGCTCCTAAGCCACTGCTGCAAATTCAAGGTACTGCACACAGGCCAAGCAATTTGATACACTTCATTTAATTGGAGCGAGCAGAAGACAGTTGTTATTAATTAACAACATCTCTACATTGATATTTATTGATCTATCTAGAGTTTCGACAATTTTTTTGGCATTTTCTGAGGTACAAAGTTGGATGTTATTGGAGAGAGCTATTATCTTGCGATGAAAATATAACTGCGACATCCTGGAGTTATGGAAAGCCAAATTAGGAAATTAATTTGTTCGCAAATCTTTGAGTTCATTGATACAGTATAATAGTTTTCAATGCATGACTTTAGTTTGATGGTGCTATGGTGCAATGATGAATAATGGTGCGAGAATTGACTTGAGTAATTAAGCTTGAATTGACTTTAGTAATGGTGTAATGGTGTTAGGATTGACTTGAGTAATAGTGCTAGTATTAACTCGAGTAATAGTGCTAGTATTGACTTGAGTAATAGTGCTAGTATTGACTTGAGTAACGGTGCTAGGATTGACTTGAGTAATAGTGCTAGTATTAACTCGAGTAATAGTGCTAGTATTGACTTGAGTAATAGTGCTAGTATTGACTTGAGTAATAGTGCTAGTATTGACTTGAGTAATAGTGCTAGTATTGACTTGAGTAACGGTGCTAGTATTGACTCGAGTAACGGTGCTAGTATTGACTTGAGTTACAGTGCTAGGATTGACTTGAGTAATAGTGCTAGTATTGACTTGAGTAACGGTGCTAGTATTGACTCGAGTAACGGTGCTAGTATTGACTTGAGTTACAGTGCTAGGATTGACTTGAGTAACAGTGCTAGGATTGACTTGAGTAATAGTGCTAGTATTGACTTGAGTAATAGTGCTAGTATTGACTTGAGTAATAGTGCTAGTATTGACTTGAGTAATAGTGCTAGTATTGACTTGAGTAATAGTGCTAGTATTGACTTGAGTAATAGTGCTAGTATTGACTTGAGTAATAGTGCTAGTATTAACTCGAGTAATAGTGCTAGTATTGACTTGAGTAATAGTGCTAGTATTGACTTGAGTAATAGTGCTAGTATTGACTTGAGTAATAGTGCTAGTATTGACTTGAGTAACGGTGCTAGGATTGACTTGAGTGTTAGTGCTTGAGTTTACTTGAGTGACTGTACTCTCTTTTATGAATAGGATTGACTTTCTACCACTCTTCTCACAAAGGAACTTTCGATCATAGTCTCATACGCTTCTAAAAATAATATTGTCCTACATTTCTTGCAACTGTGTTTTATTTCCTCTTACTTCGGTTACGACTTTGGAATGTGTTATCGTAAGAGCGTAGATTTCATGCAGAAATCTCGAGAATCTTTTAAAGTTTAGAAACAAATGTATTTTATTAACTTTTGCTGATTTAAGAAATACTAGAAGTGCTTCTACGAAACCTAGCTTTGAACTGCGAAGGTTTATTCAATATTCGTCAATCAATGGCAATTGGAAATGTTCTTCAGACACATTGAAAAGTTCTCTATAAAATAATGAAACTATAGCTTGTTCACAGTTGCAAGTTTTTGTAAAAGACACTTATAATATTCAGATCAGGATCGGTTCTTTCAAGTTGTAAATGCATGAAACCACTTTGTGGTATTCGAATATTTAAATGCAGTTCTTAGATATCGGCTCATGAATAGGTTGTGTTGAATAAATTATGCTAATGAAATTATTGAGGTCGTATAGCCGAGGGAACATCAACGTTACGAAGAGCCTGCATGCAAATTTTGTGGTTCAACCTGAATGTTCTTTTGGAAGCTGAAAGAAATTGCCTAGCTTTATATTCCATACAAGTAATATTAGCCCATGAATATTATTTATTGAGTTTTCTTTAGCTGGCAATGGAGTTCTGAAAACTGTTGTGAGAATTGAAACTCATCTTGTAGTTCCTCGAATATTTTTCTAAGCTTCACGCGATACTTTGCTATAGTCTCCTGTAAACATCATGTGTGTCCATCTGAGCGTTTGTCAGCTCCATGACTTTATCTATCGAAGATCTCGTTGATTTAAGGTTCTCAAAATAATTGAGACATTGTTTGTATTAGTAAACTCGATATTTTTATAGTTCTTACAATACATAATGTGGATGTTTGTGTTTGCAAAAACTAGCATCTGTCACTATGTTACTAATGGAAATTATAATTATTTGAAAATATCCATATGCACATAAGTAGGTGAGCAATCGATAGTAAGCTGATGTAGAAATTGTAGGAAAACTTCTTTCAAACCAGCATTGCTACTGAATGAATGAAAGTGTTCACAATATGATCACGAACAGGATTTTATTTTTCAATCAGTGATACAATTTTTAGAAACATACTCATAAAGAATATCCTAGTCGGGATACAAGAAACCAATACAATTTTTATGTATACAGGATGGCCCATAAGTAAGGTACCTTTGTAAAATTATTATAGCTATAAAACTACAAATGGTAAAGAGATATGGTTGATTCGAAATGAGTGAGAAGATTCCAAAGTTTTAAACCAGCGTACCAAGTCTACCGACAATCACAACATATTGCCCAAAAAATTCATAAAATCCACCCCCCAAAATGAATCGCTATGCAATGGAACAACGAGCGAAATTAATGGAACTTTACTGCCGATGTAATCGTTCTGTTACTGCAGTTCAGAGGAATTACAGGAATATTGATGGTATTGAAATAAGTCCTCCGAAGAAGTGCATAAAAAACTGGTATTGAAATTTAAAGAAACTGGGACAACTGCAGACAGACAACGTTGTGGCAGGTCACGGACCATACGAACTGGTGCTTCAATTCAGCTTGTTGCAATGAGTGTTGCTGATCGGCCCAAAACGTCAACGAGGAGACATTGGATTCAACTGAGAATGTCACGTACCTCACTGCAACGTATTTTGGTAAAAGATCTAAAGCATCATCCATATAAAATTCGATTAATTCAAGAACTCTATCCTACGAACTACCAAAAGCGATTAGATTTTTCGAACAGATTTCTACAGCTTGCATAAAATGAAAACTTTGTAAAGTATTTAATAATGACTGATGTGTCACATGTTAACGCAATGGTTTTGGTAATAAGCAAAATTGCAGATTCTGGGCTTCAGATAATCCAAAAGAAATTCATGAACGTCCACTTCACTCAGCTAAAGTAACAGTGTGGTGTGGCATCACGTCTTCGAGGATAATTGGACCATATTTTTTTTGAAGATACTGATGGTGATGCAATTTGTGTTGATGGAAACCTGTATAGACAGATGATTCAAGAATTTGATACCTAAAATCGGAGATAATAACACAGAGATTACCTTTTTCCAGCAAGATGGAGCTACAGCGCACACAGCGAAAGAAACAATGCAAATGTTAGAAGCAATTTTTTCAAACAGAATAATTTCTCGTTTTGGTGATATACCGTGGCCACCTCGACATCCAGATCTAAGTGCTCCTGATTTCTTTCCCTGGGGATACTTACAGGAAAATGTTTACATTGAAATGCCTGATACTTTACGGCTATTGAAACTAAACATCATTCAAGGGGTCAACAACATTTCACCAGAGACATTAAGGAAAGTAATGAACAGCACCGTTGAAAGAGCACGCCATTGTTTGACTAATAATGGAGGTCATTTAAAAGACATTGTATTCCGTAATTAAACGTATTTTATTGTTTAATTTATAAATTTACATTAAACTTTGAAACTTTTTCGTTCATTTTGAATTAATCAAATCTCTTTACCATTTTTAGTTTTATAGCTATAATAATGTTAAAAAGGTACCTTACTTATGGGCCACCCTGTACATAGAAGGCCTATGTTTAAATTTCAAAAATGCAAGTGTTAGTCTATATTTCTTTGCCTCTCCTACATTTACATTCGGGACTCCCAGTAGATGGACTTCGTATTCGGTCACACGGTGTGCATAATGCAGCAGGTCCCACAGCCACTCCAGAAATGTTCAGCAAGGAATTTCTGAAATATGTGAGCCAAAAACCTCTGTGTGCGTTCACATGGGGATAAACAAACAAACATATGATGCACACATCAGGACTTGTTTAATGAATTATGATAGCAGTGGATCGGAGAACTACTTTCGAAGAAATGTTATTTACATGTACACATTACGTTCAATGAATTCTGTTGCACTTCAAAAAGGGTGGCACTCAATGCGTGTATATTAATTTATTGCTTACATTATTTAGGTACATTTTGCAAATTATTAATTTCTTGTGACACATTTTATTAGTTACCCAAATATTCTCATAACTCCACGAGTTTGATGCTCGTTTTCTTAACAGCGAATGAATTCTGAGACGAGGCTCGAATCTGCGCCTAACATTTGTATGGAATTATAACTAACAGGTTATAGTTATATGGAGTATATTATAATCTATATTATAAGCTATAGAACATGTAATCTGGGCTTGACTGCCGCTCACGGAACTGCACTATAGAGCGAAATTCACCCCCGGGCAGAAAACTTAGATAATCAACATGAACGAAATGAAATGGAATGAATTTGTATTCTAAGTATTAAATTTTAAAATATGAATGACTCTCATTTTATTTATGAGCGTTTGTTTTATTTTCTGTAGTTACGGCTCTGATTTGAGAATAATTTCTTCGCAGCTCTCGAGTCTCTACTCTTTCGATTAAGATTGGGAAGAAGAGTTGCAATAGTTTGTCAAATAATTCACTATCATGACCACACACTGGCGGTAGCAGTGTAAGTGTATCAGTGCAAACGAAGCTAAACACTAACATAAATTATAGTTGTTTATAAGATTCACTAAAATTCTTGTTAAGAACAAGTTTTACCCAATAAAACTCACAAAGGTTACAATTTCAAAAGTATATAATTTTTAGGAAATGAACCAATTATAATTATCGGAGAGTTTAAATTTTTTGTGCATTCACAGAAAGTAACTGTTTAGTGTAATGTGATGGGTGATGCCATTTTTACACCATATTTTTTCGAAGACGACATGGGTAATGCTGTGTCCATCACGAAAGTATGGAGGTATGATTACAAATTACCTAAGGCCTCAAATTGAAGCCTGAACCCTGAGAAACATTTAGTTTCGACAAGATTGCGCTCCGAGTCATACTGAGAGAGGAACTGTGAATATTTAAAAAAATATTGATTCTGAATAACTCAGTTTCTCGGTTTGGTAAGGTTAATTGGCCTAATTGTTCCAAGATCTTTCATCCTCCATTTTTTCGTGTGGGAATACTTCAAAGAAAAGTGTATATTGATAAGCCGAACAAGATCGCTGATTTAAAGAAAAACATCTACGAAGAGATCAGGAAGATTTATGGAAACACTATGTTGAAAATTAAGTTGATTTTAAGGAATATTAGAAACGAGCCTTAAGAAAAATGAAAGGCCCTTAAAAGATATTATTTTTATAATTTAATACTATTTTCAGGTAAGAATATATACCTTTTTTCATGAGTTTTGTCCAAATTTCTAAGTGGTAATATTAATGAAAACTTTATTGGGAAAATTAACTTTCTATTAATGTAAAATTTATGTTATTGTTATGTATGGATTTAAATTATTTCCGTTATTTTGGTAAGGCTATTGAATGAAACTTTATTGCTTGTACTGACAGATCACTCGTCGGAACGAAAATTTTGAGGTTATAAGCATTTATTTCTGCGGTGATGATTCGTGTTTGAAGATTGAACAGACAGATGAGTTCTCTTACGGAGAAAATTTTTACAAATGAGGAAATAATTAACTGTATGTGACGCATCTTGAGCCTCGAGAATTAGTTATGCATTTCCCATATATGCAATTAGTTCACCCTGCCTGTAATTTGCAAGTAACTCAGAAAAGCAGCGGTGTACACTCTCAAGATCTTGTATTTACATGTAACAAGGCATGAGCTGTGTCTCTTATTGTACATTTGTTATGCAGGGCTACAAGAAAAGTTTTGAATTAACGCCAGAACCGCCCTGTGAATGCCAGACCTTAAACCACCTCCAGATTGTGTTGAATGCTAAACCTTGGAATATTTGACCAAGTTTTGAACTCAAGTTTGCAAGATAATAACATGTTGTTAAACAAGTGGATGACAACGGTGCAGGGGGATGGTGTTGTCGCGAAGGAAAATTCCACTACTTAATAATACACAGTTTGTTGCTCGCTTTGGCCGTCTCTCTGTCACGCTCTTAAGGATTTAGATAGAAGAAAATTCGATAAGATATACATGTTTTGAAAACATTGTATTGTGGATACCAAAGGCACATCTTTCAATGTGGAAACTCCTTCGTAAAGCCCGTGTCGACTGCTAAATTAAACGGAAAAATGCACCAAAAACACGTGAATTTTCACGTGTGGGTCTATTAGTATTTACAGAAACAACAATTGACCCTCAGTCTGGAGAGACAGAAGTGGGTAGAAATTGAAAGCGAAATCGATGTCATGGACAGTGCAGTATGGGTAAGTTGATTTTACCGTTTTGGGAAAGAGAGTAAAGTTTGAAATGTTGTTTGTATTCGGAAGCGCTGTGTAGTGTTTTAATTTAGCACAGTTGATTACAATTGTATTTAGCATTCTCAAAATTCTGATTCACAATACTATTTACAAGAAGTAAGTTCTATATCATGTAAGCTTTGCTTCAAATTGGCTAGTATTAAAAATCACTTACAGTATTGTGAAGGGAAATAAAAATTTGAATTTTGATGTCCCCAGAATATTTTTACTAGTTAGTCCTGCAAAAGTGTTGACGAACAAATACAGGGTGGGATATAAATAAGCTACATCTGCAGGTGCATGAATGTCGGTAACTTTGCTACGCAAGCAACATTGAGACGCTGAAAGAACTTAATGCTTAAAAAAGAATTATTGCCATAACTGCTTTCAAAAATACTTTACTTATGGCTCACCCTATCTTTTATGCATCTCAAATTAAGAACATGCAAGAAATACCTTTATTTGTTTCTGAATATGTTAAAATTCATTTATAAAGTTGTGAAAACAAAATTTTAATCCCTAATCCAAGAATCCACAGGTTGAAACAAGTTTCTCTTAAGGATTTTTACTGGTTTTCAAGTTGAAAAACATATTCCTCAACCGAATTGCACTGCGATACATAGCTTCCTCACATCCAAATTTTAGACTAATTTTCCTAGACGAGAAATGAGGCTTTGATGAACATGTCAACTTAATCTTAGCGTTACTGATAACAAGAAATGAAAGTTAACTTCAAGAAACTCGAATTCGATGACGAAATGTTATGACGAAGTAAAGAACGATGCAAAGTTCAAGTGGTGATCTGAGCTGGAATAATTTAATTGAAGGAATCAGAGTCTATTATACTGGCCAGTTGAAGCTCCAATAAAATGGGAATTTTAAGCAGACTTGTCAATGTTGTGATTTGAATTCATATGGAATATTATTGGGTTGGATAGTAAATTGTAATTTTGAATAGTGTTTGGTTATTAAATTACATAGATAGGAAAATTACGTTAAATCTCTATTTCATGTTGAGTGGTTTGGGATGTTGTTATATTTTTTATATTTTGTCTGTTTGTGCTTGTGATTTGTGTTGTACGATGCGGGAAAGTGTCATTGTGGCTCTCTGTTTGAAGAGCTTCTACTTAAGACCATGAGGGCTTTATATAAATACATTAAATTTCAATAACTGCTTTCAGTATATCGGTTTCATTTTCATTACTTCGCCCTTAGCATACAAACTTTAGGTGGACAACTTTGTTAGAACTTTTATTTCGTTCAGAAGAATGTAGCTCGTGAATGATTTGCTGTTAGATTGGAAGATCAACAAATGTTTTTTCTACAATAGTTTGCTTCGCAGCACAAAACACATTTGAGGGACACTTGTATCGTTTATTACCTCTCAAAGTAATATTCTGTGTCGACGTAAGAAAAATTTCTTTCTTCTACAGTTGATCTTATATGAAATGTGAGTTGAGTATAATTCATAGTTTTTTTATCAGGTGCCTCTAAATTAATTAAATATTATGTGGGCCAATTACCTTGCTTATTGATATCACTGGCAGCTTTATAGTAAAGGAATATCGTCTCAGCCTTGTAGCAACAAAGGATAATTGTCCCTATCTCGTTTTAGCAAAGGGATATTGCCCCTGCGTTGTTGCAACAAAGAGATAGCATCCCTACTTCGTTTTAGCAAAGAGATATCATCGCTACTTTATTTTAACAAAGAGATATCCTCCCTACTTCGTTTTAGCAAAGAGATATCATCCCTAACTCGTTTTAGCAAAGAAATATCATCCCAACTTCGTTTTTAGCAAAGAGATATCGTCCCTACTTCGTTTTAACAAAGAGAAATTGTCTATATCTCGTTTTAGCAAAGAGATATCGTCCCTGTTTCGGTTAAGGAAAGAGAAATCGTCTCTGGATTGTTGCAACAAAGAGATTTCGTCTTCGTCTTGTCTTAACAAATGAATATCATCCCTACCTATTATATTGAATGCTGTGAGTACGAGGTTCTAAGTGCGAACAATGTATCATAATCTCGAACATTATTGACATTCCAATCTCTATGATACAATAATTACTTCTTATATCCGGTGTCAAAACGAGCATAAGTTCGAATGCAGGTAGCTAGGAATCCTTATTTCACGTCTTCTTGGCACCCATCTTGTGTAGCTCGTAATTAATTAATGCAGCTAATTTTTATAAGCCTACAAATCTACGAGCTCAACGACAGCTTTTTTTCTATTCAGAGTGACGCACTCAACGTTTTTGTCCACAGCGAATTTTCAGTAACATTTCAACTTGCATGTTTCATATTTGTTCAGGTGCTTTGACCCTGGCTTCTTTAATGCTGCTAATTCTTCACGATGCTTTTTATCAGAAATTAATTTAAGAATATTATCATACGAAATTAAATAATGTTACATTTTTCCAGCAGTTTTACCAGTTGCTTTTTAGGGTGTCTTGTCTCCTTTAATTAGCCTGCTTTAAAAATATATTTTCTTGTCGTCAAGCAAGAGTAGAATTCAGAGAAGCAAAATTAAATGTCAGAGCTTGAGAGCCTCCTCCCTTACTCTAGTTGAAGGAAACCTATTCGAAATGAGGGACAAGAAAAATGAATTTTGACATCTTTTGACTTTAGTTTTTGCCCAAATGAAATTATTTGAATATTTTTATGAGCGAAGAGGCATTGATCTGTTCGAGGAGTCCACATCAGCCGTAATACGCTTACGGAAATAAATTTTATTTCATCCACTGTTGCCAAACGAATTCACTGGCGCAATTTTAAAAATAGCTTGGCAGATTTTCGAAAGGGTGACTAGATTTCCTTCCTTGACAAGAAGTTGAATTTCTGTGCAAAAGAAAACGAAAATTCTCAATGTATTTGTTTTTTTCTCGGCTAGGTTTTTTGGAAATATCTTTTCGAACGCTGGTAAGATTTTACTCCCACACGATACAGTGTAGAAAAAGAAACATTTCTCCATAAAAATGTTACTAAATCGCTTCACTGTTGTTTCCAATTGATGCTGTTGGAAGATATTTACTTCAGTGAGAAATCTATGAGATAGTCTTAAATGTTTCTTGAAATTGATTGGATAGGAAATACTAATACAATGCGGATGTGTATGACCGACAATTTCCTCATTGTTTTCCATAATGTTTTCAGTTATTTCCATAACAAACTCGGCCTACGCACAGAATTGTAATAAATCAGTAAGGTGATAAATTTAAATATGATAAGCAACGTGTGGACAAGCTGCCAATTGGTTCCAAAAGAACATTGATTCCGGCAACAGAGCTGTTCAGGTCTCTACTTTGGTCACGTTTTGACAATGTGTGAGGAAACTTTTCTCTGTTCAGAGCTTGCAAGGCACGTCTTTATCTGCCCTAAATTGCGCAGACCTATTCCTAAATATTATACAGATATTTTCATTTCAATTTCCATACATGTCAGTTTCATCATTGAGACATAGTCAAAAAAATTTGTTTACCATTGACTGAAAATCAAAATTTTGTATAAAAGATGTACAGTTTCTGAACGGCTTCATCTCTGTGTCCAAAAATTACTAATATTTATCAAATGGCATGTTTTGCATAATTATTTTCCGATGTTCTGAGTTCTAAATTCAGAACAACTTTAAAACTATAAGACATGTAAAAAGCCACGGTCTTTAATTATGCTGCTTGTCTACAGAACTGAGCTGTTAAATGCATTATAGTCTCTCGTGTGCGATTTGGCATCGTGAACATTCAGTGCTGCTCAGTTGAAGGTAAGCATTTGTTACAGAACTTTTTAATAATACACTATTCAAAATGACAACTATGTACTACATTTATTAGGCTGTCTTATTGCAATATAAATGGAGCTCAAAACATAATGTTATTGGATGCCATTAGGCAGTCAAATATCTAAAGAATAACCACGCCCCATTTTAAGCTTATTACAGGCTTAGTCTAAATTTCTGCTTAGTCTTGCAAATGCTAAAGCCTGAACATAAATGATGATGACACAATTTCACAATAATAAGCGGACATCCATGGCAAGTTGATTAAACAATGTAATTTTTTCAGGAGTGCGGTTAACTTCAGGAGCTTTTACGAGTTTAATTTTTTTTGTAAAAATAGAAATTGAATTTTTATTGATATTTCTTGATTTTACAATGCCATTGGCGAAAAGAATAAGTTGAAATTCATAAGAAGTTTACTCCCATAAAAACAGTAAGTTCAGTCCACCAGTATAGGGAAAATATAATCATATGGGCAGCACAGTAATAGGTGCATGAAAGAGGAAAGACATATTACGGAGAACATAGAAACTTGTATAACTACGTGCATGGATGTAAACTACGTCTGCTAATTTCTTGCTTTGCTTTTATCTCCCGATGCTCAAGCACTAACACTGAAAAGAATCCCTCGGTTACAAACGAAGGAAAGCAAATTTTACGTTCTGCAGTGGAACATTTCTTCACTTCCAGCTCAAACTCTTAGGCTATGACTCCTTAAGTCTAACCCTAAGGTCAGTTCTTGCATCAAAGGTAAGTAACGTACGGAGAGTTATAGTCTCATGCCTCCGAGAAATTATTATTATTGTTATAAATATTATTAGGTATTAAACAAATGAACAATACACAGACAAGTTAACCAAAGTCTTGGGCTAAAACAGGAAAAAAATTCAACCAAGGTACGCCGAACAAGGATGTAAATTCAGCATAGATACAGAAAGATGAATGATGTCTTAAAGAATGATATATTCAAACACGACAACTTGATTATTTAATTGCCTTCTGGACTGTGAGTCGAAAATTGAGTCTGACAGGAGAACAACAAACTAAAACTCTGTTTAACTGGCCATGCGGCCTAAACATAGAGCGCTCTAAATTTTTGATAACGCATTATTATTTTTATTATACTGATTTAACTTTGATAATGCAAGTAATTTATACCTTAAAGGAGAGAAACTTGGAACCAAATGCTGGCTAAAGCTTGTTTGAAGAGCTTTGATAGCAATCTCAGAAGTTTGATCAAAGCTCAAGTCTGCTAAGATAATATGATTATGTAAATGCAAGACTGGATTAGACATCTCCAGAAGATGACTGGGAGATATGATGATTGAATCTATTCTACGCAGCTCTGATTAGTAAATATTTCAAATTTCAACGTATAAAAGAGGTAAAAATGTGAAACCAGCCATTTGCTATCTGACGAGGGAATTCATTTGTCCCAAAATAATATGTAGATTCACACGTTTTCGGGATCAGATTAAGAATTTTTGACTTTTGAGTCGTACCGATGATACGAAAATATTGTTCCGAGTAAAATACTACACTCAACACTTCAGTTATTTACTTGCTCTACAAAATGAACTCCACTAAATTTAGCCATAGATGGTGTGGCAATGAAATAGAAATAATTCAAAATTCTGGTATCGGGCTGTAGATCTTTTGATTGACTATACTTCCAATGGACATCACCAAAGTAAATGCAGGCCTCGTCAATAGCCTCTCTATGGGCTGGAATTCAAGCCTAACATCAAGCCTCTAATCGTCAGTGCTAATTCTTGTGTGCCCCTGTCTACTAAATGATTTGGAGGTCTATCTGACGAAGACGGTTTCCAGTTTGTGGGTCTGCTAGACTCGTAGTGCTGTACCCGCATGGTGTGCGGGTACAGCTGGTGTAGGGAAGCGTTTTGCTATCCACAACGATCCCGTACCAGCCAGTGATCTTTCGGCAGCACAGAGGAGGGTTTTGAACGCTGGGGAGACTTATGGAGACTTGTGAGACTTATGGACACTGGTGAGACTTATGGACTTATGAACACTTGCGAGACTTGTGGATTTATGAACGCTGGCGACGTCTGTTGCAGTGATAGGTAGCTGCGTGCCGTCAGCATCTGCTGTAAATTTACAGGTCATAATTGATCGGGTGTTTTCCAAGTTTTTTTTTAAATAAACTGGAAGATTACCAAGGGCTCTTTCCCTTCGGTTAGGTCCTTCTGAAACCTTCATCAAGAATACTTTGAATACGTAATTTAATTTTGAGACGTAGAGGCAGATGATATATTTAGCACAATACATGCAAATTATTCATCTAGCTCATTATGGGCGAAATTAATTTAGTATCCAGGGCCATACTAGCAAATTTAATTCGGATATTTACCTTGCGTCTTACGAGAAAATGATCTATCTAGTTCACAACGAAAATTTAATTAATTTATATCTTACAAGAGTTTATAACTTATGGATTTAGTAGCGTTTACTAACCAAAGATTTCCTTAAAATTAAATTGGCAAAATTCCTTACTTTAGATTTTCTCCACAGTCTGTAACCTTCCTTTTCATAAATGCAGGTAGGCCAGTCGTGGAGTTGTGCAAGTCGTGGGGAGAAAAAATTCATGGGTAAGGATTTGAGTTGCTTTATAATGCTACAAAGAATAAAAAATTTAAACTCTCGTAAACCTTGTTGTGTACGAATAAAAAGTAACTCTACATTTAGAGACGATGTATACTAGTTAATGCTTTCCATATTATATTGCATTTAATCCTCTGAAATATGACATGCTTACTTGAGCTGGACATTTTTGAGTTGCAAAGTTAGATTTTATCTTCTTTGTCAACAGCTTCACTGCAGTTCTAATTCTTACTGATTCATCACTACTATTTGCCTATTGTTTTACTGGTATCGTGTTTTTGCAATCAACTGCACTGCTGCTTGATTTCAAGGCTTTCTCATCCCTCACAACACGTTATTAGTTTATTGTCATGCAATATATCAGCGTCAGGTGTGATCCAAACTTGTCCATAAAGACAAGCCTCACTGCAGCTGCGGCACAAGTTCGTCGTAACTTGCCAGGTAGAATTGAGGGCCCAGCAATAATTGGCCTGAGTGCAATACATCTTAGGCACACGTGGACTAAAGTTGAAGTGCGGTTACTGGCTGCCTGCATTGTTGTGTTCCGCTTTTTAATGGAGAGTTTTTTGAGTGATGTTATAAATGTAGTCATATTAATCACTATTATGAAGAGAGAGTTCATAATAGTGACATCACTAGCTTGGTCGACTGGTGAGCGAATCTGCTTGCGAGCGGAAAGACCTGGGTTCGAATCCCGCTGCCGACATGGTTGACGTGGCTAGAAATACGGCATGGGACTTGGGTAAAACAACCGAATAATTATCGAAGTAATTATCCGACCCAAGAATGGGCCAGAAGGTTCGTTCCTATAGCCTCATTTTATTCTATTCTATTCTATTCTAGTGACTTCATAACTTTTTACCACACTCATACCGACTTCAGGATTTACTTTGCACCACGGACACCGTCTGATCTGAGGGATGCTTTCGTGTTTTTAGCATTGAGAAAATAATTAGGATGTTGTATTTAGCTTCAGGTAATTTTGACCCGTAAAAGTTAGCATTAGTACCTCAAAGATAGAGTGTGTTTTGAGTACCACTGTATCAAATTTTAATGAAGGTCACTACTAAACCTCTTGTTTTGAGTACAAGTCACGCTTGAGCGCCTGACAAACTGGATTCGAGTACCGGCTTTAGCTGGTCATTATCCTGCAGTGACTTGCTGCGTGGCTTGCGAGGGAAGATGCCTCGATAAACTGCGTGATTTGTTGTGAGGGAAGCACAAGCTGATGCAAGTTTGCCTGTTGTTGCTTACACTTCTGAACTGAACGTGAGTTTTTTGCACTTCTGAACTGAACGTGAGTTTTTTACACTTCTGAACTGAACGTGAGTTTTTTACACTTCTGAACTGAACGTGGGTTTTTTACACTTCTGAACTGAACGTGAGTTTTTTACACTTCTGAACTGAACGTGAGTTTTTACACTTCTGAACTGAACGTTAGTTTTTTACACTTCTGAACTGAGCTTGAGTCTTTTACACTTCTGAACTGAACGTGAGTTTTTTGTACTTCTAAACTGAACGTGAGTCTTTTACACTTATGAACTGAACGTGAGTTTTTTACACTCCTGAACTTAACATAAAGCAATAAAAAACATTAGAGATAATTCTTAAAAATTTGCAGGGAAAAGTTTATGTAAATGAACTCGATCTTATTGGTGAACGTTTCCTTAGTCATCATACATTAATGTTGTCTAATTCAATTACCTGTAATCGAATATATTACGATGATATTTAATTTCATACCGAAAAAATCATCCTACTGCTGAAGGAAAAACTGCATTGGTAGAAACATTCTTGCAGTTTGAGATGTCGGGCAGCAATCGTATAAAAAATAGCAAAATCTTCATACTATCGCGATCGTACAAAAATAACTCATCTCTTAATTTTAAAACTGCATGAGATAGGTTCTAATTTTCCTTGGCTCATAATGTTGACATTTTTTAATCATAACAGCTATTTTTAGGAAATTTGTTATAAGTTCATCAGTATTCGCTGTGGACAGAGAGAGCACATTCGACACTAAAGTTTCAACAAAATATAGTGAGAAATAAACCATGATAAGAAATGCAAATCAAATACATGGTCTAAAACATAGGGAATTGTTTATTCACGTCGGTTACAAAAATTATTCCAAATCAACTTGCTATAAATGAGCTTCAACATTTAATAAAAGAGTTAAAAAGAAGTTACTGAATAAATGAAGATTCTGAAAGAGATACTAAATATATAATTCAGTAGCTTCCTACGATACTAGTTTCAATAATGTAGTTCTTGCATAGTATTCTTCATTTGAGCTCCTTAGTTACGACAGCTTCGACCCAACGGGTCAATATGGAAGACTGGCGGCTGTTATTGGAGCATCTGACAGACACACACAGGTCTTGACGTCCTCCTGCATCTTCTGAGGCCTCATCAAAATTAACACGAGGACCTCCGCCCAATCCAGGCACTCCAGCACCACTTCTACGACGCTCTTACGACCAGCACAAGCCAGGCGAAGCTCCCAACTTTCCCTCAATGAACAATTGCTTCTGATGTTCATGTCAATTTTCCTGCTCGGTTGCGGAGATGCTTACGCCTCTTCCAGTCGTATCAATTTACTTTATGGCTGGGATGTTCTCCACAAGGTATCGAATATGAATATGTACCACAGCTTTATTAATGAGAGCGTATACGTTTTAAATAACTAAACTTGGAATGTTTATTTCCGCTAATGACGAAGTTCAACTAAACTAATAGGCTCTGACTCAAACTATTAACTCTTGAAGATTCCAGATAAGGAAACTGTTATTCAAAGGAATGTTGTTTCCAGACTTTATTTCATCAGCTTCTGCTTAAAAACTATGCAAACCCGACGGTTAAATTCTTCCTTGTTTAGCTCTAAAAAAGTATTTAAATTTTTTCCGATCTGTGGCATTTTTGCTCTTGAAAAATTGTCAATAAATTCTGTTAAAGAATTTCGGTATTTTTGTAAGGTTAGCTATTGATTAGAACAATTTTAATATGGAAAACGGGGAAAATAGTAATGGATAAGGCAATCATATCAATTGTTCTTTTGCAGTCTTGAATTTTTATTATTATAGATCGTAGCCGTATATGATCTAACAAAGCATTCACAAATTTTGATTTGCAATTTTACCTCATACCATACTTCAACTCAATTATGCTATTCAATTTTTTTCTCTTACTTCAGCCTAAAGAATTTTTCTTTTTCAGTTATTAACAACAGAATAACATTTACTGTTATATTTCATAGGAAAATTTAAAACATTTTAAAATAAAGGAAGCTATAGGAGAATTTTTTTCGTTTAGTGCAGACAACCTTTATAGCGGTTGAATTCGCATTATTTTATGCAAATATAACTAAATGAACAAAAACTGTCAAGTTAGTTAATTAAAACAAATCCAAAATTATGCATATGCGAGCAATACGAATTTACGTACAAAGTAAACACTTCTCTTTTACCCCTGAAACGTTCTTGTGAAATGTACTCGTATTGTTGCTTGCATTTATGTTAAATATATATTATTAATACAATTCATTTAATATTTGATATTGATGCAATCAAGAAAGGAGTCACAAGAGTAAAATTATCAAATAAAGACATTGATGTTCTGATATGACGTAGACTGATCCAACACTGAACATTATTCTTCTTCTTAATACTTTATTTCAACTTTTAGGTGCGAATAAATGTTTCATTTTTTTAATTATTATTCAACGATACTTCATGTATCGCTTCTCACGCTTTGGTTTTGTATTGCTTCATACGCTAAATAATCTTAACATTTCTGTATTTCAATTCCAACCATAAGTTGAATGATAAAAGTCATAACTTGTTTCTTGGATTACCAGCTCTGAATAGGGCAAGACACCAAAATTTAATAAACTTGGGATTAAACTGGAAAGACAAGCCTAGTGGAGTTGGTAGTGCCCTATATTTATCACATATCACCCCTTCATTGTCTCAAAAGTTCAGAAGAATTTAAGACGAAAAAAACAACAAGCAAGTCTAACACATTTCTGAGTTCAAAGAACTGTCCATTCTCAGAGCGGTAGCGAGTAATTTGTTCTTTATCTTCCCCTTGGCACCTCTAGATTTCTCCAGTCTGTGGTTTCCGTGCGCTTGGACTTGTTGTCCCTATTTTCTAAGGAGCAGAGACAAAGAGCTGTGCTACATTCAAATTATTGCCAGAGCGGGCGAAGGGTTTTCTTTTCACTTCATAAGGTTAGTTTATTTAAATCTATCGGAGGATGGGCAGGCAATACTGGCGAATAAAGAAATGGGATAAAAAGTGTGCGTGGAATTATGAGTATGAACTTTGCGTGCTAGATGAATTTGAGTTGAAATTTGTCAACGTTGAATGTCATTGTAGTTGTTAGTGCTGTGTTTACTGTAGCATCGCACCAGGTTCGTACAAATGCTACTTATTGTTTTTGTCGTTGTGAATGCCTAAGAAAATTCTGATGAACCTGAAGTAAATTCGTTACAATCAGCTACTGAATACGAGCGGTGAATCTACGAACTATTAAATTGAGAATTTCAAGGTTTGTTTGAATATTTTCAATAGAATTAAGGAAATTGGTTCTACAAAACTGAGTGATTACCTAAAAAGAAATGATGTAATATTCAATCAGAATTTATGTATGGAAAAGCTCGAGTAGCAGATATTAAGCTCGTCACTGACAAAAAATTAATTGAATTATTAAACAAGTGTCTAGATTTATTATATGAAATTTTCGGCAATTCATCGTTTACAAAACTGCGAATCAATTGCCCTAAACTATCAGATAGCTCCTTTGAGTATACTAAATCCAAATCATATCCTACTTGTCGCAATTATGTGAATAAAATAATCAAAACATTCCAACACTTTGAAATTATTCTCATATTTTGGAAGAAAATGTACAGCACGTCACAAGCAAAATCATACACTCCTGCCGACATTTTTAAGACCAATAAAAGTCTTCATGCATCGTTGTGAAGAAAAGTATTTAGGATTTTCTCAGCCCTGTGAGACTGGCAGCACTGCTTATGGGACGAAAAAATAAATTCACCAACAACATTAACTATTTTTTTACAGAAGCATAGTAATTTCTAGAGAATAAAAGTCATGTCTCAAAAGTGTATAAAGCAGTGTCGAGCCTAGAGACAGTTTGAGACATTATTTTAATTGAGGTAATCGATTAATTTTTTATTATTTACTCATTCACGTAAATGATGTCTCAATTCCTGTCCTAGGTAGCCTTGAGTTTCTCTGAAAAATTTATAAACTTTGAATGGATTGTTTGATGTAAGCAATATTTTTAAGAGACTTTCTAAATCGTGAACAAGAAAACGAAATGGGAGAATTTTTGCCCCGTCTTAATTCAGCCAAGTATAAACTGAATGCCACCTGCATTCTGGTGCAAGGTTTTTTGTACCATGTTATTTTTTACATCTCAATTATAGCTTTGAAATACGCTTTTTAATGATAGTTCTAAAGGAGATTCGTATTGATGGTATGATATGGCTAGAATCAAATTTAGATCAGTTTAAATTGCAAATCAGTGTGAAGTACTCAAGCAGGATTAATATATTTTTTTAATGAAATGAAAAGTACGGTAGCGAAGAGTTTGTAATTAATTTGTGATTTTCACACAAGTAAAACCTGATTACAGCAAATTTACTTGATTTCAAACTTTTATCGCTCTATCAGACCATATTGCTGCAGTTCATTTTCCCGACAGTAAAATAACACGATAAAACAAATACATGACCATAACCCCTGACTAACTATCCTCACGTCAGCGTACTGAGAACGGCTATTTTTAAAGCCCCTGAAACGTACCCTTGGATCGAAGCTGAATCTCTTCAAGCACTGGACTACCATGACCATCATTGGCTTGACAGCCTAATTGCTGTTTACGGATGGACTACAATGATAATGTCCCATCATATCCCGAAAAAACTATGAGGATGAAATGTGTTACGCTTCTAACTGTAACGTTGTAAACGAGTGGCAGTCTCACCACGGTCCAATCAACACAAGGGCCTGGGCGAGGAAGTGTTATTTGCTGCTTCATAAAGTGAAATCTTATTCAAAGAATAAAAGTGACTCCTCTTAAAAAAAATTAGAAATTCGTTTTCATGATATCAGGTATCTAAAAATGAAATTAAATTAGAAATTTTTCTAAAACTTAGATGAAACAATATTAGGGTGTTTTTTTCTGAAGCGCCATGTTTTTCATAAAAAAGGGGGAAAACCTAGGATTTCAGAGCGATTTAATAGACTGCTTTCTAATGGTTAGGTCGTCCATAACTTTAGCAAACTAACGAGCATGAATGAAAGTTTTTTTAGCAAATGTTTCAGATTTATTTTTTAAGAGTATTTTTTAAGTGCGTGCTAACTATCATCAAATAGCATAAATATACACTCACAATGACAGGACAGGTTGGTCTAGAGAGATTTTACAGACTTGGCAAGACGGAACCTCACAATCATTTACAATAAGTCAATTTTTTATGTATTTAATCAGAGTTATTCTCGGTCGACTCGGAGCTTTAATACAAGTTGATGTTTAAACATTCCGAAAACTTACTAACTTTTTATTCATTTAATTTTAACACATTTCCGAATTTTATCACGATACCCGCTAGATCTCAAGCTTATGTCAACACTATTGAATTAGGTCTAACATTGCAGAACGATGCATGTTTCTTCATAGCATGGTGTTCTATGTCCTTTTTCTTCAACAAAGAAAGCAACCATTTATAAATAAGTCTACTAAAACAGAGGAACTTCAAAATCTTCCTTTAAAATTCATGTCGCATGGATAACAAGGGTTTTGAGCACGTCAGCATTATTTCCTCTGTGTTGTGAGAATTAGGCTCTCCAACCACGGCCTCTGATTCTTACTGAAGAACCTAGAACTAATCGTTATGTGGTCGAATAATGTAATTAAAACAAACAATTAACTTTGCAGAGGTAATTCGAATAAATGTGCACAAATAATGGTATATTTGTTTGTAATTTGAATTGATTCAAATAATTACCAGAACATGTTTCTCAGTTAATACAAATGCGAAGATCATATTTGAAGCAAACTAATTTACGATTTAGTTAATAAATGAAAAATGTTGCAGCAAATTTACTAATTGCCTAAAAAAAGTTGTTTCATAATGGTAATTTCGAGGAGTTTTTACGCACCATGCATTTATTTACCCTCTTGTAATTATTTTCCATTATCTTAATTTACTATACGCACAAATCTTTCTTAAAGTAAATCTTTCTCTACATTGCTACACGTATTTCCCCGAGCTCTCGTCTCCAGAGCTAAATCTTACTGCGATTCGATTTTACATCATCAACAGAGGTATTCTATTAATGTAAAAAACTATCCCCCAATATTTCTGTAACATCTGTTCAGTATTGGAAGCCGCTACCACAATGAACACACTCGGCTGCAAAGACTTCAAGCACAATGCTGCAGACGATCAATGCGCTCGTGACTCAGCAAGTGAGGACTTGTAGATTTTGTCTTTATTTAGAATTTGCTTGCGGCTTTTTATTCTTTTACAACAAAAAAAACAGTTATATAAATAAAAATTGGCCTTGAGAAACATTTAAATTCGCAAGCGAATACTCTATAGTAAGAGTCATAAATCATTTGTTAGAACAAGAATTTGAAAAATCCGATCAAGAGCTTGGGCACACATAAGACCAGGTTTCTAGTGCAATATTTTTTTTATGAGGGTTCCATCTAAAAACCTATTCGAAATCTTAAAAAGACGGGTCAGTGAGCAGAGATAGTTAAATATTGGTTGCGAATACCGTAGATTTATATTCATTTTGTGACATGAAATGCGGGGTTTGTCCCCGTATTTAAGTAGCTTGCTGGAACGTTATTCTTTATACAATAACATACTCAATTATACATTGATTACTGTGGGAGAGAATACATGAGTATGAACAAAGCAAATAGTCATGGATGAATATTTTTCTTCCATTGCTGTAATAAAATATTTACTTTTCAGTAACAAAACTGTCCTAAATGATTTCGCTAACCAACATGGCATGCTTGAACTAGAAAAAATATACTTCTACGTATCAAGTCTAGAATTCGTATTGAAAGCACTTGCAATTCTCTATTGAAAAATCTTTGTAAATTCTTCCTGACTAGTTACCTACTATAAATCATGAAGAATTTACATGAGTCTCTATCACTGCTTCTTCCACAGAGGAGTAAACAAACAATTTCTGTGAGGGATACTCTTTTTGTGCAAGATACGCAAAGTTACAAAGAAATTACTTTCAAATACAGAACTTCTTTTTCAACGTAATAAGATAGTATCATGGGAAGAACAATATCATTAACAACAGACTCAAACTAAGCACCTTTACAGACCACTTGGGAATCATTTAGTGAAATGCTAGTACAGCGCACACGACTTCGATCGTACCCTAATTTGAGTAATAAGCTTAAGAAAGACGTTCCGTGATCTAGCTTATTTCAGACACAGCGATGCAGTAACTTGGATGGCCCTTTAGAGCTTGCAAATTCTCTTAATTCCTTGGTATAATTGAGCAGCTTGGACGACTCCTGCATGGAAATGATACGAAGATTACATTGTGGAGTATAGGGCAGGACTCAGGAATTATGGAAATGTTCTCGTTTGATGGGGAAGAATAATTACGTTCACAGCAGTTACAAGAAAGGACAATTTGATGCCTTCTATCATTGTGATATTTTGTAACATCTGTGCCGTTTCGTGCATAAAAGAAAGCATCGCTATGTAGTGGGTATGAAGGTGAAGATTAGTCATTTGTATTTCAGATGCTGAAATAATAATCAAATTTACTCTTACGTTAACTGCTGAGCTGTAAACTTGTGGAAAAGTTGACTGTTTCACGGAAAAAAGAAAAAAAAAATAAATAGGCAGAAACTCTTCTATGATCTAATTTTTATTGTTAATCGGCTTGCCGTATTGTTTTGAGCATTCTCAACTTATTTGTATGACTACCTTGACTTGTTGCGTGATGCTTAGTCTTCTACGTAGATATTTTATGGTATCAAATCTACGACAATTATAATGCATTTGATATTAAAACCATCATTTATTATACAGAGAACTTTAAAATGGAAAATTTATTTGGTTGAAAATAGTTTTCACACACTGACACTGATCAATTAAATTTTATGAGAAATTATTAATAAATAGGTGAATGCTTAAATTTTACTTAGATTAGATAGGTAGGTTATGAAATTCACATACAGTGTACTCCTTATTTAAGCTCGTTATGAAAACTGAGAATCTGTTCTTACTCTTTTAAATGAAAAATAGTGTGTTCTTGCACACTAAAATGATTATCACACTTCTTCAATGTCAATGTGGAAAAATCATATTCTATATCATTCTAAAGTGACTGATATTTAGAAAAAGATGTGGATGTTGTGACTGACATAATGCTTCAATAAACTCCAAAATATTTTCAAAATTGACTGCAGTGCAACGCTACAGCGATATCAAAAAATATATCTTACTAGAAAATTTGTAAAAAGCAATATTTTGGTCAACGTTTAGGCTGGTGTTCTACTTTCTATCGAAGCTTGAGTTATTTTTGAAACGAGATTTAGATATGTCCAACGTTATAGACTCGTATTATATTCGCAAATAAGCTTTGAAATACATGAAAAACATTTCGATGTAGTTTTGTTATACTTTTTTAATGTGATTTACTGTCAGTTTACAATTCCGTCTTCTTGTAACACTTTTTCTTCTCTAGAGCACGCATTAAAAGTCCCTTTTTTCCTGATACAAAGTATGTTAGAAAAAACTTTTAGTACACAACTTTTGGTAAACAATCGAAAGAGCTGTAAGTAGATACTGAAGGAGAATTAGGAATAACCTGATGTAGCTGCGACTTCCTAACGACTGAAGAGTATTGAGCCCTTATTCACAAGATAGAATGACCTTAGCTTGTTCTACACGGTCTGATGCGTATCTAGATACTTGAATCAGCGAATATTTTACGGCTAAACATCGTGCAATTTATATACATATGTATCTTGAATCGGTACATCCGCTGAGACAAAGCGATGTCGGGCTGAATAATGACAGTACTTCATAGCTATGCTTTTCGTAGCAGGGAGCCAGTTAATTTGGCAGCACAGCTTGGGATTTGGGTAGCACGGCATGGGACTTAAGTAGCATGGCATGGCAGTCAAGTAGCACGGCATGGGACTTAGTATCACAGAATGGGATTTGGGTAGCACGAAATGGGACTTAGTAGCACAGCATGGAACTTGGGTAGCAACCCAGGAATGGATCAAACGGGTCATTCCTATTCTATGCGAACGTAACTCTTCAAATGAATTTATTTTTTATAATTTTTGACAAAATTATTAATACTGATAAATGATTTTTTATTTGACAAAGAAAGCGGTTTGCACTGATGATGCTGGAATAAAAAAAGTATTAATGGGGCAACAAACAAAATAAAACATATTCAAGAAGCTTCTTGCCAAAATAATTCATAACTGCTGTCTTTTACGGAGCGTTGAAATGATCTAAAATGCACTAGAAGTTGTGAATCATAAAATATTGATGGTGAAAATTATGAGATTTCATTGTATACAAAAGATTGAACAGGTGTAAATAAAGCAAAGAAAGCACTATAAATAAACATCGTACTGGGAGGTTATAAGTTTCACTCCGGTACATGTTGAGACATAACAGATGAATTAGATTCATACTGTGTAAATGTAATTCATGTATTTATTTTTCGAAGAATTCTTGACTGCTAGCTTGCGGTCATAGTTCTGGTGATTATATCATTGGACTAACACAGTGAGAATTCATAGTACGAGCTACTAGCTTCACTGCTCCTGAATTAGCAAACTGATTTAAAAATGAAGAGATCGACTCAAATTGGATTTAGAAATTCTTTTGCCCCTATTAATTCAATGGAACATTTTCATAGAATTGTAACATAAATATAATGAGACCTAAAGACACATGGTCATATGTAGAATGTGTTTCAGAATACAGTACCCAAACTACGATAAAAGGGAAAATGGATGACGGTTATTCAATAGTCTCCTTCCCATGAATATGATTTTTACAAGTTGATTTCGCTTGTCGGTGCGTAGGGGCAGAGACGTACAACCGTACATATATGACGTGATTCTATGTAATGTGAAAAAAAAAAAATTTTGTTCTGTCTGTGTGTGATTGAGCAGGTAGCAACACTTGCACGTGAGCGTGAACATTTATGGTAGCTGATCCTTCAAATGCATTTCGTACATAATTGAATGAATGAAAAAAATTCTAAATAATTAATTTAGTCCTCTTTTAACGTCTGAACTCGCGTCAAAAAAGGGGTTTTGAAGCATTAATATAATTTACTACCCATAGAATGTTTTATAGTATTGGATAACACTCGGGAATGAGGTACTTCTTGGATCATCGGGGCTACAAAAATTAATGAAATTGCTGCGTCATCTCAGAATGAGAGTATTTGGGACGGAATAAAATTAGCAAGTGAATAAAAGAGGCCTCTTTTGTTACTAGTGTTGATTTTTTCCCAAAATATAGTGTGACTAGAAATAGAAATTTGCTCTGTACAAGAATACATGAAATTAAATGAAGGTTTTGTCTCAAGATATATCATATATTCTTTCCAGAAAATATAAATGTCATGACAACCGTATGAAGGCAAAAATAAAGTGTTTCCAAATGATCAGCAGTATCAATTTTCTTCCAGGGGAGGAGGTAAAATTTTCTGACTTCGAAAACATAATGTGATTCTTACGTGTAGTAATTTTGATTCTTACTGTTTCTCTTCTTAAACTTGCCGTGGTTAAATATTCCGTAAATCCTAAATCAAAAGTTTAAAATCAACTATTCTATTCAGATCTATGTACAGGCTGTGCCTGGCACCGATATTGGCCCAGGCTTTATGGAGATCGTTTGGAGCTCAAGATTGCCATTCAGAAATACCGGCATGATATTGAATACGCCTCACTGTATCTAGCACAGCCTCTCTCCAGCTGTCTTCTGCGCTCAAACTTGATCATCAAAGGCGAAAAAAAGTGTCTGCTATGCGACAACATTTCTCCTAGAAGATACGAAAGGTTACTCAAAATTTCTGCTTGTGTTTGTTTGGTGCCACTGTCAAATCATTTGAATATCTAAAAACGATTATAATGCAATGTATATGAAAAACGTATGGGATTACTAAAAATAATTAGTCTGTGTGCATCTACGTGTGACTCACAGGTTGTGATGAACGTAACGTATTTTTTACCTATTCTGAGCTATATGGTTTCATTTAAACCATTAATAAATCTCTTAATTTCTTCCCAGATTTAGGAAAGAATTAGCTCATTGCAGTTCAAATAAAATTATTTATGTGCATTTTTATTTTTCAGTCGGTTTAATACGGCATAAATTCGATGCATTTTTTTAGAATTGTGGGAGTGGAAGATTAATAGAAGTATTTCTAAGCAGTAATTCATTACTGAACTACTGGATTAATTTCTTTCAAAACTGTACGCGAAAAAATAACTTGGAAAACTGACCAAGTGACTGATCCCATGTAATTTCATGCAATTCTCTGGAAAGCGAGGAATTAAGGCAATTACAATTCACTGTGACTAGAGCATGCAGTAAATTTCAAAATTATTATATTAATTATAATTATATTAGAACTATTATAGATTCCTATGATATTATTTATCTTAAGTTTTCATGAAACAGCTCAAAAATAACATCATAACTGAGCTAATCTATATGAAATAAAGCACTGATAAAATAATGAAATGAAGTTACCATCATAATTGAATATATGATATGCATATATTTCACTGCAAATTTTGCTGATTGTTTTTCTCTAAAAATATTTTCACTAATTTGTGCTTGTAATACATGTGTGACACTTTGACTGCGTGAAATCTTTTGAGGTTAGGGTGCATACTAATAGCACATGCATTTTGGTGTCAAAACTAAGGTCGGAGTGCTGGTCTTCTTTCACACGTTAAAGTTTGGGTAAAGATGAAGATGCTGTGTGTGGAACCTGTGTTCTGAGGGCTGGTTGGTTTAGTAAACCTGTATGAGGGCGACTGTTAAGACAAATGTGAAATCTGTTTCAGAGCACGACACAGTTCATTCAGTTGGTAAACTTGACTTAAGCATAACCGAGCCATAAGGTGCATGATCTCTGCTGCAGAAACTGGTCGATGCTGCCCCAATACAGAATGGGAAGTCGATGTGGGCTTCAAATTTGATACCAGTGTCAGACCAGTGCTGAAGGAACTTTTTTGATAATATCCAGAACTCATTTTGTTTTATGCATAATAAAAATGCCATAGAGGCATAGTTTGGAGAAGGAACTCAATATCAGAGTTCATACCTACAATTTAATACACACGATTTTTGCCGTTTTGAGAACCTTGCCTAGTGAGCGCATGACTTGCTAGGAAATGACAAAAGGAAATTTGGGAAGACTGCGTGTGACCCTTCTCTTAAAAACCTTACTTGACAGTAGCAAAATTGAGCTTGAAGTCAAAGTTGTCGGTGGTATCCTACTAGGGCTGCGAGTGCTAGTCCAACACTACTAGCTAAGTTGATGAGGATTGTTTGGGGATATCCATGACCATTCGTTTCGATCATGTACTCGTATTTAGAGTTAGAAAAACAGTGAAAGGTCTTTATGGTTATTTGTAACAATTTTAATTTAAAACAAATCCTTGAAAAAGTATCAATTAAGATTCATATTAATCATTAGCTCCCTCTAAACATATGTACGTATGAATCAACAAACACTAAATCTCCTAACATTTTCTAGGAACTAGGACCAAGAAGACGTTGTGGACACTTGCATTATAGTCTTTGTTGTACATCCAATGCCAGTAGCTGCAGTCGCGAGGCATGGAAGGTGTCGTCTTTCTTTGAGATATCCAAGCGTTACGCTGACACGAATGACCTTCTCAAATTCCAGAAAACTGTCAAGTTACCAGCACGAATCTGGCCTGAAAATCTTGCGAGCTTAACTTTAATAATAACCCTAGGGTGTGTTGTTACGACCAGCCTTATCTTATTGCGTGCTGGAGTGCGTTTCCGTATGATAGCGTTAGTGTATTATACATTCTGGCTTCATTTTCATGAGGAGATTAATAAAAATGAGTTGGCATTTTGCGTGTGAGTCGGAACTATAAAACCATACCTTGTCAAATAGAATAAAGAATTGCAATAATAACATAGAGAAAATTATGTTTTAGTTAGGAAGTACTTGCAATGTTAGCCAAAGTAATTTCTCCGTTGTTTCAGATCTTAATGTTGATTTCAAATGAACGTGCGCCAATTTTAACATTGAAAAATAAATATAATCCTGAATTAAAAAATTGCATGATTTTAACACCTTAATTTATAATGGCCATACAGACACTTTTCTAAGTGTTGATGCAGTCAGAATTAATATGGAAAATGAGATTTATTATTTGCATGGCAGCACGAGAGTTTTAGGCACATTTTTTCCTGTTGTTTTGTATTTAGGAAGTTTGATTGCGTGCCTGAATCTTCTTTGAACTTTAAGCATTCAACTAACTGAATGGTGTTTACTTCTAGTTTCAGTCCATATTTGTTGACTAAGTAACTGTGCCGAACTGATTTTAATGTTTGATGTTTATTAATTACATTTTTGTTGTTAAACAAAACGTAATCTTTCTGAGACCCAAGCTTAGAGTTCGAGAATAAATCATGATTCCTGGATTATCGTGTCTCAATGAACTGTCCCATCCCGTGATCGGTCTGCAAAACAATGTGTGAACCAAAAGAGTGCATACGACTATATTCGGTCTGTAATTCATCCATGTTTGTGTTTCACCTTCGGGGCAAAATATTCCATGAGCAATTTCTCAATAAAAGAAAATGCGAACTCCGTGATTAATGAAGACTAGTACGTTTGCTTACCGAATTTCTGTCACAGAAGTATGAAATTTTCTTGGCATGTTAAGCATGAATGACGACTGTAATTTTTTTTGTTTTCTGCCGACCGATTGGCACTATCGAAGCTGTTGAAGTGTTCGTTCCTGAAGACAAACACCTGCAGCTATTTTCTCAATACTCTTTTCTTTGTGGTGTTCTCGATTAACTAATTTTGTGAGTTTTACACTTTTTTGATGGAAAATTTCTTTCTTTTAACTAGGGAGAAATGTATTGGATACTACGCTCATTACTCTCAGGACAGGAGTAAATATTGAACTTTTGCTATTGTTGTAAATATTGTTTCTGCTTCTGCTGTTTCTAATTTGCTCCTTCCCCAAGCAATATTAGTCGTTCAGATGCCGCAATTCTCGCGTCTCTGCGACGGGGTGTAACCGACCTAATCTAGCATTAGCGACCTAATGAGACAACATTACTACCAGTTCATCAGATTTATGTGCGCTTAATTAAAAAAATGCGTTCTCTCATAGACGAGAAGTAGTATTAAATAGCAGCATGTCAGTTCTACCAAATTAGCTCAGTATCTCGAGTTAACATGAATAGCAAATGGAAGCAGTGTATTACGATGGTAATTTTAGTAAATTTTACAAGTGTAGTGGCGTAATTTTTTTGAAGAAATGGCTAATACATATGATATAAATTCTATTGTATATTGAACACAAACAGGAAATTCAACTAAAAAGTATGCTGATGACAAGCACTTTAAACAATGAAAGTACGATGGAAGTTGTTATTTATTATATGTTGGCTAAAGTATTAACTTCATCGAAACATTCCATTGAAATGAATTTATGAAACTGAATGTGTTGGAGCCAATAACTTACTGGATCATGCCTTTTTACATTCAAGTGATTTCAAGTCTATACCTGTTGAATTGGTAGATTCTAATTTCATGAAAGTTAATTCTGAATTCACGCACTTGAACATCCGGACTTACTGAAATTGTTCTTTTAATTGAGTTTCAAGTTAGTTGTTTCAGAACCCAGAAGTGACATATTTATCGATATAAATCGACAAATTTACAAACATTAAATCAGCTTTCTATAATCATAAAATACCAGCATAATTAGAAATTGTGCTCAATTGTAACGAAAATAGTACTCAGAGTGGGAGAAAATGGAATAAAAGATCAGCTATTGTTTGATATACATGTGAAGTTTCGTATTCCCAATTGAGTAGAACCTCGCTTCGATTACAAATTTTCGTGGCAGGACTTCTTCGATGAAACACGTCTCTCATATTCAATGATGAATAATACACAACTAAGGTTAGAGATACTACTTTAATTCCTCAATAATTTAACAAATTGGTTCCTTGGATTAACTCCAGTTTAAAGAACTCTGGTGGTGCGTTTTAACAAGACTCGACACAACCAGACGAGTTCATGAGTAGGGCAAGTAAAATATTATGTTATTTTGGTCCAGCATATTGGGGCTTTATGGTACACCAATATTAGTCGATTGACAACGATATATGTCCATTTCAATGGGAGATGTGAGAAATTGATACTATAATTCACTCAGCTGTAATCTCTAACTACTAGAATCTCTCTACCATAGACTAACCGATAAAAAAAAACATAAAACGGAATTTTAGCCCTTACTAGAATATTCTTCTTACCTTAAAATGGGGAAATGTATAGTAAAGCATTAATCTTGTTTATATGACCTGGTTCAAATGCTTTCAGGCTGAAAAATGGGATCGATTCGCTCGCGCACTTCTACGCAAAGGGTCGCTCTACCTTTATTTACGCTCACTGGATGTACGAGCACTGGAGATCCAGGTACTGCTGGCATAGGCCCTAATGCATCCTCTCCCATCCTCTTGAATGGACCCTCGAAAGCAAGGCACACGGATGCCATTAACGCCTAAAAGCTAGGATTGTTGACATTGCAAGATGAGGCAGACGAATCTAAATTTTCACTGTACAATTACGGAATACTTTAAATATAGAATTCTGTATCATTTTCACCCACTGATGAAATGTGAGTGATGTATGCATGAATAAGTTTGAATGACTCAAGGCTTTCATGCTTGGTTATAAACTTGCTATCTGAATACAGAATTTACATTAGTTGAGTCTGAATTATATATGGGTTTAGTTTTCGCATTCTAAGTACATGTTAATACACACTGGAACTCTTTAAATCATTTCTTTCGAACCCAAAATAACACCAGAGTGCTAGAAACGCTATCAGATGAAAATTATTATCAAGATATCGTTCTTCTTACTTGTTATAAGATCCTAGACTATAAAATCATTAATTCATAAGTTTAAATTTTCGTTAACAGCTGTAGTGTATTATACAATGTCATATCTCGCCCAAAATCCTACATACTCGTATCATTACAGTCGGAAACAGTTAGTGCAAAATCGGAAAAACATTGTAGGATGAATATTCCAGAAAATATTCGGGAAAATAAGTTTTTATTATTTTTTATCATACTTTTTTCAAAGCAGAGTATACAATATCGAACGTAATATGAATTCATATGAGTTAAATTTATAGAATTTTTTCCCTCTGCCCTTCTCTTTCCGATTAACGCCAAAAACTGTTGTTGGCATCAACTGTTTCCGACTTGAGGAAGCATTTTGAATATAAAAATTTGAACCTGTGAACAAAGAAACAATAATAATATTTGGATATAATATTTTTCTCAATAACTGGCATAAACGCTTAACTTAAGAGATTATGAAGTATACATAAATAAACTATGAGAGCTGCAGGACTACATGAAATGTAAGAATCTTATGTTCCAACAATTGGAAGGTATTTCTATTTTAATCATATTTCATGATTGCATTTTTATAATTTTAAAATACATCACAAAAATAGTTTATTCCAGCATATATGCGGAATCTTTATATTATAATTTTATCTCCCAGCAGTTTCACTCTGCAAAGAATGTGTTTCAATTATGGGCCAAACATTTACAAATATAAATACTAAAACATCACGCTTTTCTGAGAAAAGATATTGCAGTAAACAAGACTATTTTTGATTTTAATTCTAACTTAAAGTAAATTTTAGAGTTTGGGTGCGTTAGGCCTTTATGATTTTTGGTAGCTTGAACAAGTTCATTATTTCTACGCACGGAGTAGCCTAAGGATAAAAGCACTAATTTATTTATCTCGGAAAATTAAACCCCCAAAACTGTTCTCAGAAAATCTCTCTTGGATTAGAATTGCTGCTGGAGCATTGACCGCTGTTCACTTTTTTATGTTTTTTGCTAATAAAGTTTAGTTTGTTCAACTCCTCTGATATATTATTCCACTGTACGTGCTTCGCCTTGGAGATCGCTAATTGACTCAAAATTCATTATTCTTAGAAACTCAATCAATAAATCTCATATCTAGGAGTTTTCATTTATTTTGCCCCTGTGTTTTTCGTGTCAGTCATGAAGGTACATATAATTATTTCGTAAAATCGAAACCAGATATGATTTCTTTAAATTCCGTCAATGAATCCCAAAATGTCCTGTGATTAAATGATGAGTTTGCTCGCAACGGAACATGGATCTTCAAAAAAGTAAGAAGCTGTATAGATGTAACAAACAACATGCAGCCGAGCTTCATACTGGGAAACTTTTTACATTCTACAATCCGTGAATAACTTTTTCCATCTAATGTGGCTAGTTCTGTCGTGCAAACCAATTATATCAGAGCACAGATATACAGTTTTAGGAGAGCCCAATTTTGACATGAATGACGCTAGGAAAATCTAGGTCGTACAATTTCGTTGCTGTCACAATTTCCTCGAGTGAACTAGGAATGAAGCGTTCTGCGTACGATCCGGCGCTTATATTGCGGTCCAAAGTTTTCCTTTGGGAAATTTTGCAGTCAGGGCTACAACACAGGGATTCAAATTTGTTTGTGTGTTGAGAAATGTACCGCATCTTTAGTAGATTAAGGCTTAAATTTACTTACCTTAATTATTCTAATACGAGCACTTGCTCCAATCCTTGCTCCGAATATTCGTGTTAACTTATCAAGTAAGAGGACGACATCCTGTTAATTAACTGTTTTTCATTTAAGTCATTCAGGCAAAGGACGGATTCATGGTTAATAATTCCGTTAATTAACGAGCCTTAGCAAATTTAAAGAACGTTTTGATGTACATCTGCTCTTCTTCACATTATTAGCAAGTAGAGAGCAGGTTGATAACATCTGATGCCATCCAGTTTACCAACTAATTAGAATAATCAGCAACTATTGTGATTACCAACTCGGTAAAGTTCCTGAAACGAAGATTTTGCTGTGGATTCTTCCGTCATTTTGATGTCAAGTGTGAAGCATAATTTCTACGATGACAACATGTGAATTGGGTCTTCATAACTATTCTATAATTCAATTTTAAACAATATTAGTCGTTACAAGAAAAAAATACGAGGCATGTTCATTTTATTATTTAGGAAGTTTTACTCTATAGAAGCACAAAAATGATGCTGAAATGTGATTTCACAAAATGGCATCTAGCGCCCTAAATCTCCCTGCATTTTAATTATACCATGAGTCGTTTTGTTTGAATTGACTTTATGAGCTACTGTAAAATAATTCTGCTTACTATACATGAAGGTAAACATTCTTATTCAAGTGTTTGTTCACGACTTCAAAAGGTATCCGTAGAGCAGTAGACTACCAATGGGTTTTGCCGAAGAGCTTCAAAGGTTTCCTCCATTCAAGAGCAGAGATAAAAGAACGCATGATCAATTCTATTTTTTTCGGGGACATTTCTATTCGACGCTGTATTTCCTGCCGGAAAAAAATTATCTCGTTCAGTTCCCAGTTTTCGAAGGCTTCATTCAATAGAAAATTCTGTTTCTTTTTCAAATAATTGATGGAAAAATAATTACAGGGAGTTCAGTTTTCATACCCAGGAGCGCGGATCGATGGTCTCAATTTCAAAGCCACTTCAAATTACAGTTGCCTGCAAAGCGGAAGGATTTTCAGCTGCCATGGAAATTAGATGCTCTTTTTTGTGTTTCCTGGAGGATCATCATTTGGAGCACTAGAAGCCTCGTTTCCAATATTTCTTCATGTTCAAAAAATTTCGCATCAAAATGTATCATAACAGATAAAGATGAATTTCTGAGAGCGCCATGATTAATTATTGTTTGACAGAAATGAAGACAGTTCTATGAAGCTTCAAGTTTTGATATTTTTTTAGGTGGTTTTCATTAAGACTTTAATGTATGAACAAAGTCATAAATAAATACAAATCAGTCATAATAAATTATGTTCAATCCAGTTGCACTCTTTGAAATTACCAAGTTTCTGACCTTGATGTATTGATGCTGAGTTCACTCGAATTTCTATTTCCACTATGGCAATGTAGTTTTTCTTATCATAGTCATTAGATGCATTACGATATGAGACTCAGTTGAAGTTTTATGAATTCAGTTGCTATTAAACAGATGTCAAACACGACCGTTACTAGATGATTTGAGTCTAGCAATAATGAGTTGCATTAAATGTCTAGTTGCGTAAATTGTTACCAGAAATTTTTACTATCAACAACGCTGTACTGTTTGCGTTCATACGTACTATCATTGACTATTTTTTCCTTTTATTCTGGGAAATTCAAGTTCGTTTTATCATGCCTGCCATTACATTAGTTGATTGTCATATTTTACAGCTGAAGCTGACATTAAATATAGCCATGGTCAAATGGCTGTAATCCTGAGAGAAGTTTCCTAATAATAAAAACACGAGTACAGCAAAGTTTCAATGAATGCATATACTCTGATGACTACAAAATTTAACGCAAGAAAAAGTACTTGAAGCAACGAATTGTTTAATATTTGCAAAAACGTTGATAATTTGCTGAAGTGACCTTCTGAGTCACAACCATATCCTGATTAGAAAGCTTTTAGGTGTTCTGCAGCTACAGTTCTCGCAATTTTCCTCTCACAATAATCACCTTAAAATCCACGATATGAACTTCATTTTTGTGGTATGGTAGTTGCGTTTAAACTGTATTCCATTGCTGCAAGTGTGTACATTACCCAGAGCGTTTGAGTCAAAGTCAATCGTGCAATCTTTTAACTAACTAATGGACAATTAATTCTAGCGCTCTATTACGATACTGCGGCCTAGAAATCGATGACCCCATTTGCGACATTGACTGGAAATCAACTGGGACTTAAAAAGTGAACAATTTACAGAAGTCGCTAGAATTGGAGGTAATTTTCTTTGGATGCTAATGATGTTTCATACACCTGAAATGAAACTATTCGTGATCCTACCCTCGAATTTCCTCCAATATGTGTCGACAAGATACATTGGAATTATCGTATCTGCATTGCTAATTGGTAAAAAGATGTGTTGTCACAATTTTTAGATAACCATTGTTTGACAACATTGTTCAACGAAATGCAGACAATGCTTTCGAGCGTTTTATTTGATATTTTTGGATATAAACACAAAACAGAACGGATAAAAGGTACATTATTTTGACGGTTGGGAGCACTTTCTATATAGGGAGAAACGAAAACTTTCTTGGTGATTCCAGTGGCATTTGAACTTTAACTAACGTAAATTTTTGTAAATTTCCATCAATTTTCATGATGTATAGAACGAAGAAGGGAAGCACCGACTAATTTACTAATGACGCTAAAGTGAGTCATTTCAGCTTGGGATATTTTCTTACAGTGGGTGGAACGTGTTGTTTGAAGGCAAAGTTATCGTACACAAAACATACCGTGGCACCATTCATAATTGTATGATTATGTTTTGTTTTGTGTGAACAAAAATTATATTTTCGTGTATGTTATCATGTACGATTATATAGTCGATACAAATAACTTTATTTTCGATGACCTGAATGTGCGATGAAACCGGCATGCAAACACACATCACAGTGTTGCAACGTAATTCATGTATTTCTAGGTGTTAATTTTAAAAGCCTCCTTAAGCTTGCCAAAATTTTAACGCAAAGTTCATTCACAATAAATTTTTAATCTGAGTTTTGGGAGGCAAGTTCGTAATGTTTTCCCAACCTCATTTTAAAAATCTTCAAAGCATTTTATGAGCAGGGCATACATATGGTCAGAGTGTGTTGTACTGAAAGCAATCAGCCGCTGTAATTTGTTCGTTGATACTGCTTCTATTCTCCATAGCAAATGATTGCGTAGCTAGCACTAAATTTCAAAGCAAAATAACGTAAAGTGACGGATGTTTGAGATTGCAAGGTTGAGTTATCATCGTTTACAGCTTCCTCGGTAATTTTTGTTGCACGGCTTCAAATTAAACCCACTGGTTAGTGAAAAGATGTTGGAAATAATTGTACCCTGAAAAATGTTGCGGGTGTTAGTAACATGAAAAATTGTTTGGTGCGTTTAGTGAACAATAAAAACAGCGCAAATGATCAGAGCGCGGGGGGCAACTGTTAATGAAGGTTAGTTAATTTAGGTTTGTTAATTCAGGCCAGGTTAGCTGAAGTCAGATTAATTGATGCCACTGAAAAAAATATAATGCTACTTAATGAGTTGTGGATCCGTTGTACGGCTGGTGGCCGTCCGTGCAGTACAACACAATTACTGCGCTCTGTTCATGATTAGTTTTCCTGAATAACGTTAAATTCAATTTAAAGGCACTAAAAGATTGGTTGAAAATATAGAAATTTCATTTCATGTTCAAATTTGATCATGACGAATGAATATGAAAAGTGAAGTCACTATGAAAATTTACTATGCATGCGTTAAAAGTAAAGTAAGTATACATATATCAATAGAGTTAGGTCTTGAATTCTCAAAAGTTGCACATGTTTGTATAAGGTTTTAGGAGTATTAGAACCTTCATGTTTCGCACTAAGACGATTCATTGTCTCTACTCAGGCGTAGGGTTCTCCCTCACAAAGAATTTTTTTACTGCCAATCTACTTTTACATCGATCACTAAGTCTTTTAGACCCCAAATTAAAGTGAGCAAAATGTCTCAAGTATTTCTAGTCATACCCGCTCATGCTTCAGTTTTGTTCGTATAGTTCAAATTGCTGCTCAGCAATAACTCGGAAATATTGTCTAGATCTCTTCTAGTTGCCGACGGATTCCACGAGGAATGTGTGGAATTGAAATAAAGCAGAATTCCTGTGACCTGAAAATACCTGAGAAAATATAATGAAAGCGAGCCTCTTCATATCGTCAGGGCTCAGCTGTCTTCAAGTTTTCAGGCTCTTTGACTTGTGTCTGTCATGTTCAAGAAAACTTGGTTCATTTGTTGTAACTATGACGACCGAGAAACGTAGATCATGTGCCTAGAAGAAAATATTGTTTGATGCCTTGCCCAGCGGATGAAGTTAAGAGAATTTGTTTTCAGTAAAGATACAATATATCTTGAGTGTTAAATAATAGTTAATAATATTAGAGTAATTGGATCTCACAGGAAAATATGCTTAAAATTTTCAAATTTCTTTTTATGTCCTGCAGGGGAGAGAAGCTAATATAATCTGTAAAATAATATCTTTATCTACTCCAGTGTCAATTGGTAAAGATATTCTTAGAGCTGTAAATATTATGTTCATGAACAAAAGTGTCTCATACGAAATGTTTATGCATGTTTAACTTCCTTGAAACCTGAACTAATTTAGAATTTCAGGATAGAAATTGCTTAGAAATCCATTTTTTGAAATGTTTTGACCACCTGGGTTTTTCTCCTCTATCATAAATTTTCACTATTTTGTAGTGAATCACTACATACGAACACAGCACAGACAAGGCTAGCTATCGTCGACCAATCAGATAACAAGACAGAAGAAGGGAATCCCACGCGAGGCTAGCTGTCATTAACCAATGAGCAGCCACGCTCAGGCAGCAGTGCCCAGCCAACCGCCCTATATAATGGGTCTGATACGCTCGGTGGCACATCCACTCAAACCAACGACATACGATAGACGTCATCCTACGAGATGTATCAAAAGCATTCGATAAAGTCTGGCACACAGGCCTAAAATATAAATTATCGCAACTTAACCTTGATCCACTGTTCACAAAAATTCTTGCAAACTTTCTTTTATACACATACCAAACACCGACTATATTGCATTCGCCGACGACACAACACAAATCACATTCAGCCCCAACTACCAAAACATGGCCGCGCGTTTGACATCAAGGGCAATAGCCCAGATCAATGCTTTTGAAAGGAAATGGAAGATTCAAACAAACGCAAACAAATTCAAACTTATAGCCATTAGCCGCCGCAAGAAACACGAAGTGCGCGTAGACGACACCCCCCCTCCCGTACGATAAATCAGGCAAAGTCTTAGGTCTCCACCTCAGTAGTCAGGGATACACCTCACACATCACAGAGAGGAAAGCAATAGCACAAAATAACCTCTCTCGTTTATACCGTTTTAAACACATGCGCCCGGACACAAAAAGGAAGCTCTACCTGGCCTACGTATGATCAGCCCTCATCTACCCAGCCATCCCACTTCACACATTATCGTCATCCTCCATCTCAAAACTACAAAGTGTAAAAACAAAACAACACGATTCATCACAAAGGCAGAATGGCACGACTTTAACACATAAGCTCAATTACACCGTCAAACCAAACTAGCCCCCATCGACACCCTCTTACACGAACACGCAAAAAAAATGTGGACTAACATTGAACAAATGCACCCACAACTATACCTATACTTCACATTCCCACAAGAAACTAGACAAATACCACACAGAGCTTTCCCAAGCTCGAAAACAAAAATACTCGGCCCCTCTCCAACACCCAAATACACATGACACCCCACACCACCGCACCTAGCATCAATACCCCTCTAGGGTAACAAAACAACTCTTTATAGAAACCACCTACAAGAACAAACCCCAACGACAAACCCTCGCCACTCAATACATGTGCGCAGAGCGCTCATTTCTATTCCCCTCCTAGTATCCCCTTCCGTTTCACCCCTTTACTTAGGTACACCCTGTGCCAATCTCTCTCTCAAATCTTTCCTATTGGTACCGACCGACCGACCGGTAACACGGACTCTCTAACAAGGACTTCCAAAGTCAACATCTCTACCAAGAACTCTCATCACCGGAACAACTCAACTTGCAGCCAACAACAGAGCAAACGAAGCAGAAACCAACCATCCTGTCTGCGGACAGGATGGGCTTAAACAACATACGCACTAACAAGAAGTGCACGTACTCCAACTCGCCACGCGCCTCAACTCTATACGTCCCGGCTCCCTGCCGACAAGATGTCAGTACACCAGTATTCGACGTCAAGACGTGTGCAACGAAGAACCAAGAGCTAATATTATACTCAAATGCACAATTACAAAGTATTAAACTGATCCTGCCTTTAATTGCCTTTTCTCCTATTGGGTTCCTCGACGGCCCCTTACTCCCTCAGGCGCTGTAAGTTGAGTTGCTCAGGTGATGAAAGTTCTTGGTAGAGATGTTGACTTTGGAAGTGCTTGGTAGAGAGTCCGTGTCGCCGATGTGGTGGTGGTGGCGATGCCAACAAGAGAAGCGAGGAAAATTAAGAGTTTGTCACAGAGTGTGACTAAGAACAGAGAAGGAGAAAATGAAACAGATAGTAGAAAGTGAAAAAAAGGCATGCTACACATGCACGTTCAGCTGGTAACAGTCTGTTATAGGTCTATTTTGTGTTCCGCCGAGCGTTGCAGACCCATTATATAGGGCGGTTGGCTGGGCACTGCTGCCTGAGCGTGGCTGCTCATTGGTTAATGACAGCTAGCCTCGCATGGGATTCCCTTCTTCTGTCTTGTTCTCTAACTGGTCGACGATAGCTAGCCTCGTCTGTACTGTGTTCGTATGTAGTGATTCACTACAATTTTACCAGCACGGTTGTTTTGCATTAATAATTCAATAGCGAAGACCGATGTATGTCCTTACCCCGTTGAATTCACAAATAGGACCTTGAGAAGGTTCATATGCACAATAGAGCTAATTTTCTATCTTTACCTATTATGCTTTGCATTTAGCTGCAACTTTGTCTGTCATCATACATGTTTTCATTCCAGATCATTATGAACACAAAACACTGCTTCGAGAACAAGACTGAACTTATTTTGACAAAGAAGTTTGCATTCGTGTAAATATGATGCGTTTTATGTGCTTGTATTTCTGTTCATTCGTTTCCATGTTTTAAAATTTTGAAGGTAGCGTCTTTTTAATTTGTGTAGTGTTGTCTGTAATGTGGGGATTTTCCTGGAATTTGAATTTAAAAATCATTTATTCTAGAATACTTGGAAAATATGTGAATACATACATAGAACTGTACAGATTAGGTTCTGAAGCTTATACTATGACAGGTTAACATGCAAGTATCGTTTTGCATGCAAATGCTGGCGGGGTTTTAAATACTAATAAAAACAGACAGAGTAACTTCTTTTCCAGCAAGAAACACCTTCAACATTTCTGCGTTTCAACAGTGAATATACTGTTATATAAAAAAAGTCATAATAAAAAGCTGATGTTTCAGCTCTAAGTATTATATTTAAAGCTTAGAATAATTTTTTAAAAATAATCATTGAATAACTTTCATTCGACCCAAATTTGTAAAATTTCGAATCGGAGCGAAAACTTCACTGTTTCATGGTTTCATAGAGAAGGAAATTTTCTGTGTTGAGCTTCAATGAAAATCTAAGTCTTCAACTGATTGGCAATTAAACACTGTGAAATTTATCTGACGCACTTTTAAGCCATTGCTTTGACACTCATTTTTGTTCTTGCAACATTGAGAAAGTAACGGTGGAGGAAAATTCGCATTTCTCACTCAACTCTGAAACTATACTGGCCCAAGTTCGCGATTTAAGTCGAGTTCAATTGCACATTAGTGAACAAAAACTAATTAGGCTACAACATGGAACATTTCACGGTCCCCTCGTAGCAGCTAATTAGTTTCTGGCGCTAAACTGGTGTGTTATTTTTTGCTTCTTTGCTTCAAAACCCAGTTCCCAGGCTTCTCTTGTAGTGAGGAGGACCCTAGGAATTTAAACATCAGTAATTAAATATCAGTGTCGCATCAGTAATCTAGGACAGGTATAAGTAGTGTTTTAGAAATCAGTGACTAAGCGAAATTATTTCTATATTAATTTTTAATAACTTTTCATTCATAAGCCAGCAATCATCAACACTATATAATAAAGCGCTAGGTCTTTCCATAAAAAATAAATTTATGTATTTTTTGTGTGTAATTTCTCCAATATTATTAAAATGAGAATTTCCTTTAAAAACTGGTAGTTAAATCCTTACACTTTCAGGTAAATAGCTTCTTGACCACAGTTAAATCCACAGACTTTCTGATTAGGTCTGAGAATCTGTTGCTCGAAATTTTTCCTTCAAATGCATGATGATTAAAACACGTTATTTTTAATGGGCATACACACTAGTCTCTAATATGTTATGATTTGCGCCGTACTAATCTGACCCATTCCAACATGTAGGAATAGAGAAAACTCTCGACTGCATCTCATATAGGTTAATATTTATTGCTGCTCGTCCAAACAAGCTTTCTTAACGGGTAACTATCGGTAATTGTTTATGATATTGGGTAGTATTATACATCTTACCTCATTTGGATCAACAAGCTGACAGTTAAACGAGCCGAAGAAAACTTTAAGAACGCTTTGCTAGTGTTAAGAAAATTTCCTCATGTTGCAATTTTTAAGAATTGCACTATATAATAATACACAGTTTGTTGTTTGCTTGCTTACTCGCTTGGTCTGTCTTCCTGTCACGCTCTTAAGGATTCAGAAAGGAGAAAATTCGGTAGGATATACGTGTATTGTAAGCATTGTATTGTGGATATCAAAGGCCCATCCTTCAATGAGGAAACTCATTCGCAAAGCCCGCTTCCACCGCTAAATCAAACGAAAAACTCCGATAAAAATACGTGAATTTTCGCACATGTGAGTCTACTAGTGAATTTATAATGCACACAATGTGGTGCGTTTATACTACGCCTGTCAAGCGGTTTTATTAAGAACAAAACGGACCTGCAAGATGCATCGGGATTCGTACATTTTTGCAGTAATAACCAAGCTGCTCCATTGAAGTCTGATGAGCCGTGGTCCTTTTCGTGCTCGACTGAATATTCTGCTAATGAAGCATGCTGTGTTCACTGTTCGAAAACAAAAAACTAACTGGACTGGCAGATCCTTCAGAATTTATGCAGTGAATGCCAATTAACTAGCGTGTAAGCTTTACATATTTTTGCAACTAGATAGCAATTAAAAATTTTCATCGGCAAAAAGATTTAAATTTTTATTTGTCAGTCAATAAGATTGATTTTTTCATCTTGTTCTCTGTGAAAAAAAAGAGTTTCACGAGCTTGCACCGGTTGATGATTTTTAAAAGAATCCTGTTCGAAGAAGAAACCAAGACTATATTAATTTCCTCATTGAGAGAAGTGACTAATATATAAGCACGTACGAGTATATCTCCTGAAACATCTCTTCCTCTTTATATCTGAGTCACATTTTACTCATATCCAAAGTTAAGGTTTAATAATGTTTCTAAGCAATAAATATTGATTAAATAACATCTGAAAGACTCCCTTGTTTACAAAAATACACGCGTAACATGCGCTTCTTTGCTTGTGTTTCTCTCGGAATGTTCAATCGATTCATTTGCATTGGACGGCTGCCTTATATTATTACAAGGGACGCGATAAATGAGTTTACAAGAAGTGAACTGATGCATCAATACTTTTCTGCTGCAAAATTTGTCCAATTGATAAGACATTTCAACACAAAATCTTGGACAAATCGACGAGACGTCAAATGTGAGATAGGACTTTCTGTTTAATGTTCGAGGGAAACAAAAATTGTATATGCAATGCGGGGAGAAATTTAATTGAATATCAGAGTGATAGGTAATCTGATTTAGCAGCAATTGAAATACCAGGTTGGGGGAAGAAACGAGCGTTCTTGGATCTTCTGACGATGACATGAACGTAATTTGGACAATGATTTTATCATTAAAGCACACCAAAATGAACATGAACCTGAGAATAAATTCTGTAGTTCTGAAAAGCAAATTGTTGCTAACACATCCCTATTTTTAAGTTTAAATGTATATACTGTTGCTGCTTACAAGTTCAATCAATTCTGGAATTCAGACAGAGAAGTGTTACTGCACTCACGACTTCCTAATTCACTGATCAAGTTTGAAATTAGTAGGCCAGTTCAGGAGAATTTCATAGCATACAATTTAAATGAGTTGTCTAACGAGATTGAGAGAGTAATCATTGTATGATTTGACAAGGGTAAACCAACGACAGCCCTTTTTGGGGTATCTGATGCTTGTAACGCTGTGCTAAGGTGCGTTTATTGGCATTTATTATCTTTTTTAAATGTTACTTTAATTTAATAATTCAACATTGCGCTGTCAGGTATTTCTTGACCAAAGTGATTTCAATATTTTCCTTGTTTTTAGCTCGTTGCATCACATAATAGTGTATTCCAAATTAATTTCACGGCCCGTAAATAATTCTGATAGAGCGGCTCGTTCCAGAATCCAGGAAGATTTACAAGCAAGGAAAAACTTCAGCGTCAATCAGGACAACTACGAATTTAATTTAAAAGCCGCAGAATTGCGGCCTCCGCAGCAGCACCAGGACAGCGTGGCTGCACAGCTCAAAAGAACCGGTAACCGGCATCTGAATTGTGACTCTGATCAAATTTTTGGAGTTTCTATTTCTATAGAATATACATAGTTGCAAACCTTGACGTTTTACTCAAAGTTGGGGCGGGAGTTTTTTTCGAAAATGGTTTTTGTTCTTGCATAATTAAGAATTCTGAAAATGTGCTTAAAAGATTCCAGTTTCTAAGTCGATCAGTACTAGCATTCAAATCAGGTCTAGATGAAGGCAAATTCTGACATCAGGACACCATAAATGTAAAAACTTTGGTGTCACAAAGTGAATGAAGCCTTAGGGGACTCTGCCTCCGAAATGGGAAATGCGAACTGTTGCAGTTGCTTCAGTAGAGTCATTCGAGAACTTTGTTCCTTAACATATTGGGCTAGGTAGCAAAGATCACTTAGACTAGGGCCACAAGCAATACAATCACCAGTTTGGTCGATAGGTGAGCAAACCTGCTTGCGGTGCGGGAAGACCCAGGTTCGAAACGTGCAATCGCCGTGGTTTATTTGTCCATCGGCGGCTACAATTACGGCATGGGACTTGGGTATCGACCCAAGAATAAGCCAAAAGGTTCGTTCCTTATACCATTCTATTTTATTGTTTTTATTTTATTGTTTAGTGTTTGAGCAAAATTCTTACAAGACACAGAATAACCCTGAAACCTTTATCAATCAAAAATATTTCAACGCTCATTTTATGTGAAGGAGATACATGTTTCATAAGATTGTTATCTGTAGTACAATGCGAAGAGACGAAAACGAGCAAATTTTTTCTTATGTCGTACGTTTAGAAAGAAGATATCTGTTGTTTTTCTAGCTGCAGGACAGAATTATCGTCTCTCTCACTCCATTACGTGCGGTTACACCAGCAAAAATAATACAACTTATTACAGAAAATGTGGCCCCGATAAGTGTTAGGCTACAAAAAATCAATCCTTATTGAAATAATCCCTCTGATGAAACTTAGTTAATTACCTCTTAACGTTTTCATAAAAATCAAACACTCTAGCAACTTCCAATGAAATCACTTCATAAATAATTATTAATATATTCCCGGAAAGGAATCACTTCGTTTTGTTAGTTAGAGTAAACACAGTAGCTTACAGAATATACATCAATAATGATAAGCTGGCTACTAATGAACGTCAACGTTATTTTACCAATCTGATTAGTGTTGTCAAAGAAAGGCCAAGCTTCATGACTCGAGTAATCGACTTGGCAGAAGATTCAGCTCACCATTCAAACAATGAGCATCCCTTCGCAAGTGTGCTTTCTTCAATTAAATAATATTGAGGTACATTACCTCATAATAATAACAATAATAACAATAGCAATGATGATTAAAAGCAATCTGCGAATGAAATTTATTGACCTTTGTACGAGTAAAGTTCATTGAATGGCTGATGGATTTGATTGTCGAGAATTGATTGACTTATTTCGTTACTGGAGAAATGGGAATACAATAGAACTCAAAGGAACTGCTTTGCAGATATGCATAATACTTTCCTGTTGCTCGTGTTCAATGAGTTCAGGCAAAATTGGGATGGTATGTTTAGTTGACTTATCTGTATTGCGGTTACAAATTTTTAATCGCCATGCGTGAATTATAGCAAACATTTTCCATTTTTATCGTTTATTTAAGGAAATCGCAGTCTTCAACTCATTCTTTCCTTCAGATCGTAAAAAAAGTATGAAGAAAACATAATTGTGGTAATTTTTCCAGATGTTGAGGGCGTGCAAGTTTCTCTTCTATTCCGCTTTCAGAAGAGTTTTAAGTATTTGTTAAGATGCCTGCTTAAACAAAATGAACAATTATTTACAAAAATGTAAATTTACATACAATATGGATACTTTATTTTCCCTTGTATTTAAGTCCGGTATGACTATGAGATAATTTAAAACAAATAGGTAGGGTAGACAAACGAAGCAAAGTAAAGTAAAGAGGCAAGGTAAGGTGAATAGGGGAGGTGAGGTAAGGGAAAGAGTGAGAACGAGTAAGAAGTTGAGGTAAGATGAAAAGCTGAGGCAAGGTTTAAGAGGTGAAGTAAGCTAGAGAGTTGAGGTAATGTGATAAGGTAAGCTTAAGTGAGGAGGTAAGGCAAAGAGGCACCAACTAACCCTCTTTAACTTCTCTCCCAACTTAGATCACTGATCTTCTACTAATGGTGGCGCCTGAAGTTTTTGCACCTCCCGCTGACCTCTTGTGCTTCCTTAACTTTGTCCTCAGCGAGGGAACCGCAATAAATGGTGCTCATAGTTTGCTCAAAGGTCGGGCTAGGTTTTCTTCTAATCCGAGGAGCCAAATAATAAGGAGTTTCCCTGTTCGAGAAACGTATTCTAGAGAAAGGTTTCCCGCATCATCGTTCCGTTTACAAGACTTTATTTGCATTAAACGAGCGACTGGAAGCCTCATGAGGAATTTAGTGCAGTCACGAGGAAGACTTCAGCCTTAGCGAAAAACATACTTTTCAAGTATAAATGGATTTTGAATGATGGTTTTCAATTATGAAGTCTTTCTGAATGCCCCATAAACGCTTTAAAACAACATGTAAAATGTTATCGGCTTTTAATATTGTGAAATAATTACTTTTTCTTTCGAGTTTCAATTCATCACCAATGAAACCATATAATATTTCAAACTATATGTTTGATTTTTTAATTCTTTCGCTGTTCTCCTCCACGTATGTTATTATCAACAGCTGATTCTTGATGGTGCTTGATGTGTGAATTTAATGAATGAATATTTTTAAAAAGCGTTTGCTTCCTTTTTCCCACAATTTTATAAAACCCATTTTTTTCAAATTATTTTTCAGAACAATGTCCAGATCTATTGTCAAATGTCTGTTTTGAAATGCAGACGTTTTATGTAAAGCTGTAGTGGATTCACATGCATATTTTGATTGAAAAAACTAAAAACTGTATTGGTAATAATCTCAAAATTTTCTTGTTGCTATCCGTGTTCTGTATTATCAGGATTACTATGCTTATTAATGATAATACAAATCAATACAAATAACAAATTGTTCCTGCATCGCAAATTATTACCAGTGTTGCGAAACTGTACGAGTTTTTCTTCAATCGTCTTTCATTTATAACATAATTCAGAGACATACTCTGCTCAACTTAACATATATAAACTTGTCTGCGAATCACAGTTGATCGTTGTCTTCATTTCACGTGCACAGCAATAATCCGACGTTTTCGGCCATATTTGATACAAAATTCAGTTACTATTCACATGCAGGAACTGAAGGACTCCAATGGGACTACGGCTGTGTAATTAGAGAAGCTAAGCCTGTCGACCGTACTGGATCTGATCAGGTGTCGGCTGGCTAAGCCATTTGCAGACGTTCTGGGCTAAATAATCTCGTTACAGAGCGATATTGTGACCCTTCCTTCAGGGGAGCTGCATGCATGAAGCGATGTTACACGCATTCATCCGTTGTAGAGTCAATTTGGCGTAAATTAGGTATAGAATAGATTTAATTTCATTCTGAGAAACCCCTTAGATAAAGTTAAAGTTGGAATTATCTATTTTACTGATCTACTAATATGCTATGCGATGTATGATTTTAAAATTTTCATTCATTTTGATGCTTTAATTAGTAGTTAACTATGGAATCTTATGAAAGTTTCCAAAAAACCTTTCACAATTAATGAACTCTTAAGAGGTTACTTATTCATGAGTGTTGCAAAATTTTTGAAATCTAGTTAGCTTGGAAAATTAATCGTTTGTCTGCTTAGACATGAGAATAGCAATGGATAATGGAGTAATTGCTTGTGATTGAAACTTTTGTGTTTACTTCATTAGCATTCAGTGTTACTTGTAAAAACTCTGCATGAGGAAGCTACTGAGGAGACACATATTTTTATTACATTTCCTGCGTCATGCCTTCATTAGAGTGAAATAGCTCCTTGAGCCTAAACAGAGAATCTTGTGGTTTCACTGGACAGGGAAGACTGGCAAAACACCTGAAAATGAGCTGGAATGCCAAGAATTTCTGGTTGGGTAATACTATTCCATTACAGAATTGTATTAATTTAATGTTGCCAGTGTATTAACAATGATTTCTATCTGAAATACGGAAGCGTGAGCAGGTATCAAAATGTAGACATATTAAAGTTAATTCGAAGAAACACATTATGATTACACTGCAGTGCATTAGGGGTAAAAACTATGGGAACATATGAAGCATTGCGTACCACATGGGTGAAGATGCCAAGCAACCAGTTTTTAATAATTGCTATACAAAGTTGGCATTATGTAAATTCTCATTATATGATTAATTATGTACATATCAACGTAATATTGGTCTTTTTTGTAGATTAACTACTGAAGATTATACCTAGATAGTTCCCGTGGAAATTCCGCTTTTTAGATTAGAGTATTCTGAAATTTTAAGAAAAACGAATGTACTAAAGATTTACGATGCATGATTGTATTTTCAATAAATATTTTTCATGAATGTATCCAGAACTTCCATTCGGTGCCTTATCTATCGAAAACATGGCCTAGATAGTACCCGTGGGAATTCCACGGTTTAAAAGGGATAAAATTAAGGATCTATGAAATAAAATCCATTTTTCAGATTTACTTGTGATACTATCAGAGCCTAAACATTTTTTATGAATATGTACAAACTCCTTTTGTGTATCTTATCTATCGATTATATGGCCGTGTAGGAAAAAAAACTAATAACGGGGGAAAATGGCTTATTTTAAAGTAATGCTGCGCCTTTGATATCTCAACACAATGTTTATAATACATGTATATCGGTTCTGATTTCAGTTTTATAATTTTTCTTCAGTAATAGATAGAAAGTAATGAGACGGACACATGCAAAAAGAAAGATAGAGAGAGAGAGAGAGAAAGAGAGACAGGGAGACAGAGAGAGAGATAGAGAGATGTGGAGATACACCGTCGATTATAGAAGTAGATAGTATATCCATAACCTTAAACATCTAATATTAAAAACGATACGGTTGTAAGTCAATTTTTTTTGAAAAGTGAACGTCTTATTCTATTTTTTTGTATGCCTTAAGATTGATACCAATATTACATTTTTACTGCCAGTTAGGTTTCATTACCTTAACAAAAATTTATCTTCACTGGAACATATTTATTATAGAAATTTCACCAAGCATAAACTTTTAAAACTATAAATATTTTTTTTGCTGCACTGCTAAATGTAAGGCGTTACCGATTACTCCACAGAAACGTAAGTTTGATGAGTTTGTTCTTCAAACTCCAATTTAACCAAAAATTTTTCTTTCACTTTTATTCTGCAGTAAATCATTTGTACACATATTTATTCGTATGGGGTAAATTCACAGACATCGAAATACGTTAAAGGAGTTTTACTAAATGTGAGTTAATGTTGAACTGAATTTATTACCCCAAGTACCCCAAGAAATTCGTAAGCCCGACCGCACTTTTTTCCAGATTGCAGACGAGAAAAGGAAAAGTCAGTTTTTGGCAACTCTTTACTTTAAGAAGACGATTTTTCTCATTCTTTTTGGTGGCCAAAAACTCGTAATGGATGGAAGGCTACCGCAAGGCCACCATCTATCAGCCACCATCAATGCGCTCAAAATCTGCTCAAAAATTCGGCTTCAATTTTATTATAAACGCCTCCTGAAGGACAACCGATCAGTCACAGGACCGAGGAGGGTAGATGTACTGGTCGAGACGCACTAAAGGAACTTTTCTGCAGGTGACTGTATTTAACATTTGTTAACGAGAGTTACGTGTGTTTACTCGTTTGTACACATTATGATTCAACGAACTTTGCTTCAGGCGAACACATTTTGTGTTAGTTGAGAAATGCTACAGGTGTGTACAGTTTCGCACATCGGTAAAGTCATTAGGATAGTTATAGGACATTTATTTTATATTTTATTTATTCGATTGACTTCATTTCATTTTGGTTGAGCGACTGCAGATGTATGAAATGGAAATTCTACTTGGCAAAATTTTGACTTTCATCATTCAGAACTTTCATCAGTCACCATCCAGACCATCAATGAACTTTCAGGTCTAGTATACGCGAGTGTCTTCTTATATATTTACAAGAAGAACTCATGGCAAGGGCATTAGTGTTGATTAAACTGTTGATTAGTAACCATCCTTAACGGTAAAAAATTGTAAAACTAGGGAACAAAGTTACTCTATCAGAGGAAACCTTTTTCAAAAACATACAGACATATTTTCAGCAAATGTAAAACCTTTCTCACTCTTTCAAGCATCGAATTAGAAAACTACTAATCCCCTTCAACAGCTATATCCACACAATAACACAATTATTCTCATCATGGCTTTCCTTCAGTATGAAGTTACCCACAAATCTGGTACCCTTTACGCTCGATAGAATAAAGTGGATAATTAACTTTCATTACAAAACAGGACCGATAATTATAGTCGAGGATGAAACCCCTTCTGAGATACATATCAAGCTCTTATTATCTCAAACTTCCAAGAAAAGTTTACTAGGATTTGGTATATATTTGGGAGTTTATGAAACATTTTACCCTCAACATACACCAAAGTTTTCACTTAGACTTTGTTGAACAAAACTTTCCAGTTCTTCAGAATTGTATCAAGATCAGTCTTGGAGGGAGCACAATCTTGCTGAGCAAATATTTTTTCCGGAGGAGGGAAAAACAGAATGGGCGTCTTCTTGAGAGGAGTTAGGTAAAAAAGTAACTATAGATTTCAGAGTTCATGTTTTGCTTTTTTTAGCATGGTTACCTACTGTTCAAATTTCTATTGATGTTCCAGTGATTGATTTGATACAAATTAAAGTGGATTGTTAAAGTTGTTTCCCATAAAGTTTACTAATTGATATTAGTTGCGTTTCTTCCGTTCTTTGATGAGAATTTTTAGAGTAACTATTGGTCAAAAGGAAATTTTTGTGCTTAGTGAAAATTGACTCAATACTTCATAAGCGTATTAGCTTCAAAGCAATAACTTTCTTTAAATAGCTCTTTTTGAATGAAAGTACCCGTTCCATTAGCTTCTCTGGATTTCTTCCGATAGAATTTTTCATTAGCTAACCCTGTGTGCCAGCCCAATTTCAAGGAGCGGATAAAAGCCAAGATAGAACAGATTTACAATGGGGCTGCTCTTTTCACAATTCTACTACTTATTTTTGCTTGCTTGGTTAAACGTACATCACCTGGGTGAAGAGTTTCTGATCTATTTGAAGTCTTTCTTCATCGACATCGAAGTGCTGAACAGCTACAAGGGAATTATTCTTTCAATACCAATTGTACGAAAATTTCCACAAGATTTCAGTGAGTGAAAAGTTATCAAACTGTCGATTGCTGTTCAGTTTCGAATGCTAGAGTAAATACAATGTTCATTAGGAATGAATTCAGACAAGTAATGGGGTCTAAAAATTTTACGACTTTACGAATACGATTTTGTATCCTCTATAATTCAAGGTATCAAATTTTAATAATTCCGTATATTTTAGCGCAAGAATGAATTTTGATCATCTGCTAGAATATTGATGCTCAAATGATACCAAACTTTGATGCTTAATAACATTTATTTGCTGCAGTTAGTTAGGATACTGTAATGGAATGTTGCTTAATTTACTTCATTTCGTATATTTTAAGAAACATGACACTTCATTCAGCATCCACTCTCAGTTTCTGCCTGGTTCAACCCTTCGTTCTGCATGTCTACTGTGGCGATACGTGTAATTTATAATGCAATGTTTGTTATAAGATTGATTATTTAATTAATATAAAAAGGAAAAGCTTTTCTGCCTGCTTTTGATCGTACATTGACAGATTAGTGATGAGTTCTTTTCTCTCTCATAATTTACGTAATTTTTGTTTCAAGGCATGGTTTTTCTGCATGCTGTCTTTCCGTTATATTTAAATTAATACTTGTAAATGGCACAATTAATTAAATGCAAGAAAACATACATTATCGTGTTTGTGGTGGCTCTAATCCTCTGAATACATGAAATGGTAAAATGCTCCCAAATGTATTTTCAAAGGCAATAAAGAGGGGATAATAATACACAGGTGAAATTTAATACATGTCATTCTAAGTGTTACGGGATGGGAAATGCAAGCCATCTACCACATTTTGGCATATGAACCACACATGATATCCTATTAAACAGCGCACTATCAACAAGTCAATTGCATTCTTAATTGCTGAATAGTCAAGTGTTCACACGGAACAAATTTAGTTAAATCGATGGACGCTTACATCAAATTACAAAATTTACCCTGTCGCTAACCTTGATTATATTGACGATACTAATCTTAAAACTTGCCCTTACTCTAGAGAATCGTTGCTGATGATGAGCTACGATGATAACACTCGCAATACAACACCTTAAATAATACCACTAATTTTCCCCCTTCCATTATTTGATGTTGGACATTTAAATATACCCTGACGTACACGGACAGGTGCACGTGTAAGATCTACTGTAATTCGTCGGTGTGATGATTAATTTAATTCTCCTTTGATCACTTCTACACTTACTCTACCTATGCCCCTAAGCCCTAGGGCCTAGACCTATGCCCCTAGATCGTGGATGTCGCTCTAGCTTCAATAGCCTACATCGCTGCTGAATATTCTTGAGCATTCTTGCATTCTTTTTTCTTATTTTTTACATTTGTAGCTGTGGGAAATGCCGTTACCAGGCTTAGAGGGCCAAGAAGGCGTTGTTATGCTACGTAGCAGAACTTTGTTTACACAGCTGGCCAGACGGTTAGCAAGAAGCTTCGACCACATACCTCTACTACTGACGCCTCGATACGTTCTACGGTACATACACTTGATATATCGCCCTGAAATATGTCAATCTATGAATGTATTATTACTATCAGTACACTACGTACTTTTATCAACAATAAACTGAACAAGGAAATAGTCGTATAAAGGACATTACTTGACTTCTATCATTAGTAGTGTTCCTGTGTCGTTAAAACTGACAATAAATTGGTTGGATTTAACCTAAAACGAAAGCTTTTCCCGTTACTTTACATGACCCATGTTGTTAATAAAATAAAGAAGATCATAAATAATATTGATGATTCAATGTAAGCTAACTACGCTGTCACCTGTCTATTTTAACACACTTTAATTCTTATCTATTGCAGCTTGCTAATGTAAATACGAAAGTGTAATCTTATTAATATATAGATATGTACGGAATCTAATACGATAACAGTTGAAAAAAAATTACCTGAACGTTGAACACTGTAATTTTTGAATATGATAATGGCGACACCTTTGTATCCAGTTGATCATTCAAACTCTGCATCGAGAGTGTGTGCTTTGGCACATCCATTTTAGTTCGCCAAGAACTCATCAGTAGGTTGTTATATCAGGCACCAGTGAAGCGAGAGTGGCGGATATTCGTACTGGATCGATGCAAGTTCACCCTGTTTACAATTCCTCATTCGTGCCAAAGAATAACGAGATCCCATCTTAGGAAGTGACGTGAGAGTTTTGAGTTGTATTATTCATGACGAGTGAATCTTCTCTTTGAAATGAGTTGAATGTGAAATGATACGGGTTGATAATATCCTCTATAGATTCTCAAGAAAAGACAAGGGCCTAAGTTTCATTGATCAACCTTTTGGTTAGTGACTATCATTACCAATAATCTGTTCTCGTACTTTAGAGTCGTTTCAAAACCGATAAATTCAAGTTTAAATATTTCGCTACCTTCAGGGAATGAATTTTTTATTACCAGTAATGACACCTGGATGTTTAGGTTACATTTAGTGTGTTAGAATAGATAGTATTTGGTTGTCTGACTGAATTAGGCTATGTTTATTTAGACATTCGCAAAAATTATTTGATTTTAATAGTTTTGTGCACACTGACAATGGTTATCTTAAAGACATCTGTTGCTAGTCTTTAATGCAAAGTGTTCGGGTTAGGTTTTAAGTTGATATCGCTGATTTAGGTACTATAATAACGAAAGTTTGAGACGTCGATAAGACTTCCGTCTCATGATCCAGTTAATAACACTGATGAACAAGCTCTACATACATAACATGATGTCTAGTTTCGCTACTGCAGTTTTTATGCGGATTCCGAATCAGAATAACGTTTTGTTCTTTCATGTCAAGTTTTGAAGATATCCATACCATTAATTAGGGACGTATAAGACATACATATGTATGAATGTATGTTATGTATGTATTAAAGCTCTATATAGATACACACTCTTTTTTCAACTAGAGCCATGTTTAATAGTACTCAATTTATCAATAATTGTTCGGGTGAAATATCATGAGTTGTTTGCCTTGATGCAATGTTGTAAACATGGAAATGGAGGATGTTGTATATATCACGAACAGTGGGTGATAAAGAAAAATGGTTTGTATAACTTGAAAAAATAGAATTTAATTGTTTTAGAACGTGTCCTGGATACAAAAATATTAGCTGAATTTTTTTTTATCACCAGTGCATGAATCATCAAATACTCGTATGTACTGCTTAAATATACCTAGTTTAGTCTAGTTCAGGCCCGTTAGGTTACATTGGATCCTTTAGATGTAATGATATTTTAGATTAGAAAATTAGTTCATTGTGCTAGGTCAGCTAGTTCAGTTAAAGAGTCATGGCATTGTTAGGCTGGAATGTTAAAATATCATGTAGGAAAAAGAGCTTTATCTAGGAGAGAAGAGGTTAGTTAGTTTGAATTTCGTTTAAAGCTTAAGGTAAGGGATTAAATTTATGTTAATAGGGTGAGTTTTGTTTGACTATGTATTCTTGCCTAAAAATCTTAACAATAAATGTACATATGTAGATGAGTCATAGAAATTAAGTAAAAAATGAATAACTAACTAAAGCACACAAGACATTTTCTAAAACCATTACACGAGAGTGTGGATGAGAAGAACCTACAAACAGTGCTCACGAAATTCAGTTTTTCTTAATGTTTCAGAAAAAGTGTGTTGAAAAATATCTCGATTATCGTAAATTTTCGAAGAAATTATCCCAAACTCAGGTAAATTTAAGAAATGCCTGATTTTGCGTTGTTTCTTGTTTTCTTCGTTAGTAATTATTTTGAACATCTTAGTAGTTTTCCGGTATCAGAAATCTAAATTTTTCCAAGCTAGTAATTTGGGACATTTTCATTGGTTCATCGAAGTATCGAAGTAAATACGTTTAAGCATTTTTTTTCGTTTTTAGAATCACTTTAGAACTGTAGATCAATCATTTAATTTGAGGTCTAACGTTCATTCACTAACGTTTCAGAGCCCAATCCATAGCAATCCATCATCTGGGAGAAATACATGCATCATACTTGTATCAGCTTTACGTATACTCGTTCGTATCGTAGAATTCTACCAGTCCTTTAAATGCCTATATTTAAAAGCTTAACATTCAGAATCTTCCTTTCAGAAGTACTAAGGGCCATGCAAATAGACTTACCAGCTCAAATTTTTAGTATGAAGAAAAGTACGAGCACTTGAGCTTTGGAGTAATCCTACACAAGCCTTAAATGCTAGTCCGTTCAGCCAACTAAGGTGATTGCTTAGCGTTAAGCCTCAGGCAGTGTTAGCTCAAATTTTCTCCGAAGTACGGAGAATAAAGGTACTGACATCTTTTACAACTGTAAGGTTATCTACATTTTGTGAAAGTCGACGTTGAATAGTATTTCATCATAATTGATAGGTGATTTTAGTTGTCTTCGGAAGGTCTGATATATACTTTGAATTTATTATACATCTGGGTGTAAAAGGAATTTAGTTTCTTTAAAATTATGTATTTTATTGATATAATAGGTGCAGTAATAATTAGGTGTCATATATCAAATTGTATACCCAACAATTTTTGCCAAACAGTACCTCATGCTGTAATTCTGTTAACTGTATTTTTTAGCTTCCTATTTGCAAAACAGAGCACTCCTCATGCTCAGTAAAACGTGTATTATTCGTTTATTCTGACCCTGTATACTCTTGCTCTACGTACCAGAATGTGATAAGTCATCCCAACTATACAGATCCACATTATACACAACCAAAATATAGTGGCAGAGGGGCAGATATTTCGGTAGTGGAACTTTCGTACTGGTGTTTTCGTACTGATGTTTTCGTAGCGGTGATTTCGTACTTGTGTTTCGCATTGCAAATAAAATGCATGCTATACCATTCTGAAACATGATGGTGCTAGTGGATCAAGTAGATTTAAAGCATTATATTGTGTTATAGTTAATCTGAATTCTGAAGTAATTTATTGATTTTAGAATTTAAACATATTTTACAGAGGAACCAATAAAAACTAATGTCTTAGCACGCACATCAGTTGACTTTGATTAAAACATAAACATTCATGCTTTGCACCTCAATTATATTTAATTATTTCTTTCTAGTTTCTTGCTGTTTCAATACATGAATTTCTTTGAATAACACACCTTGCTGACGACGACCGTATTCACGCGACTAAAATGATTTGAGTTATAGTCTCTGTAACTGTGCAAAGTCTTATAACTCACGAGAGTTATTTGTTTGTGCAGTTTAACTTGTATTTTTCTTCCCATCGGAATTTAGTGTGATATTCTAGCCGTTAGTTTTCAAAAATTATACTGTTGAAAGATTTTTGCAGTTACGTCCACCCAGGTTAGCCTCATTTGTAGACGATTCAATGCATCGTGAAGTTCATCACGACAGTCTTGTTAAAGTAGTTGGTTAGCCACGAATACACGCGCTCGAAAAGCATAATTAAAATTTAGTAATTTCCCAACCCTTAAATGAGCTTTAGGAACGATCAAAAATCGATGATTTTAAGCTACTTAAAAACTTACACTGCTCAAATAATGTCCTCAGACGTCGAGCTCTTTCCCTTCTAAATAATTGGAACTTGCGTGCGGCTTATTCACAAACTTCATTAGCGATGGAAGCGTGGGAGCAATATAGACTTGAGTTGTTCGGGCTGTCGGGGCTGCTGAAGTTCTGATCCAAGTCTTGAAACTTCAACGCGGCCAAAACTTGCCCCCTAACACACTAGACAATCTACAACTTCCCGCCTCCTACCTTAAAATAATGGAGACGTTTGCTTCATCAAACATGCCTAACTTTTAACACTAATTTAATGTATCGAAATCTTTCTGACGTCTATTGGTTGAATGGAATGCATTCTCTGACCCGTCATGTTGTTTCTAGGTTTTAATTTATTTGTTAGATATTTTTCCTCGAAGTTGCAGCCCAGTCTTTCAAAAGTTTTTAGTAAATTTTTAAAATTAAGTGTGGAAATATAAATTGCTAACGACACGTGATGGAACTGAAATTTTCGTTGAGAACTCATTTGAGACATTAATTTGAATTGTATAAATTTCTGATTACAATTTTTGAAGGCGTACATGTGCAATTTTTTTCCGAAAGAAACTTCAAACATTCACTAAAAATGATGTTTTTCATAATTTTTAGTGCTATATTTGAGCATAGACAATTTTTCGTTGAATTTCGAATCATCACGCATAGAAGTGAACGCTTCAGTTTTTGAAAATTTCCAAAACAAAATTGTTTCAGAAAATCCTTTCCGATAAAAGAAAGAAACTGCACGTGATAATTTTCATTGACTCTGACTCTCTGTTATAACACATGTAATATCTGAAGAGAAGTTAATAACAGCGAATAAAAACAAAATATGAAGATATTTCAATTACCATGATTTTCCAAGAAGGAATATTTTACATAGTTGAATAAACCTAGTTTCAAAAACCTGTTTGATTTTCTTCTTTGCGTTTGCATTTAACACTTCGAAATTCAACAAAATTTCTAAAATGTACCAACATTGCAAAAAAGCATTTCAAACTGTTTTGAACTTTCTGTACAAAAAAAGAAAGCGCACTAGCAAACTTTTGAAATGTTTGATTAAGTATTATGATGTAATGAGACTGGTCATTTTAATTATAAAATGGAAGTGAAAATTACTATTAGATCTAATATAATGTATTAAAGAGAAAATGAGATTGAGTAGATAGATGTTCATATAGGTGGAGAGTTGAATACAAAATAAGTACTTTACAGAAAAACCTCTACTTAGAAATAGTTTTCTTTATAGCCTTATCCTATCATCATTCTCACTATTTGAATGTCAAAATTTTCCAATGCTTTAGCTTGTATTTTAAAGTACCCATTGCCGTGAATAATATTTTGATGGTCCGGATGGAGTCATATTTTTTGCTGTGAGCTTGTGCGGAATTTGGGTCACTGTTATCACTGTTGTTGTTGATGAAATTAATCTAACTTACTAGTGACTCAATTGATTTAAATAAAAAAGCAAAAATATATATGAATATTAGGTGTAAGTAGAGAATTATCAATATTGTTAGTCATGTAATTTTGAATTATTTTTTGAGCATAAACTCAAACTCACGTCTTTCAGTTCAAAAACAAATAAACATATTTTTTCATTTCACTATAGGTATTTTTTGAGAAATTACCGAAGATAGAACCCATAAAATGTCTTAAAACTCCCAAATTTTTACCCACACAAAATTCATTACGAATAGACTTGATAAATTGCTTTAACGGAAAGCTATCTCGGCCCAGGCGCCTGTGGAAGAGGGGATTCTGCGAATAGTCCATCAAAGCAACATAGACTTTGTAGTTGTCGCTGCGCGGACCTTCCCTGGGCAGCAATTGTGTCCCTCAATCCTAGTTTGACGTGCGGTTGTGATATGCTCGAGGTCCAGGTTCGTGTTAGGGAAGAGCTTCTGGCGGGTGGTATTTTGAAATAGAATTGAAGGACAGATTATCGAGTCCTGGGAAAATCTTTAGTGGGGCGTGAAGTGAAGCACTTTTCAGGCACCAGTATTTCCCGCGTGTTTTAGTTTTCATTTCTTCTTCATTGTATCTGTTGCTGTGAATCAATATTTGAAGATTAGTTTCATTATCTCTGTTGGGATCTTAATGTTCCTTAAGTGTTCATGAGTTTTCTACTTACCGAAAGAAAAGTTATCGTAAAAATCATTAAATTTTGGCTCAGCATAGAGAAATGAATTAATATTCACAATACAAGCATTTCATAACGCAAATGCAAGTCGATTTTTTCTTGAAGATAGTTCATACATACCGAGGAAATTGACATGCAGCAAAGGCTGGCTTATAAAAGGAAGTGTTAAATAGGGACATTGAGTATTTAACAAGCACTGGTATGTAAAAAAAATTGTGCAGAAACGAATCAATTTTGATTAAAAGTAAAATTAAATTTAAAATAACCAGTCGTGAAAATATAGCTAACTTGAATGAAGGTAACAACAACATATAAATAATAATAACAGGTACAATGTGTGAGCACCTCATGAACAGGATTTAAATTAATATATATAGTTTTGTCCATTATTTAATATACTTGACTGGGTACTTTGTATTTTAAAAATGTACTTTACAATTTTGAATACTCTACTCAACGTTTTTTACTTTAAATGAAATCTTGTCCCGTAAATATGTCTATCAGAATTCTCATGCGAGGCAAAACCAATATATTAAAAAAAATTTGCATTGTATAGTTTCGCGTGCTTGAGTAAAAATTAATTATTATTAAATTGATCATTTTGTTTAGGATTAACGAGGAGAAGTAAACAAATATGAGGTAGAAATACCTGCTTTCGAAAAGAGAGGAGTAAGTTTGATTGGATGAAGTTGTACCTTGGAAAAAATTAAAGAAATAATAATAAAGGAAATCGTACTCGAATGGACATCGGTAATCAATTACTTAAGTCTAAATCAGAGAAATGCATTTGGATTTACTGTAGATCATTAAAGTAGCTTCGTGTATTCATTGTTTCGTCAGTTTTATTGAAAACATGTACTTATTGTTTCGAACCAAAACAATGCAGCTGCAGCAGTATTAATGGTCAAGTGTGTAAGTTAAATGAATTAATAAAGCACGATAGCCACCAATTTTTTTTTATTCATTACATTTAATAAAATTATCGAGTAATCATATGAAATTTTAATAAATTCATGACAATGAATGTCACTAAAGCCTCGTTATCCTTGAAACATTTTCTGTTATTACAGACGTACCATAATAATAACATATCATAGTAATTATATTAGCTGTTTTTCATCAATTAGTGAATTTATTTACGTCAAAGTGTATAAACGTTTTTGCATGCTATTTATAAAATAAAAACGTGGTTATTATCTCTGATTGCAAGTCTCCAAACAACGAATGTAATTCGGAAATGAATTTTTTTTAATGTGTAATCTACTTCATAATGAAAAGTGATTAAAAACTAGGTATACGCGATTGATTTACGGCATTTTTACTATCTCATAAATTTTCCGAACATCGGAATATCGAAACATATTTATTCACACAATAAAACTATACTTTTTGACAGTTTTAAAACTTAATATCTGAAATCAATTTTCTATTTTCTCGGTTTTACCGTTTACAGTTTAGTTTTCATATCATAGGTTTACAAGAAAATACTAACAAGCTTGAATAGAATAAATACATTTTAGCGCAATGAGAATGAGTCGTTTCTTAACTTGTTGTTCTGAAGCGTGGGCATAAAATGCAGCCAATGAGCCAAAAGGTTCAGGTTCTGCTTGGACTGATGTCCTTTCTAACATGAGAACTGTGGAGTTCATCGGTAACAACTGTCATCGTAAAGGTTATCGGTGACATCTGTCATCGTAAAGGGTGACATCTGTCATCGTAAAGGATATCGGTAACAACTGTCATCGTAAAGGTTATCGGTAACATCTGTCATCGTAAAGGTTATCGGTGACATCTGTCATCGTAAAGGTCATCGGTGACATCTGTCATCGTAAAGGTTATCGGTAACAACTGTCATCTTAAAGATTATCGGTAACATCTGTCAGTCACAGCCGACGTTGGTGAAGCAATATGACATTTGGTCAGATGGGAGGCGAGCAACTGATGCCATAATCGTGTATTATCCATATTTCAATAATTACATATTTCAATATTCGCATTATGCTGAGATGTGTTCATGAACAAAGAACATTAAAACACAACTGTCCAGATTCTATTCATGTACAATTTAACACAAGAGAGATTAAAATCTTTGCGCTACAATATTTTTGCTCATTTTTACAACATTCGTACGGATTAAGATTCTTTTCATTTTCCCTTCCTTTCCCTTCCAATATTTTGTTGCAAAACTCGATATGGATTGACAGTGCAGAGATTCATAGAAATAATGAATGATTTGAATCCGTGAAATATGAGAATGAACCATGGCCAAAAAAAGTCATAACGAGAAGAGACTGGTTACTTGCAATATATTTTGTAAATACGAGTGCGTATGTAGTTTCTTCTTGGACCAAAACTCTCATCAAGCTTCGTAAAGAAAGAATTTTTTTATTACGTTTGGTCAACGTAAACTCAGTAGAGAAAACAAATGCAATTTTTCACTCGAAATCAAGAATTTTTCCATCGTTTCCACACAACCATGACCGTAAAAAGTGCCTTCATCGTATGCACCTGTAAAACTGAAAAATTTCGGGAGTTAATTGATGTTATTTTTAACATATAAGAGACACGATCATTGAGGTCAATAGTTATCCGATTGTCAAACTCATTTGATTTAATTAAAATTATTCTATCTAGGATTTATGAACTCGTTGAGATAAAACCTCAAATCTGTTCTCATCACTAGACACAACTGGCCTGTTTCATTGAACTTCAGTCTGCCCAACGATATAAACAAGAAACTTCGAATGTGTCCTAAAGAGATGCTACGACCATAACCTGCATCGAAGTATTATTAATGATAATAATGGATGATCTTGGTATGGAACTTTTTTAAAGAACAATTTCTTACAGCAATCATTTCATCTTAAATTATATTTTCCCATTATTTGCCGAAATGCAGGTAACATTAACACCACTATTAGAGAGAATAATAAATGCCAACAATAAGATGCCATTGTTCGTACACGCTCTTAACGCCATTTTTTTCATTTGGCCCGTGCTGCATTATCTTCTTTCCTCAAATAATTCGAAGTACATTATTGGAACTCTCTAAGAGTCTTATTACACGATGAAGAAAATACATAGATATCATGTTCGCACAGTATACGCATTCTGTCAGATGGATGCTTCACTTACGTCAATTTCCCGAGCCTCGCAGAGATGCCAGTCTGTTGGGACACAATTGAGGTGCCGGCCAATTACGAACGATCGTTCAGGACCTCCCGAGAGTTACACCAGAAATTGATACAGTAGCTTAGCAGGGCTTATGATGAATGAAACCGACCAATGTATCCCCTGCACGAAGCGTGATCATCTTCAGTCCATTGACCTTTTCAATGAGATCATTGGTCTGGAATCAAAAATAGCGCGACGATTCGGCGAAAGCAAATCCTTTTTGAAGCATTTTTTTCGTCTTCAGTTATCATCTGTAGCCCAAGTAATAGTTTTAATAGCAGTTCCCTTGAGATATAAAGATACTTCTAAAAGGGAGCACTGCCGCAGTAAATTTTTAACACTCTTTGGGACGACGTATTATTTTGAGTTCGTCCAAAAGACACATATTTATTTAAAAATATATGATTTGTTTTGCACATGTCAATGGTATTTTTTTTTAAATGAGGCCAAATGAAAAAAAGGGCACTCTGGTTCATCAAAACACACGTCTTAGGTGAGTTTAATTCACAGATTGCATGATGCTTTGGGGAGGTGAAACTGAATCGCTTGAAATATCTACCTCAGTTTGTTACCTCAGTGGTGTCGCAAAAACGCTGTTGCGTCGCTTAACCAACTATGGCAGCGACATAATGTTGAAAGTTTCTTACGTTGACTGCTTCAGAGCTATAACATTTATGTAGGGTCTTCAGGGAGCCCCTGTGCATTTCTTTTGCTGCGTTAACGACGGCCCTTCAGTTTATCTAAAGAACGGGACTTAAAAATTGAGTCCATGACAAAATAAGAAGATTCTCAGTCTGCATTGAAGCTGTGAAGTTTTGCCCTCCACATAGTTTATAATTGTCAGAAATAGAACATCCACGATTCTGCGTTAAAGCACATATATGTATAATACATACAACTGCAGAATATCTTTTAGAACAGTCTGTACAATATTTATTAAAATACTAGTGTGTATGCCCGTTAAAAATAACGGGTTTTAATATCATGCAGTTGAAGGAAGAACTTGAAAGAGAGCAACAGATCCGCAAACCTAATCAGAAAGTTTACGAATTTAACTCCAGCGGTTAAAAATCTTATGCCTGAAAGTCTACGAATTTAACTAGCAGTATTGAAGGGAGATTCCCATTGTAACAACATAAGAGAAATTACGCACAAAAAATATATAAATTTATTTATTCAAGGAGACACCTGATGTTTTATTATAAAGAGTCGATATTGATAAGAATTAAGTTACTCCCAAATGCAACGTTCAACTTCTAGGTTGAGGGCTTGTCAATAATTGACTTTCCTTAACGGATCATATTCCCTGTGTATGGTCTTGATTACATATAAGTAAGAAAAATTGAAGAGTTTAGTTGTAAATATTTCAGAATAATGGGGAAAAGTGGCAGGTGTTTCAGAACTTTACCAATTTAGTACAAAGGATTATTCATATAAAATTGCATGTGCTTTTTTAAAAATGTTTGAAAAAACAGTCTTGTAGAACAGTGATGTCTAATTTAGTGAAAATTTCCTATACCGTTCACGTTCTTTATTGTACTTCTTCGCAAAAGTTTGAGAACAATACTGAAGAATTAATTAATGAAAATTGAAACGGTTTAAATTTCTTTACTAGCAGCTACGTATGTCTGGAAATCCTAATCCTGGTACTAAGGTTATTAACTTTATAAGTGTGTTCGCTTCTCCAATTCCATGAACGTTGGTAAAACAACCTGAACATTATTTGTGAGCATCACCATCATAAATCAGATATAAATATGCTGCATTCTTGTGCGTGTCTGTGACATGGCTTCTAAAGAAGTGTTTTATATTAGTGTGGTATTTTTAGGGGAGGAAAAACTCTCTGCTGAAACTTGTAAAACAAACATGCTCATAAATTTGAAATCGTTTTTATTTTCCGAGCGTACATAAATGAAATGAGTTGCCAAAGAGCTCTTCCAATAAAACTCTACTCTGTTGTAATTGCAACAAATAAACCATCAGACATTTGCCTCCTTAGACTAAAATAGTACATTGAATTATATTAAAATAGTATTTAAATAAAAATTATATTAGTAAGCTGAACTGAATTTAAATAGTACACTCGATAGAACTAATGTAGTACATTGAATATCATATCATCATGATGTATCATGAATTAGTTCACCAAATAGAGCTAAAATGGTACACCGGATGAAACTAAAATAGTACACTGAATCGAACTTTTTTAAATTACATTATAATTATCCTCGTTATACAAATAATATAATTAAACAAATTCAATTCGTCCGATTCAGGCTGCAAACACTTGAGTGGCTTAGTTTAGTTCTCTATTTTAACAATATTAACTTAGAAAGATAATTTTGGACAGTTCCTTTTTCATTTTCATTGCATTTGCGAATCACTGGTCAAATTTAACAATGTTCTTTCGCCTTAACAGGTTCTTCATCATTTGCTTTGTATCTGAGAATCATTGCTCAAAAATTCAAATATGTTTGTTTGTCTTAACGAGTTCTTCTGCTTTTCTTGGATGTGAAATATAAAAAACCAAAATATTCTTTAGCTACGAATAAATTCATAATATCCCAATCCCAAAGTTACTTCATCGGGTAAAATACTGCTTATTTAACATCAAATACGTTTGACTACTTTCAAATTCAAGTAATTGGATGCACCGTATACTGACATTCACGTGCAAGGCGCTTTGAAATATTGATATTAAGAACACGATCGGTGGACGGCGGACGTAAGGCCTCTCCGAGATGCAAACACGGCGTGTAATCTGCAGCTCTCACAGCTCTGCTACACAGACGCCTGATGGAGAAACGTGGACTTCTTTACTGAGTGATCTCTTCGCGTCCACATGTATATCCTCGTTTCCAAATTTGGTCTCGAGTTTAGATTGTTAGTCGAAAGATGCTATCATATAAAATGAATTTTCTTAGGGACGTGAGTGGCGATTGGTATTCTAAGCGAATTATTTTGGAGTCTGGAAAATTCATACTCGTCATGGGCTTGATAGTTTATTTTTGCTCAAATATTGCAAGCTAGTATGAAATAAAAAGGCTTGATTTTTTTTATTATGTAATTGAGTATCTTTGGGTGTCATTTTCCATAGTACTGTTTATTTTGACAGCTTCCTATAGATTTGAGGGAAAAACATGAAGAAAGAAAAGGTTTCTCAGTTCTGTCGCTCAAAAAGTATTACTATTTTATTTTAATACAAGGGTTATACCTTAAAAATCTGCAAGTTGATGTTGATGAAAAAATTGTGCAGCCAACACAAGGGATTGATCTAGCTTTCTCGTGAGAACAACTAGGCAGTGTATACTTACAGCTCTAACAACCCGACGAAAAAATTAGCAACAGGAAATCAGATGATATCTTCATATTAATTATCACCCAAAAAAAGGTTTACCCATGTTTAAAATGTCATAACTTTTCAACAAATTGAGATATTTTGAATCTGTTTGCTTTATTCGACGTAGAATATAATTGTCTATCAGTCTCTGCACATTTTTAAAAATACGTAGCCACTTCATAACATTTAATAGTTAAGTAATAGGCACCAAAATGAAAGTTGCGCACGAATTGCTAATTAAAGTTTATGAACCCCTGTAAATAAAACAACAGTTTCTGTGCATTGTTTTTCATTTAAAGAACCTGTATTTGAAATAATAGAAAGAAAACTATTCTTTATTAAACACAATTGTCTTTACTATCATTTTCCTTCTACTTGATCGCCATTCCTATTTACGCAAACCTGGACTCTTTTTCTCATGCTTTTCACTACTTTTTTCACACGATGTGGATTATCTTTTAAAATGTTAACCTCTACCGTGATGCGCATCCTCAAGTCATCTAAATTGATTGGAGGAGTTGCATACATTTTGTTTTTCAAATGTCCCCATAAAAAATGATCACATGGTGTTAAATTAGGACTTCGGGGAGGCCATTCGATATCATGGCCCACAGCCATTATGCAGTTTTGGAAGATTTCCAACAAGCGTTCCTTTACAATTAGTGATCTGTGAGCCGATGCTCCATCTTGAACTCACCAATAACGAGTCAATCTGTTTCTACATGCAATATTTAATTGGAGGATAATTTTTTCATTCAGTTTGTCAAGATATTTTTCCCCATTCATATTTCCATGTGTAAAAATTTCCACAAATACCGATCCAAAGTCACAATTTTTGATTATTTTAACTCATGCTCAGTTATGCTATAAAAAGTTTTTTATTTACAGGGTTCTTTAACTTTAATTAGCAATTCTTCCGCAACCTTCATTTTGGTGCCTATTACTTAATCCTTTAGCGACCAAGTGGACTATTCGATCGTCTTTCACGGTCTTTGGGAGAATTGTTCTAATAATTAAACAGTGATAAATATGAGGTTGCTACTAGGTTTGAACGCGGCGGCATGTTACAGCGTCGTTCTTTTGGCTGCCTGGCTCTCAGCATGCTTCATTGCATCAGTGTACAAACGGTCTTTGTGAGCTTAAATGTATAAACTAGAAAAACAAATTGGTCGCTAAAGGGTTAACTATTAAATGTTATGGAGTGGCTACGTATTTTTAAAAATGCTTCAAGAGACTGATAGACAATTATATTCTACGTCGTATAGAGCAAACATTTCCAAAATATCTTAATTCGTTGCAAAGTTATGACATTTTAAACATGGCTAAACCTTTTTTGGGTCATACTGTATAATAGACAATGTATCTCCATATCTTTCTCTCTCTCTCTGTATCTGTGTGTGTCAGTCCCATTATTTCCTATCTATTACTGAAGAAAAATTATTGAACTGAAATTAGAACGGGTATGCATGTAGTATAATCATTGTATTGTGGATACCAAAGGCACTGGATCACTATAAAATACTCAATTTTCTCCGTTATTAATTTTCTTTTCTAACACAGCTATGTTATCGGTAGATAAGGCACGGAATGAAAGTTTTGTATATATTTATGAAAAATATTCAGATTCTGATGATACCACGGGTAAACTGAAAAATGTATTTATTTCATAAATCCTTAATTTTGTCACTTTTAAATCGAGGAATTTTTACGGGTACTATATGAGCCATGTTATCGGTAGATAAGATGCAGAATGGAAGTCCTGTACATATTAATGAAAAGTATTCATTTAAAACACAATCATTCGTGGTAAATTTTTAATGCATTTATATTCATAACAATTTCAAATTAGTCAAATCTAAATCGTGGAATTTCCGCTCGAACTGTCTAGTATCATGCATACATAAAAGAACATGTAGATAAATCATGTCTAGGTAGAAATGAAATTTGTGCTCTCATGCATAAAATGAGCGCAAAATAAAAAATTACCTTAATTACTGAGTGTAAATTATTAAATTAAGCCTAATTATAGTTGAATACAATTATATTATACTTTTCTTTCAGAGAAAGCTGAAATATTGCATCACATTTTCTCGCTACCCTAGGATACTGTGAAATAAATCATCTTCTCAAACCATAATTCCTATTTTCTGAAGGTATAACATCCTGTGGCCACCAAGCAAAATTTTTCCTTATTCGATGAACACAACTCATGCACTAACAAACACAATGATTTGTGCGTTTATAAACTTGTGGCCTAAGCAAGAACCAGAAAATAACAAGTCCATAAATCTTTCGAGATCCATTAACTAGATTTTTGATATGAGTTTGGATTATGACCGATGGGCAAAGAAATCTTGCATAATTCAAAGATTGACCTCAAACTTCGCGTTTCTCAAGTTCTCTTCCTCGAGTTGGGCGCATTCATGCTTGTGCTAAGAAATCGGAAATCCCTTTGTTAGCCTCTTCTTCTGAGGCCGCTCAACGATGCCTTCAAGGCATAATGAGGCTCCCTTTCATTACATTATATTTTTGGACGTTCTATGCTAGACGGAGCTCCACTGGACTTTAAATGAGCCCTGAGAGATACGCCGCTTCGGTAACCTGAATACGACTCGGATTTCGAAGTGAAATTGAGCGTTCAACCTAATCATGAACGATAATTGGGCTTCTCATTAAATATTAGTATTGAATCGTTAAATTTCACAATTTATTTAGAAAGAGAGTGAATTACAACCTTAGCTGTAACTTTCTACTTTTGTCAATGTTAGTCAAACTTTATGCATATATTTAGGATACATTTAATGTATGTCTGATATATCAATATGAAAATTTCTGCATATATACTCGGAAATAAAAATGACTATAATCATTGATGTTCAGAAATATATAAACATGTATTTCATATGCACAAAATACATTTTGTGTGCTTACATCTGCAGAGAAAGGTCTCTTTCTATGCTAATTCATAAACTCGTTCAAGTTGTTCGATTATGAAAATTTAAGAATACATTTCGTGGACTATTTTAGGCGTGGACTAAAAATTACTTAATGCCTGTTAATAATCTCACAATCCCTACAGTAATCATTTTTTCAATAATCATTGCAGAGCTTCTTTTAATTTTAGAAACACATGACCAAAACTAGACTATACATATATCACAGTCCAAGCTCACTACTAACTTCAACCCTAATGTTAATTTTTACATTAACCTTAATTTGTTTTTTTGTAACATACATGAATTTCACATATTTTGGTGCTTCAGAAATGAATGCAGCCGTTAACGAGTTAAAATTATAGCTAAGGTTATAAATAAGATAAAGTTAACCGGTGCCTCTCACTACCGTAAAGTTCACTTGAAGCCAGGTTAGTTCTATGAAAAACATTGTTTTTCCTGAAGTAGGTTAAAAGTGATTGTTTTAAGTACTACATTTTAAATGATTCATTCTAAAGTTAGGTGAAATTATTCAAATGTCAGTAAAGATGAACGATAATTGAGGCACAACTTTGTTCAGTCAGAAGGTTATCTGGTCGTTATAAGGTTAATTCTGCTTGCAGTGAACACGATTGTCGCTGGGAGTACCGAGAAGTGCTGTTGTTTTCCAAAGGGTTAATCTTCACTGAGACTTTCACTTTAACATTAGACTTTCATTCTAGTATTAGACCTTCACTCTAACATTAGATCCTCACTCTAACATTAGATCTTCACTCTAACATTAGACCTTCACTTTAACATTAGACCTTCGCTGTAACATTAGACCTTCACTTTAACATTAGACCTTCACTTTAACATTAGACCTTCACTTTAACATCAGACCTTCACTTTAACATTAGACCTTCACTCTAACATTAGACCTTCGTTTTAACATTAACCACAATCGTGACGTAATGAAGCCTTTACGTACATGTTCCAGAGTGAAAGGTCCTTGGGGCGTCGAGCTATGAAAATACAAGAGAATTTTGACTAAAACCTTTCTCTAACTCTTTTGTCTTGCGCTTTTTACAGTCTTTCCATTTTCAGACGGTCAAGACTAGAACAGTTTTAACGTCCATTATACCAATGTTGAACTTTTATAGCATTTTCGTTTGTTGTAAGAAACTCAACAATTTTCTCTGCATGGAACTCTACATTTTGTTAGTAACCTGCACACGCACATAGACTCAGGCAAAAAAATTGGGTGCAACGTCATATGCTGCATAGGTAAGTTGTACTTTTTTTCATGGGTTCTTGCGTCACAGTTAAGAATTACATTTTGAACCCTGAAAGCAATTTCACTTTTTAACTCAGTAATATATATCTCCCTATTTTAGTACTTATTTACCCTGAAGAATGCACTGCAGTAATTTAATTTTCTGGTGATACATGCTTTTGCAGCGCACGGTTGGAGTCATCGCAACAGTAGTGCTTTACTACCGAGTTCACGACCTCCATAAAACTGAGTCATAATTCCATTCGTCCGCTTGATTAAACGCATTCTTCTAGATGAAATATTCTTCAACAATGGTAACTTGGGTAGCTGTCATAAGATATCTCATACAGAATATATGGTACATATAAATGAAATGGAATCTCAAATTGTCATACGTACGGGACATGTCATTCATTTGAAGATAGAAACTTTTATGAAAATGAAGTGCAATGAAGATGCAGCCCATTTGTCACTGGGCCTATTTATAAAGAAAAACTGCTTGCCCACTCACAACGTTTGAAGAAAACCAACCTTCTATTTTAATGACATTATAGAGTAACATAAAAATTCACACATTCATATGCTCTCATTGAAATTCATGTTGATATCGTAAGCTTGTTTAAGGAGTGCGAGTCCTTTCAGATGCAGCATTATGATCATGAGTGTAACGTACGAACTAAGGTATGAGCCTTAATCAGTTCATACTGTGAATAAATTTAATAGGCCTTAATATTTTAAGGCACAGTTATTGGTTATTTTGAGAACATTGTTCTCTGGACTCATCACCACCAAAATGAACTAACAAGTATAAATAATGCATTCAGAACGACAGAAAATATGCGAGGTGTGATAGTAATTTAGAATACAAGAACCCGTGAGAATGTGAGTGTGTAGAGCAGACGTGAATTAGCTCGAGTTAATGGAATGTAAAATGCAATGAAAATGCCCAAGAAGTTATATTGAAGGTATTTATATGGACGTTTAAAGTGATAGTTCTTTATTCCTAGATTCAGAGTACCAGGATAACCCTATGTGCATCTAGATTTGTCATACTCATTTTACACAGTGTGTTTAAATATGACAGCTACACCGCAAATGAAGGTGAGTTCCTTCAGCTTAATCAATTATGAGATTAAAATGCATCACATAATGGTAGGAACACGCTTCATATCTTCTACAGAGACTCGACAGCACAGAGAGTCGTGAGAGATAAGCCTGTACGTAACAACCTCTCACCACCGCTATTGTAATTAAATGGTGGTCAGCACGCCATTGCTACTGTCAGTACGCCACTGCTACTGTCAGCATGCCACTGCTACTGCCAGCACGCCATTGCTACTGCCAGCACGCCACTGCTACTGCCAGCACGCCACTGCTGCTGCCAGCACGCCACTGCTACTGCCAGCACGCCACTGCTACTGTCAGCACGCCATTGCTATTGTCAGCACGCCACTGTTACTGTCAGCACGCCCGCATACGGTCAGCATGCCATTGCCACTGTCAGCTAAGCATATGCTCCAAAAAGTCACAGAAGGACTCTAGGAACATAAAAAAACAAGTCATGCAGTCAGTCATGAGTCATAGTGCACTACTGCGCTGATTGCAGCTGCTCTAACTATAACAGCTAGGAATATTTCATTCTTAGCTAATCTACAAGAATATTGTTTCTTTTTTAGTGTAATAAAATGTTAAAGCCGAGTGTGACGAAATTTTATTAAAAGAACAATTGTTCGAATATTTTTTAAGTTCAAGTCTGGACGTGGGAAGTTCCATAAAGAGTTTTTGAAATTTTCATCCACAAATTTCTCATGGGAAAAGAAACGAAGCAGCTACTGCCTTCAAATGAACAATCGAAATAATTAATTAAGAACGGTGAAAATCATCGGCAACTGAAAATGTATAAGGTATAGAATGAGGTCACCCAGGTTGATAGGAAATGGTTACACCAAAAGAAAAATCTAAGATTTGCAAATGGGAATGAAGATAGTAATTTAAAGATATTCAGAGATAGTACTCAACCCTACACAACGAAATTAGAACTAAAATTAGCAACAGAATATGCACATGTGAGGGTCCAACTCATCTGAGTTACAAATACATGAACTGATAATAAAACTTAAATGTAATAAACCAACTGCAATTCTTCTAGTTACCTAGAAAGTGCCATGTCAGTAATATTTTACCTGTAAGTCGCTAAACCTGTAGGCAATTGAAGAAAAAGGTACTGTGTAAAATTGATGTTGGAGTTCGTAGAAGCCCAGCACACTAATTCACTTCTAAGGTTTGTGTGCTTACTAGCAATAAAGCGAAAAATTCAGCGTGTGATCGTTCATGTGCTGACGTCAATGTGTTTAACTTCTCGAGAGTGAAATTAGCACGCTTGTAGAAAGAGCAAGATAGTATATGCATATTAGAACCGTTATTGAAAGGCATTGAACGGATGCCGTCAATGGAAGTATTTTTAACAGTGATAAGGCTATTGCACTAAAATTTTAAATTTTCCAATTTTCCTGAAGTTCTAATTTAAACTGCTGGAACCCCAATTCTTTAAAAACACATCAATTATAAGTGATGCACGATAAGTCAATTGCACAAGATGAAATGTAGTAAGAAAAGGTTTCTATGTATTTAATCAAAGTTTCGTTTCAATATTTTTTAATAAAAAACATGATCAATGCGCCAATATTATTTTCATTGGGCAGCTTGCGCACTAAAAGATGTTACAGATGGTGGTAGCAGTAAGAATATTTCGAGGACATGAAATTTATGGGTGGTGAAATTAGTGGGTAAATTAGTATTGTTATTTACTACTTTAAAGTTCTATAAATTCATCAATAGGAAGAAATGAGACGCAGAAACTTAATCACAAATGAAGTGAAAAGCTACGACAAACGAAGCTAGAATTAATATTAAAAGGAAAATTTGAAAATTTCATCATAAACAAATAGTCTATTTTAGAAATTCTGTTTGAATCCCATTCATGATAATCTGACCCTCTAAACGAAACCGGAGAGGGAATTCAATAGCTGGAGTAAATGATGAAGGAAGCTAACAAGATTCCTTTTAACATTCACAACTCCATTTACTCGTACAAATGGTATGAAAACTAAATGAACTGGATGAGTAAATAAGCAAAGTCTTTTCAATTTAAAACACTCCTTGATAAGATGTAGTGATGATAAATTTCAGTGTATACTGAAAACATTCCGCTCCTCCTCATGTACAATAATTATTAACGAAAATATAATTCACGTGATCAGACCTCTTGAAGCTGAAGGCATTTACTGACAAAAAGACGTCATCGATTGTTAAAATGGAATGATAACGACTTCGTTATCCATAACTTTTTGCCAACTGCAATCATTCTGTGAGAAGCACTGATAAATTAGGGTATTTGAACTCTCGAGTCATGGAGATATCAGTTCATTTCCGACCGGAGATTGAAGTTTCGTGCAAATGAATGGGTTAAGTTTTTTCAGAGGATTTTAGATGGCCGACTAAAAAACGTCCGTTGAGCTCAGAAAACACTTTTTGACATTATTGAAGGGCTCTCGTACTGGGACATCATTTTAAATGATCCACTTCAGAGTTTTGACAGAAATTAATCGGTGAGAGTTTGACTAGAAAGGGAGTGTTACGTTTATCATTTCTTATGATTTGTTGAATTAGTTTTTCAGTCCAACCTGCAAATTAAAAGAATGAAATTTTTGTTGCATCAAATACAACTTATTGCTACCGTAGAATGCGTCAGTAAAACGAAAGAAAATATTAGAAGAAAATTCAACTTCGTTCACGTGCCACATTTTCTATATTTTTATTTAAAAACATAATTCAGTGACAATTATTTCTGTAACAGATATTTAAATAAAGAAATCACAAGAATATAAACAAAACTAAGAACCAAATTGAGAACATAAATGAAGATGAATATTAGGGTCAAAATTAAACACTAAAGTGATGATGAATAATACAGGGTGTCTCAAAAAAAATGCACTCACCCTTTAACCGTTGCTAACATGCTGTCTTCTTTGTGTTGCAGGTGTGAGGTTCGAACCTTTGCGAACATGATTAAATGTGATTAAAGAATCATGTTCGCAAAGGTTCGAACCTCACACCTGCAACACAAAGAAGACAGCATGTTAGCAACGGTTAAAGGGTGAGTACATTTTTTTGAGACACCCTGTAGACTAACCAAGTAACTAAATGAAAGATCAACTTAAAGAAGTACTTGATCTTAACTTCATGAGACTAAATAATGTTCAGATAAAACTTTACAACGACTGAATTAGTAACTAGACTAATAACCCAAGATATGTTAAAAATTGAGTTTGAAGTTAATTAAATAAACGTAGAAACTAAATTGAAAACTAAATTTAACACTAATTTTGCAATTAAATTTAAAGAGTCGAGCTAAAAATAAACCTTAACCCACACGAAAACTAAACAATAAAGTTAAATACAAGCTCACAAAATAATGCAAAATAGACCAAAATGTAGGTTAAAAATGAATTTGAAAGCTAAATAACAACTTAGCTAAAAACATGAGAAGGAAACGTAATGTTAGCTTGATTTTTAAATATTACCGCACATTAACACACAACATAATTTTGAGACAGACAGAACAGAATTTACAACAGACAGCGAAAGTAACAATCAACTTAATTTAATTAAGAGCACCTCGGTAGTTCTCGCTAACTGTACTTTAATAGAAAACAACATCTAGCCAGCAACACCTAACCAATCAACACTCAATTACTACACAGCACCTCACTAACCAATAACTAACTCGCCAGGTATTTTTTTGAGCTGTTGTTTCTCTCTCTGTTGTACATAGGTCGTCGCTGCCAAAACCAGCAATTTGTTCTTTTGTGGCCTGTCTTTGTCTTTAAGGTCAGCCCTAGCTCTGCTTTGTTGGGTAGAATATTATACAGTTCTAGTACCAGTTAGAACGTCGACTGGGAAATGGGCTTCTGCGAACAGCAATTTTAAATTTAGGGCACGTCTGTTGATTTTGTGATCAATTAATGCACATAAAAATATACTGCTCTCTTTCGTTTCTAAGGGCAATTTATGCATTTGGTTGCTTAAATTCAAATTCCATTGTGCTTTGATGACGTCACTTTTTTGCATGAAATGCTACTTTTCAATTTTGTATTTTAGGACACAGTGTATTGAAAGATGGTGATAGGTTTGTTGAGTTGCAAGTATTAGAGGATTTTCATAAAGTCTTCCTATGGTGAAAGCTATCTCAAAATTCGAAGAGGATATTTAACAGATCTAATAACTCAATGGTATCCATGAGTTTATTTGAAATCATCGTGACTTTTTATTCATATTAGGATTGCATCACACTTTTGTTTTCTATTTTGGTGTCTGAAAACCAGATTGATTTTTTCAAATTGTGTATAATTCGGTATAACTTTTGGCGGACAATTTCTCCTGTAGCTTTGTAAAATGACATACTTAAGACGCTAATGACGCTCTCAATAAACCTATAGTTTATGAATTTTTTGTCATAAAATTCCTATTACGCTTTCATAGTAGTTAATAAACTTGTTAACTAAAGGACTGTTTATTCCAAACACGTGGGGACACGGATTGTGCTGAATTTATTATATAAAAATAATTACCAAAATAAGCAAGATTTTACTTATGAAAATGTTTGAAATACCTAAATCTTAATGTATATCTATTTTCCTTTTATTGATAATTTGAAATTAGACATTTTTAATGGAGAGTTGAAACATAACAAATAAGCATGCTCTTTTTTATCACATACCTGTATCTTTAAATTTTGTTTTGGATATCTACAGCATATTTATAGTAAGTGTTTATCACTAGTCATCTTTTCTTACAATTTATAATCGAATGCATAGAACTGAGGAATAGTTTCTTCTGTGTTTCTGATTATTTTTCAAACTCATTCTTAAAAGTTCAATTTGGAGTACACTTTACTTCTTAAAATTTCTATTACTTTTAAAGTAGACGTTGATTACACAATATTATTATACTATCCTGAAATATTAGTAAGCATAAACTCGCGTCTATTATTCTAGATAGATTTCAATTATATTTCGGAAGTGACATTGCTGTCTCCGTGGAGTTAAATCTATGGTTAGCATAGCAAGGCTGGAGTTGCGTAACTCGACCAACAAACTCAGCTGTTCATGTCCTCGTTGCCTGGTTTTAGAGCTCGGGATTTCCAGAATTCCTAGCGCTGGACTCTAAACAGCCTTGCCTGGATAATAAGAAGCTTTGCTGGCGAAAAGCCTTTGCGTTCTAAATGTAGAGCTAGCTCGTTAACTTCCAGGATATGACTATGAACTCGTATTTTGTTGGGGGCAGTCACACACTAGTCCGTTATATAGGAGAAGAATGCTGTTTTTTTTCAGTTGATATGTGATAAGCTACATTACAAAGTCAAATTCGTCATATTTTGGTGAATTTTGAAATTATTTCAATGATAAATTTAACTCTTAAACGGCTTTTTTTTACTCCTCCAAACGTTGCATTAAAAATAAAATAAAAAACATGCATTCATTCTTCGATTAATTTGTTTTGAAGATCCTGCCTATTGTTATAGGCAGTTAATATAGGTTGTTAATTTAAATACATTTGGTGAGTTAAACCGTCAACAGATTAAGCACAATGTTAGTATTACTAATTATTATTATTTCAGGCTGAATATCTCAGGCTGAGTTCTAAAGGTAAGTCTCTTGAATAAAATAGAAATTTTCGAAAAACATGACACTGTTCTAAATGAAGCGTGGACAAAATGTGCAAAAAATAAATAATGGTGTCAAAGGGTGTGAACCGAAGGGTAAGTTAAAATATTTTTACGTTAGATCCTTCACAACCCTTCAATATAATTTTTTTTGTTACGGGGATTTTCGCATAATCGAGGCGAAGCCATTACGTTATCTTAGCCTTATCAGAGGTTCGGCGATATTTTTTCTTGGGACTTGAAACTGATAGAAATATACCGTTTATTCTAAAATATGCATGCAGTCGTTGTGAATGAGTAATAGGGATGGCAGCATTGTATGTCAGACAGAACTGTAGCGGCAGAGGCGAAAGTGAAGACTCTTTTTGATACATGAAATGGTGTGTAACGTCTGTGTCTGTGCTTCCAGTGAGCTGGCTGGCACTTCGTTTCAGAATTGAAAAACGGTGTCCATGTGTCATCCATTGTCACAATCGATGAAAAGAAAGTCCCATTCCTGCCGTCATCACCCGTCAACATTGCCTGGCAACATGTCACGTACGCAGCCTTGTGGTCATCCGTCAGCATTCATGACACGACCCATCTGGAGGACACTTTTCGCGTTCCAGATCTACATGCAGGATTGTGTGCACAGATCTCACGGAAATACCAACCTTGGACGTGATGTGTTTCACACTCATTCGATAATTTGCCAAAACATCTCTCTCTATTCGTTCGATCATGTCGTCAGACCGGCTGGTGCGAGGTTCACGTTCTGCTTTCTTTCGACTGTCGCACCCACGAACGCACTTTAGATCCATCCATGACACTATCACCATATGTCTCATTCAACTGGCAATTTCAATCGGTGCCTCATCACTCAAATGGAGAAAAGGGAAAACGAATGATTACACGCTGTTCATGTAATGAAAACGTCACCATTTTAAATATCATAAACAGTCCTCATTCTCAAAACGTCATATGGCATGAGACTTGGGTATCACAGTATGGGACTTGGGTATTACGGGGTGGGATTTGGGTATCAACCAAAGAATGAGCCAAACGGATCGTTTCTATTGCTTTATTCTATTCTCACAGGTGCCGCTAAAGTTTTGTGTACCGTACAGTGCTGCTATCTCTCTCCCGCATTCCCAAGGAGTGCACGTGCATTTTAAAACGAACTGCACGTCTTTGTTTGTTTTCAGTACTGAGAAAAAACATCGGAGATGTTACATATAATTCGAATGCTCCATGTAATAAATAATGAATGTATTACTTTCATGCTAGAAGAAACTTAAAACCGCATGTTTCAAATGAAGCCTGGACCCCATAAGCCCCTCTTTGAAGCATGAAATAAAAGTCACATGAATTCATGAGTTCTGTTGCTTTATCCTGACACTGGAAAAGAGACCGTGTCAGATATCAGAAAGAGTATTAGTTGTAATGGTCAGTGTTTCTGACACTTGGAGCTTATGGACGACCGCTATGAACCAGCCAGCGTCGGCGGACGAAATGCTTGATTTCTGATGTGAACTAACGAGTTTGTTGATGGATGGTGCGTGGCTTTGAAGATTAGTTAATGGCACACGAATATAAAAGATGAAACACACTCAAACGCGGGCAATAATATACTCATAGATTCGTAAATTAGTAAAGAATGGGTCTTGGTTCAGAAGGTGGGAATCAAAAAGTGTTTGAGACGCTTATTTTCTCAAGTCTTTCCCACACATCAGTTTAGCAATAAAATGCCTTTTATGTTACAATTGAAATTGCAGTAGCAACGGGCGTCAGAAAATTTTTTGTAGCAAACAATTTGAATCATAGACGTATCTACTTAATTCATGAACTTATTGCAGCAGACATCATGGCTCGATATTTAACCAGTTAGTGGAATTCAGTTATCTCTTGTTGAAATCATTCAGCTTTTACAATCACAATGTATTTTATTCTTTCGGAAAATATGTAATTTTTGCACGACACTATAGTTACAACCTAGCAATTCTCGATTGATTGCTTCTCAATAATTAAATCAAGACTGCAAAAATACTAAGGACTGAGCTTTATGAATCTAAGGTCGAGTCGAAGTGTTCTTCGCTTTGTCACGTCGATCGATGGAGTACACGTCGCGGAGGTCATTATTTACCAGACGCTATAGCATACAGTGATGCAGGACAGTTATTACATGAGTTATTTTTACAGCATTAACTCTATTTGTCCAAAGGCATGAAAAAAATCCACATGTAAACAATATTGCTGGCAAAATTGCGTACGAGCACGCGCGTGGATTGAGAAAAGATGCATAGATGAAGCTCAGCATAAGAAGTTGGATAATATGAAAATGTTGCTGGAGGATAGATTCGTAAAATAGTCTGTTGGGAAAATAATAGACATTAAAATTGAAAATTTTGTAATTAAAAAACGACCGTGAACTAAACTGTGTAGGTTTAAGCAAAAAAATTGACATTTGTATTGAGAAGTAAGCCAGTAATTTAACAACCTGGAGCAAATTAGATTTTGAACCTAGATTTCGTTCAATCGATTGAAATGAATACTTTCCCAACACACGTATTTCATTACAATATAAGTGCTCAAACAGGATAATGTACTAGTTAACACTGAATTTTGGAGACCCTATGTGTTTTGAACATACATCAATTCCATTTACCACACTGAAAATGGTATCAAACAAAGAGGAACGCGACACGAACTCTGACTTCATTTCGTACATGATAAATTTCGAGAATACGAGTCGTGATAATGTAACAGGCTTGCACAATATCATATTTATGCATCACTTACTTCTATTGAAAGGTGATTGTAGTTGATTGATTGCATTTCTGTAAACTTCATATTAAGCAAACCCTACCAAATTTCCGAACCTATTTTCTTAAATTACTTTGAAGAGTGTTAGCTCTGTACATCTTACCTTTATTATTATTTTAATCATTCCAAGCATGGTGGAACATAAATTTTAGAGACGATTAGAGCGCTACGAAAAACAATGAGGATAGACTGATACTGAAGTTATCAATACAGCACTCTTTCGACGAGGATAAAATTCCTTAAATTTACTATCGAAATCAATATTTTAGGGCTTTAGTCAGAGACTTGAATTTCCATGTTAGGAAACACAGACTCAAATAGCCCAACATCAGAGTAGTAAATAGTTTATTTTATTAGTAATTAAATTTTTTTGTACCTCATGGATTTGTTTTTTGTATGACAAATCGAATTATATTTAAGTAATTTAGGAATGTCAGGAACCTTATGGGTTATGGTAAAGAGTTATTTTTCTCCAGCACGAGGAAAGGATCCACTAATGGGGAACTTCATGTGATTTACTAAGAAGTCCTTCGAACTTTCTAAGAGAACGAGAAGCTTTAAGCAGCCAGTCTTCTATAAGCTCAGGATATCGTAATATAGCTCCTGAGAAATTTAAAGCCCTAAAATAACTTGTTCCTTTTCACTTAATTGACTCTACTCTCAAACTCGTGATGAAAATTGAAGGCATAAACGCAGTAAATAATTGCACGTTGAGGGAAAGTTGGGAGCTTCGCCTGGCTTGTGCTGGTCGTAAGAGCGTCGTAGAAGTGTTTCTGGAGTACCTGGATTGGGCGGAGGTCCTCGTGTTAATTTTGATGAGGCCTCAGAAGATGCAGGAGGACGTCAAGGCCTGTGTGTGTCTGTCAGATGCTTCAATAACAGCCGCCAGTCTTCCATAGAGACTCGTTAGGTCGAAGCTGTCCTAATTAAGAAGCTCAAAGGAGCTAATTTACCGGAATCGTATGACCTGAAGATGCCTCACTTAGGAACTACAGTTTGCGCACTATATTTTGCTATCAATTTCCTTGAAAAGCCATTTGATCGTGGAAGATATGTACAAATATTTGAGCCGCTTTGAGGGATATATTTTCTTTAACTCAATCTTACGGTTAATAAATTAAAGTGTGTGAGGCATTGAAAGCCATCAAATAATCTGACGACTCTATTTGTGTATTAACAGTTTGGCTCCTCGTTTACAGAAGAGTATAGAGCAGGGGTTCCCAACCTGGGGTGTTCGCACTCCCTGGGGGTGCCAGATGATGTTCCAGGAGGTGTGAGAAAAGTCCGAGTAAATAATTGGATTTGGCTATATGTTGGCATTTTTCTTTTCTTTTGCAATAGACTAACTTTGTTTTCATCTTATGGTTAAATAAAGGCCGTCACATACATAGCTGAAAAGATTCAATCCTACCATATTATTAACGCGTTCAGTAGTTCCCAAAGTTTAGGACTTAAACTGAACATGTTTGTTACCGGGATGAAACAAATTCAGGCGTCTGCTGTGCCTCTCTACTTGGCAATTTTTGTTGTTGTATTTGAAAAAGTGGAATTTTCCAAGCATTTGAGTACTAGTCCTAGTATCTAGTACTATTTAGTACTACTTAGTTATTTGTTCTATTGCAAGTAAGAGATTAATTTTTTGAGGTTTATTACAGTGGTAATTTATTATATGCTTCAGGGCTACAGCTGTAATTTCCTTTACAAATTATCTTAAATAAAGTTACAATTTTTTTATAAAATATTATTCATACTTCGCATCATTTATCCTCGAGGAAAATATAAATTTCAGGAGGTGTAAGGTTCGAATGAAATTTCTTTAGGGGTGCGGGGAGAAAAAAAGTTGGGAACTCCTGGCTATAGTGGTAAGTCTATCATCATTGGCATGTATAATGACCACTCAGAGCATGTTTTTATGTAGTTTGCAATTGCATTTAAATACTGTAGTTATTTTTTTTGTATTGTCAATGATCAGAGATTGAATACAACTCATTGACGCAAATGATAGCCTACTAACTATAATTAATACAACAATATCTATTAGTATTTTTATTTTCTCAGTGATTTTTCCTGCCCCATCATGAAGGATTTCAAAACATAATTCATTACCTTACCATCTTGTAAGCCACCAATGCATCCTAGACGATGATATTGCTCCCTATTTGGTGGAGCAATATTATCATCTAATTTTAACGTTCTTTTAGATGTTCTCTTCCTTGCTTATTATGTATATTCGTACTACTGTGCAGTCGGTGAGTGAGAATATCAATAAGAAACTGACTCAGCCAGAGTAAGACTGGGCAAACTATTATCTCGACTAGCTCTTAATAACCATAATTATAAGAACAAGATAAAGTTAGATTACTACAAAAGTTTTATTCTGTGCAACCCTTAGTGTACTCAATTTGCAATTCTCAGTAAAATACCCCTATTGTTCCGTGCTCCGATAAAGATGAATATTTGAGCGGCAACTTTTAGCGGCATCATTTACGTGTACGTACGTTGCCTGTTCAAAAAACTGTTTTCCAGCCGTGAAGTGATGAGATATTTGCAAGTGAAGATTTTTTATATAGTATCTTAGCTCATGTTTCGCTGATCATTAGAGCTCGTGCATCTTCGTACGTATGCGAGTTAAAGTATTTCGAGAACAAAATGTACATATCAGCAAACTGTTATTTTTTTGCCTAAAATATACACATTTCATTATATGTTTGGCTCGTAAATTGCCTTTGGCGAAAATGTTTATTGAAAACTGTGCACAAACTTGGTTGTGTCGATGCACGAGTTTTGGAAGCTTCGTAAGTAGAGCCAATGATGGTGATGTTCTATCTGATCCGTCGTGGCATTACGTTCATTTAGTCAATGACTAACTTCTGTGCCAGAGTTGACGCAGGAAATGTGCTATGAAGCTTCAGCATGAGGAACTTCACAATATTACATGGTTATGTGCGTGCTATGTGCATTAATGATTGATTACACTGAAATAGGAGCAGTTTAAAAATATCTAAGAGAGATATCTTAGGAAAAATTTTAAGGTTTCTGAGCTCATAAGCGTCCACTCGATTTGAATTTTTCCTCGAACTATGGCTGTCCGTCGATTAAGGTATTATCTTCTAAAACTTTTGGATGTAAAGTTCAATCCAGGCATCAATTTTACTGGGATAGTTGCTAGAGCTAAATTTGAATCATTATTATTTGTCATAAAAATGATAACATTTTAAGAAAGACTAGTAGAATGCGATGTAGTAATATTGTAGTAGTGGCAAGTGCTGAGAAAACAATGCAAGTTGTAGATTTATCAAGTCTTGGTAATGGTGTATATTTCTTGTAAAGTACGATTATATGATTTATAAATATAGAATGTCAATTTTATTTTTTTTAACGTGAATTTCTCGAATATTATTCTGCGTATGCTCACTCATTGCAAGTGAACAGACGCATTTCTGTTTAAGTGTATATTGTTGTCAAAATGTTTGTATGATTATGTTTATTCAACAATGAAGGACAGTATTGGTGCATGTGTCAGAGTTTTTTCTTGAAAATAAAGGAACTCGAACAATCGGATTATGATCGATTGATAGTTTGCTGCCTTCGAGGTACCAATTTTTTGTGGCAGTCTGTATATCCATGTGTCATCTGCACAGGCATTAGTGGGATAGCCCATATTATACAGGGTGATACAAAAATTCTGATACAAACATTGATTGCATTTTGTGATTTTTTCCCATTGGGGCCTTAGTCAGACTGTGGATGGGCCTGAATTAGAGAGATTCAAGTCCCACGCCTTCTCTATCCCGACGAACTGATTCTTGAGATATTCCTAGTTGTGCAGCAATTTTTCTCAGTGATCATCGAAGATTCCTTGCAATCCTTGAAACAATATATGCCCTGATATTTTCAGTCGTTGCAGTTCTTAGAAGACTTCTCCTGTTGCGATCTTCCACTCAACTCGTCTTTTGGAAACGTTCGATAGCCCTGTGGACAATTCTTTGTTTTTTTGACATTTTGAGAATATCCATAATCTCATTTAAAGGATTTTCCAACTTGGTTAAGCCCTATGATTGCATTTAATTCCCTTACATTTTCTGCAAACATAGAGGGCAACCCGAATGCTATCTAAAAAATATTCAAACTGCGAGTATAAAAACGATAAAATTAACAATGAGTTGAAATAGAAAAAGACTGACGATAAATAAAATTTTGTCAAACATTTTTTGTCACCCTTTACGTAAACAACGTTAATGAAAAGCTAAATATGAACATCACAGTGCACTCAAACTGATCAACATGCAGTACTAGATACATCGTCTCACAGCCGCAAAAAAATAGGGAAGGAAATTTAAGGGAGATTTTATTGGTTTCTTGCCACGTTTCGGTGATCCATCTTAGCGCTGACTTAGAGTGAACAAGATTTCTTACAGGATTTAAATATCAATGCAACTCTGTAAAAGAGAGAGATGATTAAATATAAATTTTGTTATAGAATAAATTGATAATATTATGCAAGTCGAAATAGCTACACGGGCCAATGTTTTTCATAAAAAAATTTCAGACTCAACACAGGAAAATTAATACACTTCGAACTTTTCTCATATGATTCTGTGAAGGAAAGTGGCCTGTGGTCACGTAATAAAAAGCAGGAAAATTATTTAACTGTTGTGCTCTTCGTATGTTTTAAGAAGCACGGTGTTGAGATCGTGAGGTTCTTACTCCCATAAAAGCATGTCAAAAATACTTGTAATACTAAGTTTATGTCCATTGCAAATTAAATATCTTGGAAATTAACGGAAAATTGAGAGCTCAAAACTAAAAAGGAAACCCCATTGTAGGCCAAACAAACTCGTTTTACGTAGTCTGAGCCACTGATGAGTAAAATATACTGGGAATTAGTAAGAAAGTGGAGACTTAAGGCTAAAAATACCATCTCATGGCCTATCTGAACGAGCTCAAAGAACAAAGAACCTGTGTCTCTCTGAATAAAGAAGGATTGAGCTTCGTCGTTTGTTTCTCTGCGAAAAATAACTGCTCAAGAATAAAATTGTTTTGTTTTATAATCATACAGAGCACTTCGTGGAACACATCCTCGTGTTGGGTAAGCTCTGCATGAAAGGAGTTTTCCACTTTGTTTTGTGCAGGGCTTGAAAGCATCTTGTAGTGCCAAGAGATTTTTAATTTCAATACTGCGCAGGAAATTTCATCGGGTGGCAGTGTGAGTGAAATTCTTCGATCACTGATATACAGGAATATGGGCAGTTTTGTCATATTCATGCAATATTTTCTAATAAAGTTGATGGATATTTTCTGAAAACGTTATGCATTTTTTCAATCATGTTTTTAATTGAAATCAATACCACCGACGATGAACTTCATTTTGTTTGTCCAAAACTGAATAACAACACTTTGTAGGTACGTTTGAAAGGTTGCAATGGATGTATAGAATTCAAATAACAGTTGGTTCAGCTATAAGTGTCTAACTTTTATCGATTGGCTACTGTTTTCACGTCTCAGTTTGGCGATATTTTATTGCTGGATCCCTGTTCTTTATCCTTAAACCACAATTTATCTCTGAATACGAACTTCTTATACTCTTCAAATCCTGAGTCAATTAGGGTAAAATGTCAGGATCTCGATTTAATGGTTCCACATTATTGGTTTCCTTTGTGGAGTTACCAATAAAAAAGAGATAACATAATGACTTAAGGCATTAATTGTATTTTTTCAATTTCGACTGCCCGGTCAAAGTTTTAAGAGTTCATAATGACTCGTGGGAGTCCGCAATGTTGCGTGTTGAGCAGTACTAAGTTAAGTCTTTATATCCCAAAACATTTTGAAATGTATCAAGACATCAGTAAATCTTTATATTCACCTGAGCATACTGAGGTTTTTTATTGGATGCTCAATAAGTCAAGTGATTTCCTTGAGTCAAATCATAATTCAGAGATATTATTTGATGCTTTGATATTGGCTTATTCAAAGTTAAAAAGAGGCTAAATGAAGACAAATTTCATTACACATGATAATCATTAGGAATAGGATTTTTTTAGAAAAATGTTCCATTTATAAATACGCTGTAGAAATTCGTTGTTAATATCTAGGAAAATATGAGGGAGAAGAAAATATATATTCATGTGCATATTAGTCGATTTCATAAAAATTTCACTCGTAAAATGAATATCATGCGTTCTGAAATGCAGAGATTCCATCTTCATAGCTGAGACAGACAAAAGTCGAACTTAAAATATACTGATATTAAAACAAAGAAACATGTATTCGTCTTTATAACCTAAAATCAAATTTCTTACATTTATGAAAAATTTTTGCACGTATCTCCATTCTACCACACGCACGCACCCCCACGCACGCGCAGTCCATAGGTTGGAGCTATGCGTAATTCAATAGCACTCTGATCTTTATTCAAGTTAAGTGCAAGGGTAAATAGGAAAAGTTATTCTAAGATTCGAAGGTCTTGCTCCTTATTTGCTCTACAAATAATTAAAATTAAAAATTAACGGCTTTGAATGGATCGTTTCAATATATTTTTCTATTCCCCTGCATCGAATTTATACGTGCTGTACAACACTATTAAACATTTCGAAGCTTTTTGTTACCACCAGTAGCTCGGAGAATCGTGCATTATTGGTATCGCACATTATTGGTAATTATTAGTGGCAAGAACAAATAAAAAACTTAAGCGTTGAGGGTAGAGGGGCAAATTGAGCTCCCGAAGCTTCTACTCCCGGCAAATGCAGCTCTTATTTTTTCCCTGCAACAAAAAGCAAATCAGCAATAAATACTTTTTCTAGATTTCCCTCTTCATTTATTTATTGCACGCAATTGAGCTTCAAAGGAACGATGGCAAGATTATTTTCATTCAATCATCGTTTAACAAACAAAGTGCATTGAACACTCTTGTAAGGTGTTGATATACGTATTAATATGTAACTGGAGTCTTATATGTTCAAATCAAAGACATAATTTAATATAAATCAAATCAAATATCAAATTTGTTATCAATTCTCTTATTGGGGTGCGATTTCAGATTTATTACTTTATTTTATGCTAATTTTTAAAAATTTTCTTCTCCAATGTCGTTTTACAAACTGTTTTTTGTATGTTTTGAAAACAGTTTTCAGTTCTAGAGCTTACGTTATGGGTGAAATGCTTTGTAAATTTTACTTTCATTAAACATTGCAATTTTGTTAGGGCTATACATAAATTCAAGTGAAATAAAAAATGGGAAGTTCATATTGCGAAAATTGTGACAGTTTTAAGGCTCAATTCATTGAACTAAATGGAAAGGTAAAAGAAAAAAGTTTCAACGAATAAGGTACGGTCTAAGGTAAAAATCTTGACCGAAAAAAGTACAATTTATTAAATCATCCTGAGATATAAAACATAAATTTGTGCATTTGTAAGTAAGTCACATGAAAGGTGTGGCTAAAAATAAGTTACATTTGTTCTGAAAATCAATTAAATATCACTTATTAGGAGTTCGTGAAGGACGAATTTTCAGGTTTATACGCAGAAAAATAATTCTTGTGACCACCATCGACCATTGTCCTAAAGTTTTTTCTTTCACTTGTATTTTATCAAAGATCTTATGACTTTTTACAACTATTAAATTTTTGAGTAGTAATTTCTGTCTTTTGGCTCCGTGATATGATTCTATGCTGTTAGTATAATCATGACTTAACTATTAATAGCCCGTATTTATGATCGGAACAAGAATACGTTCTACCTAATAAAGAAATTGCACGCCCGAGGGTAAAAATCAGTCACATCAGCCAGCCACACTTGTACACTATTGTTATTTGCTCAGCAGTTGATATGTTAATTTTTAGTATAACAGATACAATGATCAATTAATGCAATAATTTAATAGCATTTTAAGTATTCAAAATACAATCGTCTGTAGGTATAATAGCTCGACAACATTTCAGTATTCACGCTATGGCATATGAAGCTCAATGCCATTATGCCATGTCCAATGATATATGCCATTATACCATATCCAATGATATATGCCATTATGCCATGTCCAATGATATATGCCATTATGCCATGTCCGATGATATATGCCATTATGCCATGTCCAATGATATATGCCATTATGCCATGTCCAATGATATATGCCATTATGCCATGTCCAATGATATATGCCATTATGCCATGTCCAATGATATATGCCATTATGCCATGTCCAATGATATATGCCATTATGCCATGTCCAATGATATATGCCATTATGCCATATCCAATGATATATGCCATTACACTATATCCAATGATATATGCCATTATACCATATCCAATGATATATGCCATTATGCCATATCTAATGATATATGCCATTATGCCATATCCAATGATATATGCCATTATACCATATCCAATGATATATGCCATTATACCATATCCAATGATATATGCCATTACACTATATCCAATGATATATGCCATTATACCATATCCAATGATATATGCCATTATGCCATATCCAATGATATATGCCATTATGCCATATCCAATGATATATGCCATTATACCATATCCAATTATATATGCCATTATACCATATCCAATGATATATGCCATTACGCCATATCCAATGATATATGCCATTATACCATATCCAATGATATATGCCATTACGCCATATCCAATGATATATGCCATTATACCACATCCAATGATATATGCCATTATGCCATATCCAATGATATATGCCATTTTGCCATATCCAATGATATATGCCATTATACCATATCCAACGATATATGCCATTATACCATACCCAATGATATATGCCATTATACCATGTCCAATGATATATGCCATTATACCATATCCAATGATATATGCCATTATGCCATATCCAATGATATACGCCATTATACCATATCCAATGATATATGCCATTATACCATATCCAATGATATATGCCATTATGCCATATCCAATGATATACGCCATTATACCATATCCAATGATATATGCCATTATACCATATATAATGATATATGCCATTATGCCATAACCTGTACTATTTGATGGCACGCTTCATTGGCTTTTCTTAATTCCTGTTTCTGATGCTCTCTGAATAATTAAACTCCAAGTAGGACTCTCAAACTAAATTTTTTATTCCAGGATTATGTTCAAAACATAGAGTGTAGAACACTGATGAAAAATTTAAATAAAACTTAGGAAAAGTTTATTGACGTTTTAAAGTTAGGATGAGATTACAAATGATATTATGTTACTTAATTCAAATTTCCATAATTTCTTGTACTTGGAAAACTGCTTGTATGGAATGGAGATTAAATATATCGTTATCTCTGGTAAATTCCTGGAAGACAATACCTGATACTCTAATTAGCCTATATTTTCAAACCATTTACCCCATCAAACAAAAAACCTCTTCAGATTTGAACCGGTAATAACTGACACCTGCTCTTAATATTTTTAAATTTCCTAATTTACAAATACTTTTCAACTCGTCAATTGGTGCACTAATAAGGTGGTGAGTAAATTTCCTACTGTCATCAACACTTTGAAGAAAAAATGCTGGACAACAGTTGAAAAAACTAATCTCCACATCTCGACACTATTTGTGTTTAAACATTGCTGCTGACTAAACATTTTCAAACGTCTCCTTTCGAGCACAACGCATTTCAGATAGTGCAATTTTGCGCTCATTCGATATTTTGCACAGACAAAAATTTCCAGATCATTGCAACGCATTTCGTTTCTTCATGCATGCGCAAACTACCATTCGCCGTGGAAAAGCTTTTCGAATGTCAATCACTTTGAATCGATAAGCCAACAGTAATCCAATGCAGCCAAACACTTCCCATTCACTGTCGAAAAACTAACGCTCAGCCGGTGGTTCATTGGTAATTTGGTGTTGGTCTAGCGTTGGCAAACATGGAGTCGGGTTTAGCCTGACGGTTGCAAGGGTTCGAAAGTTTTCTGTTTTTCTTTTCTCAATTATGGTGGAGAAAGTTCGTAGAAATTTTGCGAGTGTTTAAGCAACAGCGTTGTTAACGCTGAAGTTCGTAGTTTCCGAATGAACGTAGCTTGACGCAAAAATAAACGGCACCGTTCTAATCATTGCAGATTTTTAAGGACTTTTCGTTGTCTTTTTATTAGTATACTGGATAGATATCACTTTAGAAATAAAAAAAAATGATCAATTATGACCGTCATCAAATAATCAAGGTATTCGTAACTGAGTAAGTATTTTGTCCAAATGGAGTATAATTCTTAAAGGGGTTTTGTTTAAAAGAAATAGTGTCCAAAGCACAAAGTAAATCGCTCTATGAGCATAAATAAAGACTTATTTATATAGGACTTCTTCAATAGAGACTACGAGGGCGAAAAATTCTGATCAGGTCGTAATACTATTTTACAATAATCCTGCCTTCATACATATATAATGAGGAATTAAATAAAGGTTATTACGATGGAAATAGATATATGTATTAAGTATTCCTTTAAGAAAATAAGCTCTACTGCGCTGTGAAAATAGTTTTACTCTAGTGTAAAACAATCAGATTTACATCAATGTCATGACTGTGAATGTGAATGGCTTCAGTTACGTTACAACATAACGATGACCAGATACTTTGAGAATAATGAATGCGAATACATGTAAATGACTATTTTTATCTCATCAGTCAAAATATTTTTTTTGTGATCCAAATTTAATTCACAGAGAGCGAAAAAACAGTTTAACTTAGTCAACTTGATTGCTTTTCATTCATAGTTTCCAAGCTACTGCAATCCTGCAAAGTTGTGTTTAGAATTTAGTTAGTTGTGAACTCTTGGTACCCGTGTAACTTGGACGATAGTGTGGCTAATGTATCTAATTTTTGGAAAGTTGAATTAGAGGTGCAAAACGACTAGAATTTTAAGGGCTTCCTTGCAATGGTTTCGGAGAGAAGAAAACCTAAGGAAATGGTTTTGTTTACCATGTTCCTCGCTTAAATTTGGAGCTTGTCTCGGTAACGTCAGTTATAAAAAACTTTTAGTCAGGAACACAGAAACAGAGTTTTCGAAAAGATTCTCCCAAATCTCTGTCTTCAACGACTATGAACAGCTAGTGAAGTTTCTAGTTGGAACAACCTGAAGTAATTGCATGTGAGGAACTGAGTTCCTCTTAAATTCATTTGAAACATCAGAGAGATCATCAGAAAATTATAACACAAGTTTCTTGACGACCACAAATGTTTTACTTCGAAGATTCAGCTTATGTATTATTTCCTTTACGTGTGATTTTAGGTAGTTTATATCCAACCGACAAAATTTAAAGAAAATATGTTATAAGCGTAATTATTTTTTCAATCTGCAATTGAATGAGTTTTACAGCATAGGTGCAACTTCTAGATTCGTTTCATTCACTTCAACCATCATGCTGCGTTAATTTACATTGAATATTAATAATAAGTGTGTGCAATAAATAAAGGTTTTATGGTATTTTGAGGCCCATAAAAATGTTTAATTCCCTCCCAATAACGGAGTATGCTTTGGAAATAACTACAGACTCTTTTGATATCTGCAAGCTACAACATTCACAGACACAAACACACCACTGTTTTGAGCCTTTATTTTTCAGGTTTATTGCGCATAATTCTTTCTTCACGTGTCCAGTTGAGTGGGTCTCTAGCGTTTCCCCAAATATTGCAGTTATGGTCCAGTCAATTGCAGCAACGCATAACGTGAAATATAAGAAGCCCGGTAAAAACGGCCATTGTGGAAATGGTCTCTCGTCTCACGGGCTTCCGAATGCGCGACTGGAACCGCGAACGGCTCTTTTTTATTTTTTTTTCATGTTGAACACATTGACTTTTTTTGTGCGTCTCCAACTCCCGGCGGTGACTCAGCCCAGAGAAGCAGCTGTCAAGGACAGGATCTCTTCTTTTCCGGTGGCTCAAAAATTCTAAAAAATGCCTCACAGTCTGCTCTTCCGCAGGAAAAATTCCGATATTTTTGAAACTCTTGTTAGATTTGCATTGGAAAATATCACCTGCACTACAGAAAGATTTTCCACCGCAGCTGCTCTTGTGTACGTTTCAAAGTGACCGGCGAATAAATTGTAATTTCATACTCAATTTGTTATTGCTGTAGCAAATCGCTAGACTTGAAACATGGAATTCACAAAACGTTGTTCCGTATTAAAAGTAACTCCTGGTTCACATATCACACATGTGGATGACTAAAAATATGGCATTTTCCTGATTAATTCTGTTGCAGTTGCTAACGATGACTTTTTGTCCCATAAAAATGCAAATTTTATTCCATATTTATAACCAGATGTGGCAATATCAATGTTCCAAAAAACTAGCAATCTTTCACGTCTTCGATGTGCTCAATATGAATGGTGAGAGACACTTTCTAGATGATAAATTTTGAAATTTAAATATCAGACTATCAATTTTTAGGCGGATACCAGAAAATATATTTCTGTTAATGTCTTTAGACCAATGTATTTTTCAAATCCTGTCGGGTAACTAAATCAATTGAGAGGAGTAGAATCCGTTTTAAAACACTGGTGTATACTCTACACATGTTAATATCTATTAGGTATTTTCTGCGACGGACATTCATTAGATGTTTCTTTCTTTGTATGTACGAGTACGATGACTTACTGCGTATAAATACAGTGAATTTATTTGTTTTTGAAACAATATTAGATTTTTTTAGGTTTTTAGGCGACTCGATGCGTGTAAACTATGTACAACATTTTGACATTTTAACAAAAATGATGTCTAGTAAGTATTTCGATCAATTTAATTTAGTTGGTCTGTAATTGAGTTATTTTCTTTAAACGCATAATTTACACCACTACACTGGAGAAAATAATAAATTCAATTTCATCTCATTATTAATATTTTTTAATTCAATGCTCAAAATCATTAAATTACTATTTCTCATTAGAAGTCATTATGGCAACGTTCGTTCCAGAAACGTAGGACTGACACTCAATGCAGCTCTAGCTTCACTGTGAATACATCAATTAAAGTCCAGCTGAGGTCTATTGAACATAAAGCTTTGGCAGAAAGATTAAAAAGCGACTCCAATGGAACGCTGGGCTTTTACTGAACGATATAAAAGAAGTTATGAGGAATTCTTCCACGCTCTTTCCGGATAAAAGAAATCTCTACTCAATTCTAAAGGCAGCAAATAATTTGTCAGTGATGAACCCGGAAAGAAAATGACAGAATTACTTAAAAGCTAAGAGAAATATGAAGCTAGAATTTCAAAAGAAGATAAACGGACTTTCCAAGTCATAAAAAAGTATTGAATTTAATTTCAAACCTTGGAACCAGATGACATGGCCTTTAGTATGAAGTTCACTGCGTGAAACTCTAGTTCAAAAACTAACTTTCGGCGTTCGTGACTGCTTATTAAAACACAGAATTTACGCCAGATTCAGCTTTAACATCCTGTAGTATTGAATGAAATGGATGAAGCCATCTGATAATTTTTCGAGTTCGAGTTTGACTTCAATCACCACTCTTGGAGGAATTGTGCATGGCTGAACTTTAGTCTTCAGCTTGGGCGGCACCAATGTTATAACTTCGTTTATCAGTTATTTTGTTCGAAAATTCAAAACCTGGAATTAATTTTATAGAATATTATTTTCTAGTTCTTGAAAAGTAAGAGCAGATTTAAGAAGTTCATGAAATATGTATTTCTGATCTGGAACCTGTACTTGCATATAAAAATAACAGTCGGCTTGTTCTGTTAATGGAAACTGATAATAACTAACTGATATTCTTATGATATCGTGCCTTCATAAGGCAAGCGTATTTTTTATTGATAGTAAAAGTGACATAATATTAAGCTTCTCTCATGAATTGCCTTTGTATATCAACCGTTATGAGCGACATGCAAGAAAGAACTGAAATACTTCCATGTAACAAACCGACAAGCAGCGTTATACAAGTTTATTCGCCACAACCTCTTTTCAATAAAATGTTTTAGAATTTGTATGATTTGTATAATTTGAATAATCCAAGATTCACATAAAAAACTCACCTCGGAATTTAAGCAGATGAGTTAGTTGAATGTTAGTTTCATAATCCGTAGACTTATAACACACTCATCTGTGTAAGTTAGTCTACGGAGTATAAACCAAGCATTTAACTAACTTTTTCAAAGAGTTCTGCGATATTGAACGAACACATGTTTTTATCCATTGCAAGAATTATTTAACCATTTTACGGAAGCCATAAAAGTGAAGCTGTATTTTCTAGAATAACTGTAACTACTTTTACATGAGGCTGAAGAAATATAACACTTTCATTCTGGTAAAATTTAAAAGCGCGATCCCACAGAAATAATTCTTTTATTCTAACTAGAGTTTTTAAATAAATTCAAAGTCAAATAGTCGAGTATGTAGTTGACCATACATATAAATTTACGATGTGTTGAAAAATTCATTAAGTTTTTCAGTAGTCTCAATATTAATTGACGTCTTCGTGTCATGTCCATGTAAGCTCATGTCACAAACCTAATATGACTGAAAAGAAGATAATTATTTGAAATGCATTACGTATTGACAGTTCAAGTTATTTTAAATTCAAACAGAGAGGATTATATCAGGTGGCAAAATTAGGAACCCACGAGTTCTAAGAAAAATAATTTGAGTAATAGCATGTCATCGATTTTCAAAAATTACTCAAACTTGGTAAAAGTTTAAAGCGCATTTTGTTTCTTAAGAATCATTTTAGCTTCCATAACATATATATTACCTGGATAGTTTTTATTTATTTACCAAGCACAGAACGCCAATTACTCAAACTGATATGTGTTGTGTATCCGATTAAGTCTATTCAAATGAGAAAAATTATCCCAAATCATTTCATTGTATTACAATAATGCAAAATAAAATCTTTTCTCAAACATACCAGCAATTTTCCACGTCGACGCAAGTTCTTCCTGGTAATGGATTCGATAGATATAACTTTGAATAATAAAATACTCTAATTTAATGCTTCAAACTTTAATACATGGTAATAAAATAATACATATATATGCAAGACATATCCGCCCGATAATTTTATCATTTTGAAACCCGATATTTTTTCTACTCAATATATTATGGGCATGGAATTTCAAACACAGGGCAATGACAAATTTGCATTCATGATCAGGAAGCTTTTAATATTCATCTCTTAAATCCTTCGTAAAATAGGAATATATGATTGAAAAATCAGCGCATATTTTTTCTGGTATTCAGTATCCTTAATATCATTTCTCATCTTACATTTTATTAGTTCCTTTTAATTTCCTTGTAAAGCAATCACAAATGAGTCATCGCGTATGTTTCAATCATATAAGTTGCAAAGACAAATAAAAGATCCCCAAACTTAATCCATGGAATAAACTTTTAACTTTTGATCATTAAATACAACGAAATGAACGAAAAGTTTGTGAAAATACTGCTTAGCAGTAAAATCTAATTTAAGATGACCATATTGTACACAATGCAAAATTTACAGAAGTCTCTGAAATCATCATTGTTGTACCTAAACAGCATCATCTTAGGAATATTACACAACTAACTTTTCTTCATTAAGAACAAAGTTTTTAATATGAGGGAAGACAATTAGAGAACTTTGAAAACAAACAACGTCTAAAACGTGAATCAACTTCCGTAATGTAACGAGTATCATTTGTGAAGTTACGAAAACAAGTTGATAAAGCTCATTCATAGTCAGTGAATTATAATTATATGATTATTTTTAAAAATCTTTTTCCTGCTTGAAATCACTATAGTAATAATGACCTTATTAGGTTATGACTGAAAAGATAGTCTGTTTCTTATGATATAGGCTGCTTTCTGTCGTAGAAATTCATTAAAAATAAATGAGGCAGACAGCAAAATAAGTAAAATTATTTTACTAGCATAACTTTTTACCATCAGATATTGAGTCTTTCCGTCATTAATCTGTAACTTTTTACTACGCTATTGTGGATGTAATTAAAACCTAAAATAACGGAAAATATTTTAATATTCTTTTGCATTTCACGGGAGAAACGAAAGCAAAATGACATTTTAGGGCTTAATTTTTTTTCTCCCGAACAGTACGTACTCTAATGAAGTCTTTAGAATAACTATTATAAATATTCTCTCTAAAAAATCGTACCGTGACATGCTTACCTTCTTTTATTGCAGGTGTTTGCTCACTTATTGCCGGATAAATTAATGAAGTAGTAATCAATCTTTCTCCTCAAAACTTAACGAACATTTGATAACTAATGTATTTTTGACTCAGCACCTAAAGAACAATAAATCATAAGTCTATTGTGAATTTAATGCTTTATAGATGACATACATACCTCCAATGAAAAGTTAGATTAACATTTAGTATCAAAAATTTAATGAAATTTATATAGGTGCATTAAAGATATCAATTAGAAATAATGATAATAGAGTCAACGTTGATGCCTCTCACACCTTATGATATATCTTACATACTGTATTGTGGTATATAAATTCAAGCACTCATTCAATCTCTCCGTATTTTTTTATCACTGAACCAAGTTTTTTAAGTTAGCCTCAAGCCATTCAACTTCACGCTCTTTCTTCCAAGTACTTAGGTGGGAACAAATGGATTGACCTCAATTAGTGTTTCTGATGCAAGTATCTGAAAATCCAGAGGTTTGAAAAGGGAAAATTATTTCTTCCCGATGAATGGATTTTTCAGTACATATTAAGGCAAGGATTGTAAAATATAGTTGTGATGGCTAGGAAACCTCTATTTGATAGCTGAACAATGAAGAAGTTAATTTAATATTCGAAATATACGAAATAAAATTCCTATTTTACGATATGATCTCCAATATGGGTGTATACTAAACAAAAGTTAAATTTTTTTCGAATTTACAAATAGAATTAACCCATTTGGGCCACTGCTTTCCGATCTATAGTATCGGCAATAAAATAATTGAAAAATACTTTGTACCTGCATTCAATGTTTCTCTTTGGACTAAAACGTGGCTTGTATGAAAATTATATTTTGAATGTAGAAGAAAGAAACAACCATTCTCTAAACAAATATTTATACACACATACAATATCTAAGTTTGTTGCAGAAGTTTGTTTAACGTGCTGGAGCACTAAAGTCTGGGGCTATTTGAGTATCGTCTTATTTGGTTAGCGAGATAATTTTATCTTAGGAAATTTGATTCTAGGTTTTATCTGACGACTAAACGCAGACGCTCACTCCCACTGACGTTCCGTTGTGCGGTGTTGTTATTATGATGAATCTGAAATTGAGGTGTTTCACTATGAAAGGTGATATTTTGAATGCATTGTACTACCAAGGTCGCAGGTTAAAAGTAAAGCTTTTTATAAGTCTTTTACAATCATCATCTTACTCGTTAACTTACTGGTTAGAGTTAGTAGTATTTTTTCATCCATATAAAGAATATTATGAATACAAATTGATTGATTGCCACACGACTCCTGCATAAACCATATTAATGATATACCCTGACAGGAATAATGGGTTAAATTGCCCATGAATATGATAGATGTGGTAACTACCGCTCGGACTTGCTTGAACGAAAACTATTATATTTCTCTAAAATATCTAGCGAGTTTAATTATCTCTACAGAACTGAACCTTCACTTTGCGTTTCCCTCTTAACGTTTCAAAGTTGGGTGATATCTTCTGCGTTTGAATGAATTGTTATCCTTCAAAGACTGTGAATGATCTCCAACTTGGGGCTTCAAATCAGTGTTTGTGGGCTGAGGCTCGAGAACAAAGTATCAAATCCGGCAGCACTCAGCAGCTCGAGAGAGAAATTTCCCGCATCATAACTTTGCATTACAACCAACGACGCTGGCCGAAGCACCAATGATCTTGAAGGCGAGAAGAATATTTTTCTCTTGGCTGTAGCAACAGTAAATTTATTCGTAATACTCAGTAGTACACGAAGCAAAGACGATTCCTACCCTGACTGGACTTGAATGTATTTTTGTAGATCTTTTGTTGCGCACGTCGTTGATAGATGTAGCTCATTATTTATTAGCTCAAAATTGTGGTGTGGTGGTCTTAGGCTTTATTGACTATAGAGTTTTCTATGCTATGTTGTACTAATATGAGTCAACTATGGGCAAATATATTGAAAAAAGTAATATTGCTTTATGAGTAAGTGACACGAACGTGTGAAACTTAACATGAATTAATAATTTATGGAACACGGTATGAGGAATAAATCAGTCATGAGCTATCAGAAATAATACATGGAGAACGTAAAAGAAAAAGCAGAATGTGAAGTTCATGGCAAGCAATATTCTAAGAGCATATATTTTGTATTTAATTCACATAAAGGTTCAATCTGAGATCGTAAAATGAGTTTAAAATATGGAGCATGCAGTTTATTGACTGAAAAATTAATTTAAGAAATTTATTATTATCATAGTAATAGTTTGATCTGCAGACCTATTTCTTTCGAATTGTCAAGTATTAAAATGAAAGAAGGATAATCCTTGGATCCAAGTCACACAGTTACTTGCACCAAAGTGCTTCATGTCAGCTTGTGTTTACAGTTTTTTGAAGCCGTCAAAGACTTGGAGAATCAAAGAAGTGTCTAAGTACCATTATCCTTCTTGTTAAGCGTTAATTCTTGTTAATGATAACATAGTTTCTAATAGTTATGACCGTGGAAAAAGAAAACTCAGACTGCTATTAATTTTGATATGTTGGAAAGTTTGTGCTCGTATTACGTGGGTGAATTAATTGACGAAGAATAAATTTATCTAACTACCGAACTGTTTGTATCAGGTGAGACTGGATTTTCTAATGAATATGTTAAAAAGCTGTTCGACTTAATTTTGTCATGAGAATATGATGTTTCACTTTCGAAATTAAAAATCATCTTTATTTATTTATACTAATTTTAAATATTTTTATTCATTTTTTCTAAACGAAATAAATGACTGAAACTTCATGATTACATCAATTATCAAAAATTTTCCTTCGCTGGACTGCATAAAATGTTTCTTATTAAATAATTCTTCTTATGACAAATTCCGTTCTTCATAAGAAGCAGTTCTGTTAAAGCAGTGTGCAGTACTTTTGTAAAAGTTTGTGAAACAGAAAATTTCAATATACTTACCTTGCCTAATTGTCAATTGTAAGCCTGCAGAGCTTTCTTTTTCTCACTTAATTGACCTCAAAAGCCGCATTGTCATGACGACGCACAATGGTTGGTCACCCATAACTTCTTCCCCCAAAAGAAAATGTTCCTGGGTTTGAAAATTCTTTATTCTTTGTGTAAGGAGTTATGATGAAATTCTTTCAAGAACCCAAATACAAGAAAGTGAATTGTCTCATGATTTGAAATCGTCTAGTAATAGTATTACCGAGTTTAAATTTCTGTTCGCTCTTCATGACTTTATATGTTTGGTACATGAACTGATTTAATTTTCATGCAATTACTAACAATAAATACATATTTTCATTGAAATCTAATCATGTTAGACAATTTGAAAAGAGGAAATGCCGCTGGTCATGAATTCGGGATTGAGCACCGACAGTAGGAGTCTGATTCACTCATAAACTGGTCTGCATTATAAGAATAGAATAGAATAGAATAGAATGAGGCTATAGGAACGAACCTTCTGGCCCATTCTTGGGTCGGATAATTACTTCCAATAATTATTCCGTTGTTTTACCCAAGTCCCATGCCGTATTTCTAGCCGCGTCAACCATGTCGGCAGCGGGATTCGAACCCGGGTCTTTCCCCTCGCAAGCAGATTCGCTCACCAGTCGACCAAGCTGGTGATAAGAATATAAGTTAATTATGAGTCTAAAGACGGGTTTCAATTGAGTTATTCTGGTATGCTCATACTGAATTCGATATATTTCTAGGCGTATGACTGGATGAAACAAGGGCAACGTTGATACATTCAATCAATGCTCCGTAAACTTGATCTCTTAGGGACCGTAGGAAGTACCTCCTTCGAAGCAGACGGAGAGCCTTTGTATTATTTTTGAGCTCTCTCTCTCGTAAACTGTATCTAGTAAATGTTCAGTGTAAAGAGGTAACGGCCCATCATAATATGACATAAACACCTAACACTCAGTTAGGAGCAGTGTGCGTCAATTAGCAACGTCGTAAACGTTTTACCTTGGCCCAATTAACTCCTTTAATATTCGTAGACGATCTCGAGATTATGGATCGTTTACTTTAGAACTGGTCGTAACATTACGCCTTTATACTTTAACCACGATTTACTGCAGTGAAACACGCATGCGTCTAGATTTGATCACGATATTTGCAGTCTGTAAACAGAAGTGCTGACAATGTTTCCTGATCACAGAGATTTAGAACTAATTATTTTAAAATAATAGTGTTCTAAGCAACGAAAATATTAATTCAGGTGTAAGGAAAAATGGTTTCGAAATGTTTAAGAAGAGCTCACCACTGATAACGTTGAAACTAAGCCTGACGAGGATCACATCTTTTGAGAGTATTGTATTAATATATAAATGATAATTTATGAATTCTTCTATGATTGAAAAGCGCGAAACTGTTATTCAAGATGCACCTTCTTAATATTGATAACGCCTCATTTCATTCGACATTGAACTGCACATATACTTTGTCTCGTCTTGCACAATTTGTTCTGATTCTATAAGTCGAGTTAATGTTTTAAAATATCACTGCTGCGATCGCTTTTGTTGTGGTTGCTGGGGTTCAGCTAGGAATATAATAATTATGACATTTTAAAATCGCTGGCTCTAATGAGAAAAAATTTGCTTAGTATGGTAAGAGAAATGAAGCTTTATTATTAGAGTTCTGAATATAACATCCAATGAAAGCTACTCGACGAATAAAATTAAAATTTAGGTACTACTTCTCGAATTAGCAAATAGTCATACAACTTCAAAAGCTACTTTCCGGGAATAATTGCTGCATTTGCAAAACATAATTCAACAACAAAATACTGAAGATTTTACATGAGAAATTCCTAGTCGCTTCAGTACTGACTCCATCATTTAGAATAGAATGAGGCAATAGAAACGAACCTTCGGGCCCATTTTTGGGTCGGATAATTACTTCGATAATTATTCGGTTGTTTACCCAAGTCCCATGCCGTATTTCTAGCCGCGTCAACCATGTCGGCAGCGGGATTCGAACCCGGGTCTTTCCGCTCGCAAGCAGATTCGCTCACCAGTCGACCTAGCTGGTGATATATTCATTTGGTGAATAACAAGTGACTGTGTATTCCAAGATTCCAACTCTAGTCAACTTTACTCCTCTATTGCAGCATCAGAGTTCGAATGCGATCCATTTATTTCTGAGACGAGATTAATGCATCATCAATTTAATGAGAATTCATCCATTGAATTGGGATAAAGAGTGAAGTCACAAGATAAGAACGTTAGATCCATTAAAAGTTCAGATGTACGTAATGAAACTAAAATTTATGTATGTACAGTCATTCTTCGGACTACTTTAGTCGGTTAGAATTTAGCAATTGATATGTTGAACTGTGTAGGTAGTTTTTGGTCATTGGTTTGCGAAGATATTGTGTTATTGAAATAGTAAACGTGCATCATGTCCAAATATTCAAAATTTGTATGAAGTATTTTCATGGATGACTCCATGATGAGAAAAACGTCCTCAATATTTTTCACTTTTTTATAATAACAATAATGTTTCACATGTTATAAAAAACACTACCTCGCTGAAGATTTAACCATTTATTATCTGTATTCATTAGATTTTAATGTCTAATAATGCAGTTTTTAATCTGTAATAATTAATTATGCATGCATGCACGTACATTACGTAATTATTTCGCAAATTAAAATGAATTATAGAGCGTGAACTTTTGAATATTGTCTACTAAATTTCATCCGTGAGCACAACATCTCTCCACTCATCCATGATAAAATTCCACTTTTTTATCTGGAAGACTATCAAAAAACAGCTAAATCGGATATTGCATCATGTTTTTTTGAGAACAAGTCTCTGGTTTGGAAAACTTTTATAAAGCTCCTAGACACAGCAAAACGAGCCCAGTCAGAGACTTAAGACGCACTCGATGTCAGAAGCAGCGTTTATGAATCCCAAGATTGAGCTTACACGATCTTCATGAAGCTTGCCCGATATTGAGATTTTGGTGAGATGGACGAAGCCTTCTGACCTTCATCTCGAAGCTCCGATTACAATTGAAGCGGCAAGGATTTGCATATCTGAAGGAAAAACAATGCTAACTTTGAATGGAAGAATCTCTATATTCTCGGGATATTTTCTGGATATATGCTTCCCAGAAGCTGTTGTATCAACATAAATGGTAGGTACGAGTTCAACTCAAACAATATCAATACCTTTAATATGAACAAATTCTATGGTTCAAAGGCGTAGAATTAAAATACGTATTATACTACGTTTACCTGCGAAATACAACTTAAATTTGAGTTTTCTCCGACGTGGAGAGTTGAAGTAAATAATTTTAAGTATTTCACATATCAAACTAAACAAAATTCTTGATTTGATAACATTTATTAGGACACTAGCCAGTTTCCGTGCAAATTTCCCGATTTAGATTTGATTAATTTGAAATTAATATGATGAAAAATCTAATCTAATACAAAGAATGACCGTCGTATGTTTCTATATTTATTTATTTATATATTTATTTATTTATATGTTTTGTGTGACTTTCTAAAAAATTAGAGAGATCCAGAGCCTTATATACTCGAGTCTGTATCGTGGATATAGAGTTCGGCGGGGTATTGCCCTATGATTCGGGTACATTGTACGCGAATATGACACGAATTGCAGAGTCAATTACAGCAGCAGAAAACTAAGTGTCTTAGTTATCACTAGGAATGTTGTCAATAAAGAAATACTCAATTAAAAGGTTTGTCTTTTGTAAATATATATATAATAAAATTAAATATAATACATTGCGTTCTTATATGTAATTTTACTTAATATCTTTCCAACAGTATTTGCACTAGTATATGTAAATTATGACCACTTCTGCAGAGTATGTAAACGAAAAATGGATTAACCACTAAGCTTACGCGTAGCCCCAAAAAATAAAAAAGTACTTTCCACTATATTACTTTAATGTCTCTCAAACATTTCGTATTCCTGCGACTTGGTTTGCGCATTCACTCCTAATGTCGAATATGATAGAACCTGAAGAACTTCACATAGTACAATAAAGTTGCTGGGTCTGTTTGCATAACTGAAATTGTTGACAGCAGTAAGAGATTTGAAGCATAGTTGTGTAATGACTTTTTCGCCACTGCTAAAAATTGCATGATTCTCACAAATATGCTGACTTCTGCAATATTTTAAATCACATGTGTGTGCTGTCCTATTTTAATACTACACTCAAGGTACAAAACCAACAAGATCATCTGAATTTGGAGCGAATATTTCATTTTTCTGTGCAAACGTCAGTACGATAGGGCTTGTTCTCTGGAGTACGAATATTACTCAGTGTCTTATGTTTCAGAACCAATGAGTCATTAAACTTGGATTTCCTGATCTCACACATTCTTATTTTCATCCGTTCTTCGTACTTTGTATTGGAGTAATAGTATACTGACTTTTCCTTTACCGTTTCAATATCGATAAAAAAATCTGAGAATTCCTAAACTTGTGTTTGGATAGATTTATATTTTAATTGATGCTGATTTCGACTTTGTGGAGAAATTTCCTTATTCTTATTATTTCCTTATTTTTATTATTCTTATTTCTCTTCACCTAACTTTGTCCATTAAATATTCGATGTTAGTTAGAAAACTTTATTCAGTTTCAAAGGGCAAACAAATCTCTCGCGTTGCCCTCTCAATTGATTAAATGAAGCTTTCCAACAGATTGGAATCCGCTGGATCGAGTTTAAATAAATGTATCGTTGTAAATCAATTGTAGATACTGAATTGATTCAACGTTTTCTGTACTCAACATTATCTACGGATTACAGTTATATGTTAAGTTAACATTCGTGGTAGTTCAACGGTAAAACGTATGGTTCTGCAGAAATAGTTCATATGGTTTTAAAAATGTTTAATAGCTGTACCTTCATTATACAATTCTCATTATTACGAACGTCTCTCATACGTGGAAAAGAAGAGGAGGGTGGGCTGAAAGGAAATATTTTTTATTTATAAGCGCATGTAAACGTACGCAGATGTGAAGTCTGCTTTGTAACTCATGACCTTTTTAATTGAAAGAGGCCTCTGTAAATACAGTGATTTTTATATTATTATTTTTTATGAACTGAACTGTGATAAAAGCGGTAGCATCAACATGTTATGAATGAAAAGATTGAAAGTAACGTTTTTTGTTTTATACCGTACCACTAAAATATGTATTTATCATAGAAACTATATAGTTACCTGTATACTTCAACAAATCTACGATTACGAGTTCATTATTTACTTATTGCACTCGCTGATGCAATGCATTTTCATTTCCAATGAAATTATTTAATTGAATCGGTTATGCAGTAAAATTGTTCCTTAATAATTGTTGTCATTATTCCCATTCAACAATTTAAATATAAAGTTCAAAATAACTGGCGTTTGATTGTGTGTTTGATTATGTGAATCATCCATGCTCCCCCAAAGTGTTCTTAGTATCATGAAAGGCACGAGCACCATGGATTTTTTGCTCACCATCGGCTTGTACTATTCAGATATTTCCTCAAATCAGGTGCTCATTAATTTACAAGTTTGTTTATTTTACCACATTACTACACCCCTAAACTAAACATTTTCGTTATCCAACTTACATCTTGCAGAGTTGGAGAAAAACTGTTAATCTCGTAATGATTATCAATGAATTCACAGCTGACTTTAAGTAAGCAGTTCAGACAGGTCGTCATTTAAAGGCTCTAAATGACACCATAATGCCATCAATTTGATAAATAATTGTAATAATTGCTCCTGCGTAAAAATTAATCGTAACTGAAAATTAGCTATGACTGTTACATCTCAAGTTTTTTCTCTCACAGGCGCTGCAAGATAGATTTGCTTTATCTTTCGGTTGTAGAATTACTATTCCAACATCTGCCTTCCACAATGTATGGTACTAATATTTAATTTTTCGCTTACTTCTGTTCATTTTCATTTTAGCTTTGATTTGAAGTGTCTCTTGTGAGAAAAGTTTTGAAGGCTCTTCTCATTAACAACGTTTTTAATCTTGTGAGTGTTGGACTATTGCACTCGTCAAATCCAGAACTGTCTCCATGGTCACAAATGCTTAAAAGATAGACAATGAGTTCAGTGATGCAAATTACTCACGAAACGAATGTGTGAAATTTCGAGATGCAGCCCTTTTCCGGAGAGCAATTAATTAAATTGATGAGCGCGTTCTATCTAGCGTAAATAATTATCTTCTCATGCGTAAGTCAAGATGATGAAATCGACTCACCTAATTCTTTTTAGTGCAGACATTAGAGACTCCTCCTTGAAATGAAGCTTCAGTCACAGTTCAATTTACAGCAAATGAATGACTACTTTAATTCAACATAGCTGTGAGACTGAATTGCACGCTCTAGTGCAGCGTGCACAGCTAGAGATAAAGATAGCCCCAATGAAACAAAAATATTTCGGAAAATAAATCTTATAGCGATAAATTCTATCGTAAAAACGAAAGTGTCACACGCATAGAAGTCATGCCGTCAGCCACAAATAAATCATTTTGTAATTTTGAAATTTCTTTTTCCCTATAAAAATTGTTTTTTGGGCTGGGCTGTTTGTCTCTATATTGATAGAAGATGGAAAATTCATAAAATAATAAATTTTCTCTTTCAGAGAATTATTTTCAAGCTGCAGCGAAAAAGTACAGAATTTACGCACTCAAATGAAAGCAACATTCAATTAACACTACGTTGCAGCAATAAAAAAAATTTCAACGACGAGAGAAAAGCCATTTCTGGGCTTTGAAGAAAACGCACTTCGAAAAAAACTGCAGATCTGTTTATTTGAGAAGTTCTGCACTGTGAGAACAATGAGTTTTGGTGCAAATTTTTGATTTGTCATCACGTTGTCCCTTAAATTCCAGCAACTTATTATGGTTTCTGTCAACTGTAATAAAAAACTGGGGCTTTAAATCCACAAAGTTCAGCATGGAACTCAGCACTTCGAGTCTCACTGATTTAGTGATTGTTGGTTTGGCTGAATCCTTACTTTTTTAAGCAGAAAGTATACAATAATGACCTTATTATACGTAATGATACCGTGTTATAAGGCTATTTATGTAGTAACACCGACGTATTTCAGGTGAATCGTCCGTCTACAAAACTTATGACAGATTATTTAGTGCTATGTTTTCTACTTGAAAACACAAGATGTATGAAAGCACAAAATATTTGAAAACAAATTCATAAGATATTTCATAAAAATATAATCAACCTCAAAACAAGGTACACTAGATGACTTCTCATTCAGGAATTTCTTTTAGTGTCTAAAATTACCCTTGAGGCCCAATATCTGAAATAGTATGAAAATCATTTTCTGTTAGAAATTTTTCAAACGCGTGTTAGATGGCAAGAGTATTGTACCTGCAAACATTGGATTGAGCTTATAATAATCATTTCTATCATATATTATAATATAATAATTTCTCAATATCTGATCATATTTCAAAAAGTGCAAACATGAAAATTTTCACCACGGTTGAGAGAGCCGATCACAAAATCATTTGATCTTTTTTCCTTTCTTTTAAAAAATGTATTTAATTTTATTCACAGCAAAAAAGTTACTTATGGGTGAAATTATTGTATTTCAATCGCTGTTATTCCTCTTAAAAATCACTGGATTATAGAATTTTATTTTGCCATGACATAAAATTACGAAACAACCTTTGAATGCTCTTAAAGGAAGTGATTTTCCAGTCTTTATTTCTAAGTCAATGTCCATGAAGGGCCTCAATACCCAATACAAAGCCTCAGATGATAAGCAATCGAAATTACATCTAAACTCAGTTGGAATTAACACTCCTACCATTTTCTCAAAAGAACTTCACCCGCATCTGAGAATTGAACGACCGACACTCGACAGTCTGGAGCATCCACCCAACACCTCCATGGGAGGTCTGAGTTTTTTTTTGCTGGAGAATTTGAACGATATTGAGCGGTGCAAGCTTCTTTCGAGGAAGGGTGAATGAACACAAAAGAGCGTTTGCAAAAGTTTGTGTTTGCCAACACCCAATAGTTACGAACGGCGTTCGAGCTTGAACTGAGTGTTGGTTGGTTGGCTTAAGATTTCAATAGCTGACCTTCAGTGGATTATCACGGTCATCAGGTACAGCTGTGGCTACAGCACGCTACGGTTACACAATTTTTTTTCGCATAGGGAATAATGAAGTAACCAATACATTAGCTCAAAATTGTAACCTGTCATGGCAAATTAATATGCAACGAACTGAAGGAAGATTCAATCAGTTTTATTATCTTTATTTAAATTGACGATGAACGGTGGGTACAAATTATTTTCATTTCATATATTGTTCTCTTTAATTTTCCTTGCGCTGAGGAATTTTCTTAATCCAAACACATTGTTATCACACCCTTATTTGCTTCATATTAACTGAAAACAGGAATAATTTTACCCTGAATGGTCTCTCGCCACTTACAAAGCTTAAAATTCTGATATTGAATACGCACTTTAAAATCCTTGCTTGAAGCATCTATGTCAGGTTACATTCAGGCTCCAAATGATTACAGAACTTTCGTTCTGCATCTCATCTACCAAAAACATGACCTAGATGGTACTCGTGAAAATTTCACGATTTAAAAGTGATAAAATTAAGGATCTATGAAATAAGATTTATTTTTCAGTTGTACCCGTGGTACTATCAGACCCTGAATATTTTTCATGAATAAATACTAAACTTCCATTCTGTATCGTATTTACCGATAACATGGCCGTGAAGGAGAAGAAAGCTAATAATGGGGAAAAATGGTGCATTTAATAGCAATCTAGCGTCTTTGATATCCACAATAAAATGATATAATGCAGGTATACCCGTTCTGATTTTAGTTCAATATTTTTTCTTGCGTAATCAATTAAAAGAAATGGGACGGACACACATAGATGTATGGATAGAGAGATAGATTGATAGAGAGAGAGAAAGAGAGACAGAGATATATGTAGATTTTTTCATTAATTTTAAACTTCATGCTCTGAAACACGGCTAATAAAGAAACACGGCTGGTTCATGTAGCAACCAGCAAGCCAGATTTTAAAACCCGATTAGAAACCGAAAAAGCGTTCAGTGTCTGAGCCAATAATTAGTCTGTAAAATCTGGTATAAACCTTTAATTTTAACAAACTTTATCAATATATATTCGAGTTTTTTGGTGACCCCTAATATTCATCGTGCTCATAAGAATCTAATCGTCCGTTAAAAACTTTGATCCTTCAATAAGCATACTACGTAAATGTGCGTTCTCCAGAGTGTGTCAGTTTGCCGGGTACCTGTTAGAAATTGCCTGTCTATCAACCTGCTCATAACACTAAATTACAATATACCTGCCAGCTACGGCTTATTGCAGCCCGCTGTGTACTCTTGATTGCAATAACCCAGCATCTAAATTATCTCACGCTTACCGTTCACGTCTTAGTAATTTGTACTTCGTTAGCCTAAAGTGTATGATTTAACATCTTCCTGACATTTGAAATTAGTAATTTGTTGTAATTCCCTTCAAGTAATATCCCTACAGCTTACTCTGTGCGTGAGAGCCATTACCTTTTTACAAGCCTCACAAGCTCAGTAGTGCGTGTATTTCGCTGAGTGCCAGAGTTCATTTGAATTATTGAAGTGTCTGTTTGATCATCAATTTGTTTGTCAGCGTACTCATTAGTTTGCTAATTAACAGTATTGCATTTCCTCTACCATCTGTCAGTTGGATACTCAGTTTTCTTGTTACTTAGTATCCCAAGAATCAATACATTTCTTGTTTATGTGCACTGAAGGAGCCTCAGCTTGTGAGTTGAGGTTATTTAGAGATCAAGGAAAAGTATGACACACGAGATGAAGTTTAACATGTGTAAAGTCAAAGGGAATAAATCATTCAGTTATTTTTCACAAAATGTAAATAAAAATGAGTAAAATAAAGAGTGTTTGTATTAGATTCGGTTCTTTAAAATAGAACTTGAGATTGTTAAAAGGAGATTTATTTTTTCAAAAACATGTTTTACATTTTACAAAACTTATTAGTTCAAACACGATATTTTATTTCGTAGATTCACTGCCTCATCAAATAGATGATCAAACATGAGTAATTTTTTGCAGAATCGAGTTTGCGTTGCAGTCATAGAAAATGTCTCACCGTGTACACAACTCAAAACTGATAAGAAACCAAAGCGAGTGAACATTGAACTACACTGCTCGTTTTAGATAGTCAAGTACACATATTTTCCCGTTATTTGTCGACAAAATTGAAAGAAGACAAGCGTTTCAAATCTAAGCATCATCGTTTTTCCAATTTATTTAATGAAATAACCACAGTCGACTCTTATACGTATGAATGTACGTATAAGGGTCCGTATGGGAACTTCAACCAGAACGAGCTCAATTTATTTTTTTCCTCACAACGGATCAAAAGTAATTCAAAAAACATTATTGAAGATAAAATTTCTCATTTCATTCCGAAGTGCGTCACTTGTATCCACTTTTTTTGTTTTACTTCACGGCAAATGGGCAATAAATTTCCCTCGAGCCAACAAGAGGCTCCCGATGTCTCCTCGACAGATTCAAAAAGACCCTCCAAGATGGCGGATTCAGTGAAACTACGTCAACTTTCTTTTGGGTGACGAAAGTAGATAACTGCACACAGCTATGCTCTTTAGAATTTAGTACTCGGGACATATAGGCTACCTTCCACAGACTTGTTTTTACCGAATGCCCACTAGATTTAAAAATATTTTACCGTACGTTTTCATAGCTGAAATTCTATATTTAACAGGCAAGAATTACGACATTCTGTATAAGGTTGAAATATAACTTAAGCTGAATAGCAATTCAGAATTTACCGGAATATTAAACTATTACAGCAGAAAAATATATCCTAGAAAAGATTTACAAATATTTTGTACCAATCAGTTAAAAATCTTATAGATGCTAAAGATATTGCCACAGTTGTGACAAATAAGTAAAGCTTAATGGAAACGAAGTATAACAAGTGAGAATAATGAGTCCTTTGAATGCAGTCAGTAAAAATGTTAAAATCATATTTCTTTTTCTGAAAAAGGTTTTTCGCAGCAGTGGGAGGAGGTTCTAATGGCTGAATAAATAAAATTTAAAATGACAGTTACAATGGAATAAATCTGTTCACGAATTGAGATATGAGTGAAGACGAAATGATTTAATATGTATATGGAAGCTATCACATTTATTTATTTGAATATACTTAGTTGTTTGTAGACACCAATTATTCAGACCATTTTCTGCTCACTAGCAGACAAAACGGTCTCATGTTCAGAGTTTTAATGGGCAGTCTCGTTTTTCTCATTTACACTAAATGAGTTTTAAATCTTCGTTTAGAGGCTTCCGGTACTAATTGAAACTAACTACGACTTCCGCACGAAGTCTTGGATGAAAAAAATTAGGAAATGAACTGCACGTCAAAAATCAACTCTTCCTATGTAAGCTTTAGTTTTTCCTAAAAGCTCTAAAGTGACTCATTTTATATCGATGGAATAAGGAAAGAAAGACGTACGAATATGCAGTTAAATTTCTGTTATGTACATATATTGATTATTAAGTTAGTATTTAATTGATCGATTTTTCTCTAACTTTCATAATCTCGCAATAAGTATGCTCGCCATAACTACTCGGCAGAAAGTTTTTGATGTTGGTCAAACCAGTTCTCTAGCAATTGCTGCCGCTGTAAGTCAATGCTTCGTTTAGGTTTGAACTTTTCCAACGCTTTTCCAACAGGAAACCGTCTAGATGTAGCAGCTGAAATGGCTGTTCGCTGTAGTCACGGACATACAAAAATTAAGATAAGGAAGTTATTCTAAACCCAATTCCAGGGTAACTATTCGTATTATGCTCGAAACGTTCGATGTATAAGATGAATACATTTCTGTTTCTAATTTATGGCTTTTATTTACACACTCATGATCATTGAAAATGATCTAGTTTTATGTTTTACCATGCGCCTCATAACCATAATATGGTTATGAGCCCCATAACCATGGTATTCATCATGATCGTCTGAGTACAGAAATAGTAAACGACGGAAAATTATCACCCTATTTGCCGTTACTGAATACACTTTTTTTAAAAGTTTTCAATCTGCATTCAAATGTAAAGATTTTCAAATATAGTATTAGACTTCTGTCGAGTAATCAATTTATGTTCTCTTCGGTAAACAAACATTGAAGGGGTGTATCTTGCATTGGTTTTGTTTATAAAATTTTCAAAGAACTTCCAAGAATATAAATTCTTTACAGAAGCATCCATGTCATTTCTCCTTATGAGAGTTGCCAATCATGACGACCTCCCAGCAGGTTTTTCCAAAAGATTAAATTTCTGCGTGCTTCGTTATTGGAACTGGGACTTTTGACGTTTCTGATTCATCGGACAGAGGCAGACAGGATCTATCGGTGTTTTTCTTCATACATAAAAACTTCTTGATGCATGAAACTAAATATGTTTTATAAACTGGTTCTTCAAACTGATATCGTGATCGGGAACAAATGCGATGTATTATCCAACTGATTGCTTGTGCTACTTTTTAGACTTTAATAATAGTAATTTCTATGATTGAGTTTTCATTCTACTTCTATTCAGATGGTTGTTATTGTTTTGACATTACTGATAATAAGACATGAATATTCAAAACGTTTCTTTTGATCATGTTTTTTGTCTTTTTACAAAATTGCGATACGTTTGGTCCCGTGTTCTAGTGAAATGAATTGAATTTGTGTAATGTTATTAGTGTTAATACACAAACAAAATAGATCATGTACATCCAGACCTTGCAGTGTTGCCTCACAATGACATTTTACTAAAACTGGGGAACGAAAAATTGGTCTGAACTACAACCTATGTTCACAGCTGTTTTATAGCTGAAATCGGCTATCCTGAACAGTAGGATAAAAATACTGTGATTGTCAACGATTCTTTTAAATTTTTCACAAATATCTTACATCATGTGAATTAAATGTGTAGACTATATGTGTATCTTTTGAAAAGTCATTCCAATGAATTTTTCATCTAGAAATAACGATGTAGCTTATTCGGCAATGCTATGATATTATAAATATCAATACGGATGAATTAAATTTTTTTACTTATGAAGTTGAAGTAAAATAATTTATTACATCATATTCAGCTGCATACAAAAACAATTCTTTTTTGATATCATTCTGCCTCTAAGTATAACTCTGGTTAGCTAGAAACCTCTTTATAAAGTTTCGCATTATTTCTGAATATTTGGATGAGACATATATTTTTGTAAGTACTGTGATGATCCTGCATCTCTCAGCACCTACGATTTATGATATTGACATCCGTGCATGTCATGTAGCTTTTGTTTGCCCTCAGTCACATCCTTCTGTCTGTACCTGATGGTAGAGTTACAAATCAACTAGAAGAATGCTCTGCAAAGCTAAATTTTGCCCAATTTCCTCCGTCCAGAGTGCATTGGCATTCTGTCGCTGTCCGATTTACGAGGGTCGAGTGGGAAGGAGCTATTTGTCACGCCACTTAAAACACCGTACAGATATTTGGTGTTACAGCCAGCGTTACGAGGCGCTGCTGCAAGTCTGCACTGTCAGCTTGAGAATTTAAATCTAGAAGATGTGTTTGGTTACGCTCATTTTACGAGTATTAGTTATTAGAGGTCCTCCCTTCAGAAGAACGTTCAAAATGAATGGCTGTTCGGTAGTAATGTCACACTGAATAGACGTAATTGGAATAGAATATGGAAACAAGAACGAGGTTATCGGTTCATTCTGGAGCTGCCACCGAAGTTTCAAACTATCTAACATTGAGGCATCAATCACGCACTGGAACTTCAATCACACGAGGTACCAGGAAAAAAAATTAAAGAAAGAAAAATGAAAATGACAGTGTTCAGAGTGACAGTGAATGACATCAATTTTTACGCAATAATTCCCTGTCTCACATTGCATAAGAATAGACGAACAAAAAACTACAACAGGAACGAGCTGTTAAGTTAATTCTTGGACTGCTGCTCAAGTACCATGCCGTCTATAGTTAAGGCATCAACCCCCTTAACTACGCACAGGGATTTCAATCACGCACACGCACTGCAATCCAACATAGAAGTTAAGGACATCGAGTCACTACTTTATAGTACTAAGAAGTTTTTATTCAATATTTTTTGAAACAATTTTTGAATAGATTCACAGTGCCATTAGAAACTATATGTTTGGGCATCTGGTTCCAAGTTCCCCCAATTTTAACTGAAAAGTTTTCAGCCTGTGATATCTTGTTATTAGGTTTTGATTTTTATTTCTGGCTAGCCCGTTATTGTGTCAGTCGCAAAGCCCTTCCAGGGTAACAGCGTTAAATCCATTGAGAAATTTATAGGTCTAGATAGGTTGTCCCAGCAGTCTTATTTTTTCTAGTAAGATGAGATCAAAATGCTGACAATGCCTTTCGGAACTGAGATCATGAATTTTAGGAATCATTTTCGTTGTTGTAAGCTGAAATTTTTTGATTTTGGTTATGTCTCTCCATAGCGTAAGAGACCAGAGTTGCACTGCGTATTCCAGATGTGACCGGACTAGCGCTTTATAGAGCTGTAATGTTATGTTCTTTGATTTGAAATGAAAATTTCTTGCAATGAAATCCGGGATCCAACTCACATTTCTGACATTTTTTTCTACTTGTTTGGTATGATCGAGATTTTCAGTATGAATGAAACCAAATCTTTTAGTCGTTTTACTGCTTCAATAGGTATGTCATTCATCGCGTTTTGGAAACGTCAGTTATTAGCACCAATCTCTATTAATGAACATTTATTAATGTTGAAGCTCATTGGCCAGGTTTCGGTCCATTGTGGTAGACAATTGAGGCTTGATTAAATGGATGTTCTGTCTCTCCCAGTGAACGTTCTGTAACAGAGTTTCGTATCGTCCATGAATTTGTTGGTGAAAAGTGTTTGATTCCAAAGTTCACAATAGGAAGCTCAGTAAATTTCAACGCGACAGTGAACCATTAAATGTGCAGGTTTCTATCAGTCAGTTAGTATCAGTCGAAATAATAAGACTTGTAATGATTCTTTGTGGTGTCAACATATACTCAGCTTCATATTGTGAACTCTTGAACATAGTGCTTCTATCTCGGCTTGAAGACCAGCCTTTATTACTCCAGAAAAAGATCGTGTACATATTAGGTTGTTACAAAAATAATGGCCGCTCCAAAGTCTGGAAGGCTTCTGAAAGCGGTCATTATTTTTGTAACAACCTAATGCAAATTCATGCAACTCCTTCGTCAGTCAAAGCAACTAAAAAATAGCTAGCTTCGTTTTGATTCAGAGATGACAATTTGATTGTGTGGCCTCCAAACTCACCAGATTTGAACCCAATAGAAAATTTCTGATTCATCATTATCATAGAGATTTATGCGGATAGTAGGCAGCTTCCATAGAAGTAAAATCGAAATCGGTGCCATCTGCTACATTGAAAAAATTGACTGAACTAAAAAATGATCGTGTTTTCGAAGTCATAAAATCTAAGGGAGGTTACATACTCGTAAATAAATAGCCTTTATGTTTTGTAAAATCTGTTTACAGTTCATTTCAAATAGTGTAAATTGACATGCATTACAATATTGAAGTCAGTGTTAACTATTTTAATCCTCTTGAATAATGAATTCACTTTTTAAATCATGGTGCACCGATATTGAGGGTCGGTACAAACATATATTTCAAGGAAAAAGCGTTTGTTTTTCAATATACATTTTGTTAGCATTACAGATGTAGATGATATTAAACCCTTGAAAAATATTTATGTATATAAAGAAGCTATCGAATATATCCAAATATGTTTTTATGTAATATTGTAAGCAATTTTTTGTTGGACTATTAGCATGGGTCGCATTGTATGTATAAAGAATTCTGGCTTTGCTTTCGTTATTCGTTTGAGTTGAGCCATCGGAGTCGATCAGCAATCTAATCGTAATTCTTTTGAGTCGTCTATCATTTATGTATTTGTTGAAGCTCTTCAAGTTAGTTTTTGCTTGTGTTGCAACAGTAATTTCTAAATTTCTCTTTACATATCTTAACGTTCGTTTAACAGTCTTACAGGCGCAGAAGTGTTGTATCTTTAAACTCCTGTGTACAACTTTTACCTTTCATTTAAAAGGCACCTAATTTGTTGTTAATTCCAAGAAGGATTATTCGTTAGTCTCATTTGCTTTGTTGGGATGTAGTGCACTGGTGTGGTAGTAATTTTTTCTTTTTTATTATGTAGCATTCATCGGTGTTTTGTTCCTTATTATTACTTTCGTAGATAAAGCTGCCAAGCTTCTTTTTCATTAGTCCGAAGTTTGCCCGTTTGTAGTCGAACAAGTTTTAGTGTTGAGCTCTTGTGTTAGAGTCGTGGACTTGTAGCTCAAATTCTATCAAATGGTTATCACTGATCTTGTTCATAACTTCTAATCCAGTTATTCCGAGGTCAGGGGTCGTTATAATGTAAAGAATACTGTTCTATGCAATAGATATATGATTCTTATCGTATAATTGTTATATGACTCTTGGTACAGCATTTCTCAGTTAAAGAAGTTTGAGGATCCTGATGCCCACCAAGTTATAACATGAAAAGTGATTACAGATTTTGTATCTAGTCTCAATCCCAAATTTACAGAAGTACTAATACATTAGACTAGAGTTCTTTAGACAAGTTTATATGTACTGAGTATATCTTGTATTGTATAAATCATCTCTATGAATCTTACACAACAAAATTGCCGGGCAATATTATTCATGGTTATTAAAGGCAGAAACGTTTTCAAACTTTTTATACTGTACAATCACATTTCTTTTTCAGGTGAAAAATGAAGAAAACATCCTTACTTCGCAAAATTTTGTAACTGAAAGTATCATTTCAGTTTTTGTAGCTCTGTATCTACAGAACATTGCCACTCCTGGACATTGAGCTACATTTATAAAAAAGCAGGGTGGCCCATATATAAGGCACATTTTTAAAATTATTAGAGCTATAATACTATTAATGGCAAAGACATTTGGTTCATTCAGAATGAAAATAGAAATTTCAAAATTTAATATAAATTTATAAATGAAACAATAAAATACGTTTAGCTATGGAATACAATATCTTTTAAATGACCTCCATAATTAGTCAAACAATTACGAGCTCTATCAAACAAAGTTCATTACTTTCCTTAATGTCTCTGATGAAATGTTGTTGATCTCTTGAATGATGTTTAGTTTCAATTGCTGTAAAGTATTAGGCATTTCAATGTAAATATTTACATTCAAGTATCCCCAGAGAAAGAAATCAGGAGCACTTAGATCTGGAGATCGAGGTGGCCACGGTATATCACCAAAACGAGAAAATATTCTGTTTCGAAAAATTGCTTTTAACATTTGCATTGTTCCTTTCGCTGTGTGTGCTGTAGCTCCATCTTGTTGGAAAAAGGTATTCTCCGTGTTATTAACTCCAATTTCAGGTATCAAATATTCTTGAATCAACTGTCTATACAGGTTTCCATTAACTCAAATTGCATCACCATTAGCATCTTCAAAAAAAATATGGTCCAATGATCCTCGAAGATGTGATGCCACACATACCATACTGTTACTTTAGCTGCGTGAAGTGGACGTTCATGAATTTCTGTTGGATTTTCTGAAGCCCAAAATCTGCGAATTTGCTTTTTGACATAATCATTTTGCCTCGAAAAATGTGTTCCATTGCGTAGCGATTCATTTTGGGGGTGGATTTTATTAATTTTTTAGGCAATATGTTGTGATTGTCGGTAGACTTGATACGCTGGTAGAAAACTTTGAAATCTTCTTATTCATTCTGAATTAATCAAATCACTTTACCATTTGTAGTTTTATAGCTATAATAGTTTAAAAAAATACCTTACTTATGGGCCACCCTGTACATCTGATCTACACGTATGTTGGCGAAAAACTCACGAGGCATGTCGATACAAGAGAAACATGAGCGCTACCTCGAGAATGTATAAAATAGATGGTTAAACTGCCTGTGTAATCATTCATTCAAAAGTCAAATGCACTCTGGGAAGAATGAGGCTTTTGACAAGTTCTAAAGCAAGTGCAATTATTAAAGCACGAAAATGTGCCTAGCAGCCGCAATACAGATTCCTTTCGCAGGGATTCATTTTTAACGCGTTGAGGGTAGCTACAGCATTTACCATTCTGCTTTAAAATGTTTTATTGTTAGAAAATACTTTCCTTTCATGCTCCGTTTTAGCCCAATCTGTTGCAGCACAGTTGCGTCATCTTCACCAGAATCTAAAACTTCATGATAATAGCTTACTAATGAATTTGAATTATCCTCAGATGACTTTTCATTTGTGTTGTAAAACGACATAAGTCGTAGCTAACGCTAAACAGCGTAATGATACTTCATAAATATTTGAAGCTGAAGCTAGGAAATGTCTACACTTTTTGAACGAGCAATGAGGAATACTGCATAACGAAGCACACATTATGATTGTTTAACATGCGCCACGTGTTTGGACAGTGTAAGAAAGAGACATTTTTTTAGAGAAAATTTTGGTTTTTGTAACCGAGTGGGTTTGAGAACAGGATTAGAATACATTTTCTGTTTTCTTTGCTCTGAGCAAAGGATCATTTTTAAAAAAAATTCCGTTCAAAATCGAGTTTTTCAAGCATCATAATTGTGGTTCATGCTCTCAGACGTGCTGTTCAGATTGTTAGTGGCACGTATAAGTTAAATTCATGAACTTATTTTATTTCTTGCAATTTTTTTAAGCCGCAAACCCACATGTCAGTGAAAAAGTCCATTGCATTTTCAATAACGAATTCTATCTGAATACATGTTCGTTATTACGTTAGTAATAGTAGAAAATATACTTTTTGCTACGAATGTATGGTGAAACCTTTTCCATGTAGGAAAATAACCTCGAATGCGATATCAAAATTTGAGAAGCTGTTTACATCGTATTCCAATTTAAACGTATTTTTTCCATGAAGTCTACTTTCAGCACCAAGGCACCCTTAATAAAAGGCATAAGTCTGTCGGGACTCAATTTGCAAGGTCTTTACACTGCGCCGACGTCCACAACGTAAATCTCTTCACCTTGTTGCCATGGGACAAGCTTAGGGTAATAAACCTCAAGTCATGACATATTTAGGGTAAATTAGCGGCGAGCCTTTGCCATGGTTACCCTGAATATCTTATAGAGTAGATGATGATCAAACAAATGCGTGTTTTAGATATGCACCAATTTGTATTGTAATTAACAGACCAGAAAATATACCTTACAATTTTTAAAAAGTTGAAAAGTACCATAATTTTCTCTGAGAAATTCGGAGATATTTTATGCCTGTGCAAATGGTCAATATAAATTACATTTATGAACAGATTTTTACATTAACTAACTTTTACATTTCATTGGTTATCTTCATTTCCAGGAACATATTCCTGCCGTAATGAAATGAAATGACCTTGCTTCAAAAAATAAACCTAAAGTTTAATTTTGTTCCGAACTGTCGCTCGTAATATTCGCTATGCATCAAAATATTTTGATATAAGGAAAATCTAATAACATTTCGGAAATTGTATTGTATAAATTTTTGCGTAGGACGAACATTGCTTCGGGATCGGGATTTTCATTCCCTTGATCATGACATTTCAATGGTTTAATGGAAAAAGGAAAAATATATTCTGCTACTATTAGTGCTTTGAAACTCCGGGTTATGCCAGGAAAAATGGGAAAGGTTAAATCATCTGATCGATATTAGTGCCTTTATATTTATTAAAAACTAGTTTTATCAAATTTATCTGTCACTTGTATTTAATTATTTTCTTGAGATATGTTAGTATTTTAATTGCATAGAAGAAGTTAAACCTCTTTCAGTAGGGGCTCATTTTTACTTTTAGCTTTACGAATACGTAATTATTATTAATAGAAATAAATATTTTAAGTCTCTTAGCCATGATATATTTTAATATCTAGTAGTATGAATAATTGCAAGTAATCAACAACTAAACAAAAACAGCAAATAAATGAAAGGTAACTTGGATACGGATGGTAAATTTAGATTATCTTACAAATACACGAATTCTGCAACATACTTGATATCAATTCAATATTTATAATATTCCTTTGTATCTGTTCTTATACTCGGACGATTTTTTATTAAAAAAAGAACGTGTACACATACACATTGTTTCACCTCACTATTGACATAAATAATTGTTATAGGACTACGTTCTATGAACCGGTGTATAATATCTTTGTTTCCCAATGACATACATTTCCATCTTTTCGTGATCGTTAGTCGAATGTGACAGCCAAAGAGAATTCTGCTTTGTACATGGTAACACAAAAAGTGGACCTAAGTTTTATTATGAGTATTTATTTTTGGTTTTAGAATACCAACTGCATGCACAAGGCAGATTCATCTCCGATTCATGTAAACAATAAAAAAAAAAATTTCTGCAATTGGTATTCTAGATACCAATACAAAATAATATTTTTTTTCGGTCATTCTGTATAACTTTTCCTAAACGCGTACTCATTCCCTTTCAAATTTAGTAGCCATAATTTACGGTTAAATTCCTACATTTAAGTCACTTGATCAGTTCTAAAATTCCCTTCGATTTGTTAGTATACTACTGAGAGACTGTATCTGGAAGCTGGGTTCACGAGTCTCCTCCGGAGAAAATAAAGCGTCAGGTCTACCTCTTCGAGTGGAAGGAATGTCAATATCGGGGCGTTCAAGAAATGGATGCTCGTGTAGCCTGTCTACTGTTTCCTTTATTTGAGAATTTCGATGTGAAGATGCAAGAGAGAATGGCGTCGTGGAGATGCTCGACCGAGATAAATGAAAAGAAACCACGTAATTGATGTCACTGATCCTTGTGGTGTCATTAGACGAGACAGCTACGAAGCAAAAGACTACGTAGCTGTGCTCTTATATGAACGTTTCTAATTTAAGCAGAATGCCTATTTTCTGAGCGAGTGTAATAGGAAAACCGTAATAGATCATAAGAAAAATTTTCTTCTGGTTTGAATTGTTAACTGAATTTCAGTATCCAACAAGATAAGGAAAATGATTTTTTACCCGGTTTGTTCATCTTTAAATGTAATCCTTATATTCCTAGAAAATCCAAACCAACATTTGGAATATTTTCATGTTAGGAGCAAACTTCATGAACACAGTACTTTATGCGACACTCAATTTTTAGCTGTCAGTTTTTTAGAAACTTTTTATTTGATTCAATATCAGTGGACCACGGAGGTAGAAAAATGGACTTGTATCTACAATACGTCATCAGGCCATTACATGGTTCAAGAAATTCAAGAACTGGCCAATATTGGTTCAACAAACTAGGTTTCACATGCCATTTGTCGTTGTAACCTGATATTTACGGGTCAAACCTGCTCTTTTACGTACATGTGCTTATTGCAAGGCTGTGATGTCTTTTTGACGACTGCATTTTCCTGTAAGGTAATTGGCAGACTGCTTTCATTGAGGAAGATTTCGAAGTTCAAGTCTATGCTTTCATTGCAAACTGTCAGGAGACTCTACGCAATCTGACTGTATTCCTGAGGGATTTTTTTATTTCTGTGACTTATGAACAAAATTTTTTGAATTACTGGAAACTCAATTGGAATCTGAAAGGCGATAAAAGAGTCGTGTTCGAATTAGTGAAGATTAAGATCATGCACAATTTTTGTTTAATAAAATTATTTATCACGCTGAGATATATAATAGATAATACGGTTTTATTTTACTTATTCGTATTCGACTAAAAAAAATAACAAAGTGAGTTGTCATTAACAGAATAACAGGCTACAGGAGTTAAGCAGGCCACAGGAGTTAAGCAGGCTACAGGAGTTAAGCAGGCTACAGGAGTTGAGCAGGCTACAGGAGTTGAGCAGGCTACAGGAGTTGAGCAGGCTACAGGAGTTGAGCAGGCTACAGGAGTTAAGCAGGCTACAGGAGTTGAGCAGGCTACAGGAGTTAAGCAGGCTACATGAGTTGAGCAGGCTACAGGAGTTGAGCAGGTAACACAGGTTAAAGAGCTCTAAAGTCCGTAAGGTATATAATGTGTCACATCTATATATAGTAGTTATGTTTAGCATGGTTGCTACACTTATATCAATTTACACACAACAATACAATACTATTTATCAACGTTCCATGTAAACAAACACGTATATCATAGAAATCAGCGGACAAAAACTAACGTAAGCGATTTTGCATGCGGCTGAGCGAAGCGCAGTTCACGAGGACAGGATAACGTATATATGATACGTTAATGAATTATATGGTTGTGATGATGCATCATTTCACATGATATGGCCAATAAACTGAGTGTGGTAAAGAGCTATACACATTTACTCATGTTGGGAATAAATGGGGAACATTGGCAATAAATTTGAAACATTGCCCAGAAATTGCAAATGTTTGCAATAAATTGGAAGTGTCGTCAATAAAATGGAAATCTTGGCAATAAATTGGAAGTCAATGATAAGAGTTGGTAGCGTAGAAAATTTCTGAGATTGTCAACCAGACGCACAATTTGGACACAAGTTACACAAGTTGAAATAATTTGAAGCTGACAGTGATTTTTAATTGAGAAATTCAGTCTGGTAGTCTGTTAAGTCAAAAGCATTACTCATCTACTAGCATTAATTCCATCGATATTGCAGAATTATCGTTCATAATAACAACATGGAACTTTCGTTTATTTTTGTTCGATCGAGCACTGAAGTTTGGAACTTCGCAACCATTTTATCAAACTATTTATCACAAATGGAAAAGCAGTATGAAAACGGGGAAGTAGTGTACTGGTATTTCAAGAAATGGTCGACGTAGGAATCAGTGCTCGGACTCTTGCTGGTCTTTGATCCATTGAAACTGGAGCCAATTATTGGCAAGTCCGTGCCTAGTCTCCTGAAGCTCTTCAGAGCCTGGAGGTCTTCTGAAGACGTGCCTGCTGCTGGACTCTAGGTCTAGTTGGTCAAGCCCACTTGTATCGAATGGAGGTAAGATTTTTCGAGTTAGATCTGGAATTGAGCTGAGGTTTATGTAATATTATGAGGTTTATGATATGAAGACAATGATTACATGAACAGGTATTTTTTATTGCAAGCTCGTTTAGGAGGTTTACCTCGCTACTGTGAAAATAATGGCAATAGCTGCTGTTGTATTGGGTACAGCATTGAGCCAAAATATTTCGTTTAAATCTGTGAATTGAATATATCTAAATTGATCATCAAATAACCATGAATACTCATTCTCTAACTGATTTATTGCGCGGGAATTTTTTTTTATATGAATAGAGAATTCTTTGGAGACTGTGCTGATATTGACATTACCGTAATTTGTAACAAAAAAATTGGGCTCACAGTAAAATAGATTTTATTTTATAAACTATAGTAGTGTTCATTGTTTGAACAAACGTTAAGAGAATTTTTCTCCAGATTGTCCTTTCCAGAATTGAATTTTGATCCAGAAGAAAAAAGTACCATGACCGCCTTAGGCATTTGTCAATATTCACAGCGTACTTCTTTTGTAAATATCTATTATTATACTAAGGTGAGCTAGAATACGATAATAAATATCAAATAACAATTTCCATGATTTCTGTAATGCATTTAAACCTGCACATAACAGGGAAAAGTACCTCAATAAAACACTCAAATAATCCTGTCTGTCACAAAGAACTCGAGATATAGCTTCACTAAAATAAATTTTATGCTTCAATTCGTATTTTCAGTCACGTTTCTAGTGTTGAATCGATTGAAGCCCATCGAATGTTAATTTAAATGACGAATTTAATGCGCTATGATTGAGTCTTTGTTTCTTTTACTCTCTTCAATTTTGTTCGACCAACAATAGCGGACTGCATTATAGGCTAATCGATTTTTGTGGTAAAATATTCTATTTAAAAAACAAAAATAAAATACATTGATTGGTCACGCACTAAGCGGAAAAGAATGGCTACGTAAAATAAAATTAATATTAAACGACAAAAGCACCTGACTGTGAAATATTTCTCTGTGTATGTTCATTAATAAGTAACGCTTGGACTAGAAATAACAGAATGGAAAAGGTATTGTAATTTCGTTTTACGAAATGCAGCCTACCTTTGAATTTTTTCGTAGGAATGAAAGAGGCATTCTTTTAACGATACCAAATGAATAAAAAATCAGAATTTTTCTTCAACCTTTAAGTGAAATGAATTATTTCTGATCGAACGGCTCTTATTTAATTTCCGTGTCAAATTATCGTCACACTTAAGACCATTGGAACTAGAAATGGTGGATCAGCTCTTCCATACACTGTATGAAAGTGCGCTAAAAAGTGATGGACGGTATCCAGGTCAGTCTGTATGCTCGGCACGCATCACGGTGGGCTTCATATAAATAATTAAATATGAGTCAGGCTACTTCTTTAACAACAACTACATTTTATATTATTTTTAATTGGAGACATCTCACAAAGACTGTATTTCCATCCCGTTTTGTAGGATCACAGTTTCTTCATACGTACAAAGCAGCACAAAGCAGCAGGAACATCAAAACTCAGGGACTACGAAAAGCTGTCCTCAGTAACTGTGCATGTTTTTATAGGGTAGTGTACTCTGTGATACTCTGTTAATATTTAATCTTAATAATGTCTGTAGCACGTGGATGCAGAATTTCGAAATCAAAGGCATCCTGAGTTCCTACAAGTTTGAAATCTTTTGGCTAGCTGGAACATAGAATAATAAAAAATACTTCCCGAAATCTGACTTTAAACAACAATACAATTACACACATGAAAAACATATACCATGTCTTTGAATTAATTTATTTTTAATAAAAAACAAAAAGGCAGACAGTACCTTTCAATAATTGTTTGTTGCTGTTTATCAAGTTTGTGTTAATTAATGATGAAAAAACTCCTAACCAGTACCTGTATAGTTTGCCAAACTAAAGATAAAATAATTATTTTTACATGTAACGAATATTTCGACTGTATTGCTCAGCGATAGCCACACATTTTTTCTTTCCCTCATTGATAATTATTGACTCTATTTATGCGTCATCAAAGTGCCCCAGAGCAGTGAATCACGAACTTGTGGTGCAGTTATTATCACTTTGTCTCTAAATGAAGACTGCGGTATCATATGTTCAATAATTCTTCTAATGTTCGTTCGTTGCAGTGGCTGACTAGAAGATTCGTGGTGTTCGCTGACGTTAGTCCCAAAACTTTTCTTTTTCCATTTAGATTGGGAGGGGAGACTGGATGTGTAATTTCTTCAAAAGCACTTCATTCTGGAGAACTGGTCTACGTTAGATTGGACTTCAGACTTGGTCATGCAGTTCTCCTCACGCTAACATTCAATCGATCAAAGTTGCTGCAGTTGTCGTGAACGGCTTTCTTTCCCAGAACTGCTTCTGAACTTCTTGAGTATAATTAGAAAACAAGCTTGTAAAGTGAGTTGCCTTGTGTGTCTGAAGTTGATTAATTTGGTCTGCGTGTAGAGTCTCACTGTCCAACTTCCTCACATGTACAAGTACATTTGTGTTATACTCGCACACAAAATTATCTGAATTGGGAACCTAGTGTAAATTCGAGGCAGGTAATTTCCAGGTGTTATAGTAAGACGATTGGATCGGGTTGGATTTGAGATACTGAAAGTCTATCAAATCGTTATAGATCATATTGCCCTAAAAATCTGATACGCTCTGCCTTAAATAAATTGTATGACTCAAGTTTAGGTGTCATTAAAATTTACTTTAAGCGAATAAAGGGAGCTAGAAAGACAATTTTGAAGATGGATACATTGTTGTTGATCGAATTATCCATGTAGCAATCCACACCCTTTCTGAATAACAACTGTATTCATTCAACCCCAAGATATTGAAGAAAATGCATCAATGTATCAAACGTCTAGAAAATACGATATGAAAAATAGTTATCTTAGAGAATTTGAAATAACGGACTACCAATAATTCACTCACTAACAAAGTTTCATTCATGAACAAAAAATTGATAAACAATTTTACATGGTTTTTAACATGTCTCTGATAAGTTTTATTTACTGCAATGCTGAGGAGCAGCTGCTGAAGTCATCTGGATAAACGCATTTGTAAAAGCGAGAACTATTTCGAAACATTGCAGACCGAAAGTATAGGGTGAAACGTTCAAAGTGGCTTCATTTTTATGGCCTTATCAGTTTTCAAGTTGTGACTCGGGATTCAGAGCAGTTTTTAATTTTTGTTGATTCGACGGTCCCGTGTCTGGGAATTTGGAGAATTCGGTATTTTTTCTATTCCTTTTTTAAGATGCCAGTAAATTTCTAGATGATTGAATTCGATTAAAGTGGAGCAAGATACGATGAGATTAAATAGTGATAAAATATACGTTAAGAATGACAGCTTGATGTACCTCGAAAAGAATGTGATTCGTGCGTTACACCAAACGAAAAAGTGCAAATTTTAATTTAGAGTTTCGTTTCGTGTAAGGTTGATAAAATTCACTAGTTGTTACCAATTGAGAGAGGACCTAACATAATTTTTTCTCTTAATTTTCAGTTCAGTCTCGCTACTGTTATACTTCAATTTTAGTCTTAAATCGTTACGGTAAACGTGAAAACATTTTGTGATATAAATCCTAGCTGGGCCTTTCTCATTTTTTAATTCTCTTTTCTAAATATTTAGCTCCTGTGCTATCATTTCGTGTACATTTCGAGTTATTTTAGTCGTGGTGACTGTGCTTGCATATAGTTCAGTCTGAAACTGTACACTTGCACATAGGGGTTCGGTGTGAAACTGTATACTCGAGTTTGTTCAAGGTTTTAGGTTCAACGCTTTGTAGCGTTAGCTCGTATTCCTGGATGAACATGTTAGAAAAAAAAAAAGAATATAATGGGGATATAAAATCTACAATTTTAAACAGAGCGCCATGATGTTTTCAAGTCCCTGTAAAATTCTAAACTTTTGCACAATTATACGAGATATCACGATCCAATATGAAATACATTTTCAGAAATACACCAACTACACTGGACTATTTTCAGTTTTGAGTTGATCAAACCCGTTTTAGTTTGAGAACGTAAGCGGTAATTTTAAATCATTCAGTAACCTAGTAATAGATTTCGGAAGTCTAACAGTCCAAAAGCGATGAAACTCATCAGTAATTTATAAACGAAACTTCCTGCTCGAGCGCGACCAGTTATGACAGTTAATACAGAAGAACGAATACAGGTTTCCTGTTAAGACACATGAAGGGTCATATCTCGTACAAAAATACTGAAGATATCCCCTTTCTATGTTTCTTTTTTCCATTTTACACACAGGGTTTACGTTTAAATGAAATAAAAGTCTACAAATACGGTCTACGAAAGTCTACGCATACGTATGATATACTGTACAGGGAGAACACCTACGCAGATTCCGAAATTAATAGCTTAGACCAAAGAATGTGAAGTAGAGAAAAATATATTTGATAAGGCAGATATTGAACTATTAAGATTTGTTCTAGTGGTACTTCCTACACACTGATGCACTGCTCACACTCCCTACAGGCCTGAGCGACCGTGTCCTGACAATGAAGGCGGGAATTTTTCCTATACGGACAGTGTCCTCGTTTGTCCACTGGTGGAAGGTTGTGCAAGCGTGTACATCTAACGCCTTGGATGCAGATAAGGACTTGGGATACAATATAACTTGAAGCAGAGCGTGAACACTTTTCTTGTGAATTTATTGCGTCCTAGAATTTAAGCCACATTCTAGAATTGAATGCTGTTGCTTGGGCGTACGAGTATACACAGGGCGTCTCAACACTACAGGACCTGAAAAGAAACTGACCAAACTCAAAACTTTCGGACATGAGATCAAATAAATGTACCACTCCAAAGGTAAATTAGTAATTATTAATCCCTTTAAGTAATTACGAACTCAAGAAATTATGCTATCAGACCAGGGGTATTATCCTAGGTGATGCATAGCTTGGTTATAAGATCGTTCATGAGTTAAGGATGATTTACTGAAAGTAATGGCCTTATAAAATCAGACATTAATATATATATATATATATATATATATATATATATATATATATATATATATATATATATATATATATATATAAAGCAGATCTATGCTGCGTACAAAATTGCATTTGTTTTTTTCTTACCACAAAAATTTCGTGAGTCATGAACTGGGACCCCTTGTAGAATAATAAAACACTTCTGAACTGTAGTAGAATAGAATAGAATGAGGCTATAGGAACGAACCTTCTGGCCCATTCTTGGGTCGGATAATTACTTCGATAATTATTCAGTTGTTTTTACCCAAGTCCCATGCCGTATTTCTAGCCGCGTCAACCATGTCGGCAGCGGGATTCGAACCCGGGTCTTACCGCTTGCAAGCAGATTCGCTCACCAGTCGACCAAGCTGGTGATTACAGGTCGATATAAGGCTCGAAGAAGACTACATAGCGGTACCTACTCTAACAATGTGTTGCTGAGACATAGTTTTATCATTAGTCAATTACATCATCATCAAAACCATCAACTCATCAACACCAGGGTTGTAGACTAGGAATAAAATATAAGACGTATAAACTATAGCAATTACAAATCGTTCGTCTGAAATGCCGCGTATTTGTTATGTTTGTAGTATATCGGGTTTAGTAGGGACACAGTGGTAGCATTTGTTTCGAGGGGTTAATAAATTATGTTTGAGGTATGTTTACATGGTCCTGTTACGTGAATTTGTATAATATTTATCAATTAGCACATTACCATTAGAGATAAATGTTTTATAGTTGTTTTACGATGCGGAATTGTAGCAGGCATTCGCAATGGTCGTCACCACCTATTTGTATGTTAAGCTTAGTAACTTTTCTATTAAATTTGACACTATAGAAAATTTAAAAAAGTCCTGGTAAGTCGTACTACATACGTGAATATTTCAGTGATATTGCAAAAATCTGAGCGGACACGCTAGATTTGGCTCAACTGATCAATGACGAACAAACTGCTGGCAACTAAGTTCAGTTGGGCTTTGATAAATTACTAATTCTTTTCCTTAGCTTGGTGCACTCTGAGACAAAACACGTAAAAGAGTCCAGCATTTTCTTAGCTACGATTGATGGGCTCAATGAAGCTATGGTGCACACACACAGAGGTCAAAAAAATTGAATTCTCACTTTTCATTATATCTTTCTAAACACTCCACAGATTAAATTTCTGCACGGTGTCAAAATTCATTATCAGTTCTTTGACCATCAAATATCTTCTTCGTACATTCGTTAATAGTTCGTAGTTAAATTTTGCGTTTTGATATATGTAGGTTGCTGGCATCTGTATGCTCGTAAAAAAGCCACTAAAATATACAAATACGTAGCTCGTAATAAAAATACTCCTATATAAGAATGTGGACTTCATATATTTCAAAACATCAATGAGCTTGTCGTTATTTTTATTCTTAAAATCTGTATTTTATTTTTCCAAATGGTGCTCAATTTCATTATGTGTTCATGAATTTCTATATATGATATTTAACACTGATAAATAATTCCAGCTAGTGACCGTGATTATATGAAATGAAATGTGACCGTAGTTTGATTTTCCTTCAAACAATGTCTATTTCATTTTCATATCAGATGGCAAACTTAATTGTTTGTAAAAGAGACTTTTGCACGCTGGTATACCAAGACTGTGAGTCTTAATGATCGTGAGCCGAAACTTTTTTATTTCCTTTCGCTCATAAAATAATGATTGATTAAAATATAAGTCATCATAGGCATATATAAGGAATTTTGAAATATAAGGAATTTCGTGCAGGAAATTCGCTTCATTAAATTTTCAAGTTCCCTTTTGTATTTGGTGGATAGAAAGTTGCAATTAGAAAACATTTTTTGGGGGGGAATCCCATACTCCCCTCGGGATACAATTTTGAAAACATTTTCTTCGTGTTGCAGAAATTATTATTCAGTAACCTTGTTTTACTCAGTAAAAATAGCCTTCCCTAATTCCTCAAATGAAAATTCTCATAAATTATGAGCCCCTTTAAAATACAGCTGAAAAATATATTCACTCAGCTAATGTTTCGTTTTCTTATCCGAGTAAAACGGAAAATTTAAACTTTTTAAAATACTTTTTCAGTATTAATTCACTCAACATTAACCCTGATTTACGAAGAATCTTCCTTCTATATAAGATATCAACTATCGGGTTCATATGCATTCTACGATAACAAATCGGTTAAAATATTTGACAAACGTTGTCACGTGACAAAGAGATGGATTCAATAAAAGTGATCGAATAAATTACACCCTGCGAAGTGAATGACTCTCAATTTATGGTTCAGCTAATGCATGATTATTCATGTCCCTGTCCAATAAAAAATAGCGTATAAATCTCAAGCAATGGCGATCAGAGGAATGTTAAATTCTTATTATTCAACTAACATTTTTTCAGGCAAGTCCAAAAATTGCTAAAAGCATGTTAAGAAAACAAAAACTGGAGGTCGCATTTTATTAAAAAATCTTAGACAGCTAAGAAATATACAGAGAGTGAATTCGCTTCAAGAGGAAAAGAAACATAGAGACTATATACTAGCAGTCAACGTCCATGACACATCACATGTATTAGGTTGTTACAAAGATAATGGCCGATTTCAGAAGCCTTCCATACCTTCGAGCAGCCATTATTTTTGTAACAACCTAATATCTCTGAGGGAGTTACAGAATCTGGCAAGTTTGCACGTAAATCACAACTTATGCAAAAACCAGACAAGCATTCTTTCAAGTTTGTACGACTAGAAATGAATAAATAAACGACCCATAAATAATTTTTTTAAAATAAAATAAACGAATCAATTTAAATCGCGTTCGAACAAGCTCAAAGTTATGGACTTCATATTCAAGACGATTTACAGGCGTAAGAATGTCGTTAAATATTCATTTTTACTGCAGACATTACATCTCGGGGAAGCTGCTTGAGAAATAAATTTGAAAAAGCCGTCGTTGCTCAAAATAACATGCAAAGATAGTTATTTTATATTGAGATTTAGAAATATTTCCATCCCAAAATGGGAAAAAATAAACTGCTCACGACGCTATTATCAGGATTAATGCATACAAAATATTCTACATCACAACTCAGGCAGTATTAATGACAGGTTGACTCTTTTCATCTTAGTGTTCGTGTCTTTCCAATTTATATATACAAAGATTTATTACGCAACAGACTTAGAAGACGAATCTTGCAAGATCTTATTTTATCAAAAAAGTTTGTTTTCTGGTCTAAGCAGTGTAATCTTTTCATCCATTTTTGATGAAAAGAACTAAAAATCGGAGGCACCAGCTCACTTGAACTAAAGGCTTAATTGCGATGAAAATCGAGCAGGAATTCATAAAGTCAAGTTGAAAATCAAACTGTTCATTACGAGCCTCTTCAGCTATCACAGTCCAGAAGACACACCTTGAAAAAATAAAGCAATTGAAGAGCCTATTGCGCATCATACGATGAATAAACATGGACAGCTTGGGTGGTATTAATCGTTTCCTTGTAGTGTATTTTAGAGAAAATTCGATTCAATATTTCGACACTGACACCTTATTTTAGTAAACTATTCAGCAATAAAGTCTTGAAAATAGAATAGCCATCTTCTTCTCAGAAGAGAAGTAAATTTCAACCAATAATGGGCTTAAACTCTTATTTCACACTCTAATAGTAACATTTTTTTTAATAAAATACGTTAGCAAACATAGTTCCTAGCTTCTCAAGAGACTGTGAAGCAGCGAGCCATTTCTCACTGAATCTGAGTTCAACACTGACACTGTCGTGGTAAGAAAGAAATCTAATGTGAAAATATATGCCTTATAGGTTCTCTGTATTTTCATTTAAATAGCGTATAGTATTGGCCTCGGTTATGATCAACAACAGTAATAACACATAACACAAATTAACTAATCTTTAGTAGAATACTTTTTTCACTAAACAATACTTTCCCTTTGCGGAGAACTCGCTCCATTATTTGAGGAGCAGCCTGACGTCGGCCGTCCTGACTTTTTCCCTTTCAAGCCCTGAACTCTCAGTAAGCTTTCATCTTTACTAGCCATTGTTTTTAAAGTTTCCTTCTCACTGAAAGTAGAATCCTGTTTTGTTTTCAACGATGAAGGTCCTTTCTGTTTTTTCAGAGTTCCATCTGGACTTGTCAAAAGACAATTTGATCCTGCGTAATTGGAGCCCACGACGCTCTGGTACTGGCCACAACTTCTCGTATTTTCTACTTGAGCCAACGACTCTGGAGACTTGGCTTTACCCTGTCTCCGATCCAAGGAATACACGATCGGTGAGTTAACATATGGACTCGATGCAGCGTCCTTAATGGGTTCGAACCCACTAGCTGCAAAGTGGGCCACAACATCCCGGTCGGGGCTACTGTACTGAGGATGATGGTGCTGAAAGTAATGCGACTCGAACCCTTCAGCACTTGGAGGCCGTTGCCCCATGTAATCGATAGAAGATCCATCGGCCGACACAACGCCTGTCTGTTGAGGAGAATGTCTAAAATTGAAAGCTATGGTTTTATTTTTACCGATATATACATACAAATAATGTTGATATGATGAAAATAAATTCCAGCTTCATATATGATGGATGGGTGTTCATTTGGAAATGATTTCAAGGTGTCAATACAATTGTAACACGTTAGTTTTTTCATAAAAAGAGGGGATTTAGTAATTTGTACTATTATGTAATTAGTATTACGATTACAACACGTCCATTTTTTATGAAAAGAGGGGAATTCAGTAAACTGTAATTTTATGTGAATTGATGTCACATCCTAGGTCCTGAACTTCTCTCTAGTTAAAATTGTCGGAACCTGGAACCAGCTGCTCAAAAATATCGTTTCTGCTGGCACTATGAAAACATTCTAAAATTGCCTTATGTATTGAGTAAATACCCGCAAGATTATAATATACTGATTCTATGATATATCCTTTTTGAATTATGGGCCTGTCTATGATTGCGGAGCACAAGCGTGACTGAATTGTTTGTGCATTATTAAGATGCATGTGCGTGATTACTGCATTAAATTTTGACGGTATGGGAGCTAGGGTCAAACCTAAATATGAATCAAAAGGCTGATTCCTGATGCCATATTCTGTTCTGTTATATTGTACTTTACATTGATTAAATATGGTTGAAGTGTTCTTATTTCGATACTTAAAAACTACATGTAGGGTTATTTGGAAGATATGCATTTTCGTTAAAACAGACAATATCACTTACACTAAATCTGCGAATAAAAATATAAATATTAGTAACATGTGATAATCACTTTCTCTAATATGAAAACACACCCTGCATTTTTTTCTATGAGGAATTAGTCATTATTAGGAACAAGTATATCACCTACCACCTATGAAAGGTGTGGTTTCCCAGTTCACTTGTATTCGATGGCTAACGCTGATACAATGATTAGCGCGATGTTATGAATGTTATAGAAGAGAATGAAGTATTATTTACTTGTTTACAGGAGTCCAAAATTTTTATCTAAGTCGGTAGAATCGTTGACAATGAAAAACTGATCCTGATAGAGGCTGCAAATTTTTGTGAGGACTTAATTGAAATCAATGACTCATTACCTTCACTTTCTAAAGAATGGGTGTTGGAAATAGGCGTTTAAAATAAATGTATACGTTATTTTGAAAGATTAAAACACATATGATGTTCTCAGTGGCATGTGTGGGTTGCTATAAATCTATGTCCCACTGCGCTATACGAGGCTGTTTTCGTAGATCATTTCAAGTAGATGTATAGAAATTTTATGACACCGGTGCCGTTATGATATGGGAGATAATTTCCATTTATCTCAAAATTGGAACATCAGCTATATTATTTTTCCCAAAGAATATGGAAGTTGGATGTTGGTGAATATCTTAATGTCTATCCAGTATTCGGTATGAAAGATTTCGACCCACTTATATTTCTGTGTTTTTCCAGACTTTGAGTACTCGTGCCTAGACACAAATAAATACTTTAACATAACGTCTAAATTTATTGGACTTCACTCTCTCATTTTGCCAGTTAACTTATGTGACTGATTACCTCTATAGGTATTTTTTCTGCATTTTTGAGTGCAGTACAGAACCAAAGTGATCCGTTTAATACTGAATTTTAATCTATGTGACAAGAAAAATAGTGTGGTAAAAAGCAATATAAATATTGCTCTAAAAAATCATGATTGATCCTCGCATACAGTGGAATGAAATATTATTACATGTGTGCTGGCATGAACACGGTTAAAATACATCGAATGAAATATTCTGTTTTAAGGCTGAGTTGCAATAAGTAAATTACTTCACTATTCAGAGCGAGCTTATTGTACCGACGTTCACCAATCACAATACGAACCAACGGTAACCACAACGACCTTTTGAACCCATCATTACTCGCTACTGAATTACTCATTAAAAAGATGAACTGCTTTATTATCATCATGATGGCCTCTCAACGGAATGCATGAGCTAAATTGGATAGTGCCTGAGTAGGCATCTGGAGGTCTAGTTATGGTGACCGAAATAGCTTTGTGGCATGGCTCCTCATATCACAAGTGCTGTGTTGTGAGCTTGAAGTGGATCACAGGAATGAAGTGTTCGCAGAGTCAGCGTCAGACTTCACAAGCAGGCAGCCAAATTTTTCATATAAACAGTCCGATCTCGCATGCAGACAGAGTCAGATCTCTGATACAAACACTCAAATCTTATATACATACTGCCAAATCTTTCATACAGACAGTCGGATCTCGCATACAGACAAACTTTTAGGTCAAACTTCGTATACAGAATAGTTAGGTCATGCATACAGAGTGCCAGATCTCTTATACGGGCAGTCACATCTCGCATACAGACGGTTAGATCTTGCATACAGACAGAGTCAGATCTTTTATACAGATAGCCAGATCCCTTATATGTACAGTCAGATTATTGTTGGCCAATATCACTGAACATTTATTGAAATATTTGATAGTCTAGGTCTTAGAGCAAGATATTAATTTTATCTACAGATTCCGTATATTAAGAGGACATGAAAACATGTACATGGATTGTATTCCCCAGCAGATTTCTCAGGAAAAACATAGGTCCTGCCATTATCATTATTTCTTGAATTATTAGCTTCAATGGATATTTGTGACTATTAGTTCCATTTAATAAAGATATTTGAATAAGCAACTGCAGCAATGGGCCGTACAATGGTACGCAGAATACAATCACAAGTGATTTTATCACTTTGGCAGATTCGTTATGGTACTCATAATTTCTTTCGGTTCTTAAGAGGATAATAGAATGGCAGTGTAATTCTTGCAGTAATTTTGAGTTGAACAAAAGAAACAAGTGATTTGCTGGCTAGTAATTACCTTCCTTATGCCCAATGGAGGCAGAAAATAAATAAGAAAAGCAAAAATGTAGTGCGACCATAATCTTTTAGTTGCCAAATTATGTTCAGGATCCATCTTGACGTCCATTGAATAGAATGAATAGAAAAGAATAGAATATGACAGCAGGAATAAGCCGAAGAGTCCATTCTAGCGTTACTACCCAAGACCTGTGCCGTCTAAAGTTAAGGCATCGATCACACACACGCAACTCAATCGCATGCATGCATGCATGAGGATTACATAAGTTAAAGTTAAGTGTTTAAGGTTAAAGTATTTTCCTCGAAAATAATCGTTGCAAAGTTCAGTAAATAATGCCTTCATCTGCCTCATTCATAGAGTAAGAACTTTATTTGACATGCACCAATTTGCCCAAATTGGTTAAAGTAGTTTTTGGTACGCGCTCAGATCAATGCCGATACTTGAATGTCTTGATTGCATCAAACTGCAGTCACAAACAAAGCCAATTAGATATGACAATTATGGTTAAAATTTGCGTATTTCTTCGATAGAAAATTCAGAAGTTACAAAGTCTATGCTTTAATCATACATAAGAAAACCTACATTTTTCATTTTTATCGCATAATTTCTGAGCCATGATATGCATTCAATTAAACTACTCGTCACAGAAAGTAAATGAAAGAAAATTTAACTCTTTATAAGACTTTTTGTGAAGCTGTTCAAATAAAAATTCTATCGAGTGTTAAAGCATATTTTTTCCCAGTATTTATGTGCATCAAATTTGAATTTTTTATTCTTCCTAATGATGAGCACACAAATGCTGATAAATTCAATTCAATCTCATATGACCTACAAAATTTCAAAATAAAATGTTTTTGAATTAATGAAGATGCGTTTCGAAGATTTTTTTCAACATTGATTTAATAGTTCTGTTCAAAATGGAGGTACAAGATAAAAAAGTAAATTTGAATATGAAATCAATCTGAGTATTTGAGAGTGATCGGCAATTCTGATCGGCAATGATTTAGAGCATTGTCAAATATAAATATAATATATTCAAACCTTTGATTTTCAAATGCTGCAATAATTTCTCGGAACAACTGTGGAAGAAGATTTTTCGACTATACCTGCCAAGATATTTTTAGCTTTTATTTTCAACCTTTGGTTTGGTTTTGATGAAATCGAAGTTCCCTCCGACGTATTCAAATTTTACTTTGAGAAAATAAAGTTCTACTTTGATTAAATTAATTTGAAAAGGTATAAATGTTGGAATCATATAAATTCATTACATACGCAAAATCGCTCGATCATTTCCCTACAGACGAGTATCAGAGGTAATATTATCAGACAAAAGGAACTTTCTCTCAATATTCCATGTATCACTGAGTGTTGTGACCGTGGTGCAGAAACTAATACATAGTGAACTAGGACTAAACATTCAAATTAATGCACCCTTACAGAAAATACGAGCACGTGATAAATGCTACATCTTAAGCTCTCTGGAACTAATTTTTTGCAATAAAATCAAACATTACAACACTTTGTAAAACATTCTCCTTCAATACATTTTTTGGTTCCATCAAAAATGAACCATCCAGGATTTCTAATTATGTAAGACTATGTAATGAAATTAATGCGTAATCCTTATAGAGCACTAACTTTTGTAATGAGACTCCCAGGGTTAACAAATGCAGCATCGCCAGACTCTGGGTCTTCCCTCTGAAGCAACTTTCGGTCGTCTGTCGTTTCCCTCACGTCTGAAAAAAGAACACAGATGTTTCGGCTCAATGAATGTACTTTTTTTCATGAACTTGTTCAACTATGAAAAAATAGTACAGATTTTTAATACAAGGGATGAGAAATGTGAGCAAATATTAAACTGAGTTGAATGATATGTTTTATTAACACAATATATATTTTACTTCCACGTATATTTTATGAAGTGAAGTTATTATAACAACAAATGCAGCTGATATAAAACATCCCATAAGTTTTATTTCCTAAAATGCCTAACACTTTACGATACATTAATTTTAAATCTGCCTCTCGAAATTTACCATCATGGAAAATTCCACCCTATAAAAACACCATTGAAACTTTGAAAACCCTCCACCTTGAAATTTTGAGGGGTGTAAAAAATTTTTCATGTGTTCAAATCAGAGTGCCTGTATAACAACTTAGCTAACGTTTATTGTGAAATATCCGGAGAACAAATAACATTTTCACCAAAACTGCAGCCTCTCAGTTAATGTAGTGTCATAAACGACATCTTAATTGCCTACTCAAAACATATTTTAAGATATACAGTACATGATTTTAAATCTATCCTCACACTAAACAATTACACTGTCACATTACCCTACAAAAGAGGCTGTCAACAATTTTACTTAAAAAATTCGATAGTGCATTGACATTTAGTTTTTAGAAGTTTCTACATCGTTCTATTATACTCTCTCTGGTCGGAAACAGTTGGTGCAATTGGAAAAAGTTCTAAAATTTAACTCATATTATGTATTTGAATATCATACATTATATATTAGAAAAAGCACAAGAAACAAAGGTAAAGAATAAAGTTTCTGAATGATTTCCAGAACAATAATGACAAAATGCTTTCCTGACAGTACATCGTCTGTTTCCGACCGAAGGGCGAACAAAGCAGCGATAGAAGAGGTCAATGTTGTTCAACAAGTTGAAGTATTGAGAAGATCGTCTGAACAACAGTGTTAAAGTTTGTTCAGAAATTACTAACTTTATCAAGTCCATTTCAACCGATTTAAATACTTCGTTTTCCATCATTGTGGAATTGAATACAAAATATTGTTCTAACCCTACTACGAGAGTTGAAGTAACTTGAGTCAAGTTATTTAAAAATGACCGGTTTTCCATTAGTTGAACCAGATTTAAACTATTTTCCAGTGACGTAACTATTGTGCATTCATATGTAGTTAATTGCCTCTGTACATTATTTATAAAATATTTCAAACCCTCAAAACTACTTTCCATAAAGTGATCCTACCTATTACCTTTCTCATACAACAACCATGATTTTTCTTGACATGCATAAAATAAAAACAGAATTCATTTTGACTTACAAAGTTTCATAGTAAAAATAAAGAGCAAGCCTCTTTTCAAGTAACCCAACCCTTGTATATGTATCCTTAAGAACGTATACTAAAATAACTGCTCTCTCTCTCGCTGTCCAAATATATTCTACTCTGAAAAAGAAAATACTTTCGATAACGATGAAAGGCTTTTGGCTACCGTGCTTCTAGAAAAACTAACCTGCGGAAACTAAAATAACATCCGGATCTTGGTCAGACTTTATTTTGCAATCTTCGTCGGGACTGCGACCGTCCATACTGAGTTTCGTTGAAATCTGAGAAGCCCGTCGAGCTCCAGCATTTCTGTTCCTGAGCAACATGACCATCATGAAGCAACACAGCAGCAGCACACACGCAACCCCTCCCATTACCCCCAAGGCTGTGGGGACTCCCACACCACCGATGTTACTTGGATTTTTACTGAGTCGTTTTTCAGCGATATCGATGGGCGTCAAGTGAGTCATAGTCACAGGCTCAGCAGACCCCTGACTGTTGCTGGCTGTGACCCGTAGGAGGTACTCAAGTCCAGGCTTTAGGCCGTGGACCGTGAACCGAGGTGACCGCTGATTTTCAAGTGAGGCAACGATGCCTTTGTCGACGTCGTGGACCTGCACGAAGGAGTGTTGAGACATTGTTCAGAAATATTTCTAAAGTAGGTATGAAGATTGATGTAAACGCTCTTATTAGTTTGGTGAACATTTGATATTGAAAATATACTGAAAAGAAAGATATACTTAGCATAAAGAACAAAAAGTCATATTAGTAGGTGCTTTTTTAAACACCATAGGTTTACAAAAGAGAAATAACTAATTTAAACCTATTTCAAAATTAGTGCAAGACTGAATGAGTAAAAGAATATAATAATTCTTAATAGAATTAAGAAATCTTCACTCAAGTGACTATTTTGACTATTTCGGTTTTTAAATTCACGTGATAATAACTGCTACCGATACTTTAAACATCAATTTGAAAATGACATCTAACCAACCCAACCAGCACTGCAACGCACAACCCACTTCGAGACTGAAAGTCTGCTGCAGCCCACCATCCCACCCCGGCCAGCACCGCAACACACAACCCACCTCGAGACTGAAAGTCTGCTGCAGCCCACCATCCCACCCCGGCCAGCACCGCAACACACAACCCACCTCGAGACTGAAAGTCTGCTGCAGCCCACCGTCCCACCCCGGCCAGCACCGCAACACGACTTGTCCGCTGGCGCTGCTGTTGTGCCAGGCGGAACAATTGTGAACTTGTTCCGGTACTGCTGCTGGCACGACCTGCGTACAGTAATGGAATACCATTTGCATCATTTACAGGTATAGCTGCGTTCTGGCACAGCTGCCGGTACATGTAAAATCATCTGCATTATTTAAAGGTACAACTGCGTTCCAGTACAGCAGCTGGCACAACCTGCGAACAATTAATTGGAAACCATCCAGTTATTAACAGTGCAACTCTTTTGTTACCCACAGCTATTAATGCCTATCACACACCACAATATTCATACCTAGTCCTGTTTTAGTAGCAGGTCTCCCCCTAGTTTTTCCTTACATGTGAACCATTCTTTAATTCGCTATGGTATTATGAGCAACTTATAGACGTATAACTCAGGTGCTGCGTTCGCTCTTCACAGCGCTGTATTTTTACTCCCCGCTGTGTCATCGTGCCCTGTTTTTTAATCCCACTGTTGTCTGTTTTGTTCATGTTTTCACGCGTAGGCGACAGTTTCTCACTCGCTGAGTTGTCCTTGACTGTATATGACACGTGTTTTTACCATTGTAAATCGATCTTCAAGCTTCTCATTTGGGCGGTGCTTTAATTCTTATTATTTTGTGCATATCGGTTGGTTCACTGTATTAGCCATGGTAATGATTTTGTAAATCATGAAAAGGTACTCTCAAAATCCTGGACATAGAAAAGAAAAAATACTGGAGGACTGCAAAAATTACTCAATACCGTCACCGTAATCTACTGATCTTGCAAAGAATCAGGATCAAGTTCAATTTCCATGGTGTGAAAGTGTACATACATGCACCGAGTTCAAATTTTATTTTTGCGTTGTAGAAATGAAGACTCGAAGAAGTCGGGGTTAATGTCTTGAATTGAGAAATATGATTCTGAACAATGGTGATTACAGACAAGAAGCACATGTTAGAGCAGAACTCTTCCTTATTTTGATATCAGTTTTATGAATATACGTTGGAAGCCTGACCCTGCGATCTCCGGCAAAAACCTAGCTTTCTGAGACTGTTTCAAATAATTTTAGATCGTTTCTTTAAAGAAAATTAATGTATTGTTATTTATTTGAGTATTCAGTTTATTCTTTTAAGGATTTTCAGAACACATTCATCTTAAAATAAAAAGAAAATAAGTTAAAATTAATTAATAGAAAATTTCAAACAGTATCTCACGGAACCGAGACAGGGCTTCGAGAAACGTTAGCAGTATTGAATACTGTACGAAACTATTGTTGGAGAGAGGATTGTTCCCTGACAATTGCCATTTTAAGTAAAATCCAGTTACTTATCCACTTGACCTCCACGCAAGCACCGCTCTGCCACTTTCACACAGGAAACACTAAAGACATTCTCAGGAAAAAAATTTTAACAGTCTTTCTGTCGGCGCGTGCACGATTCAATATACTCAGTCTAAAGTACGAAAAGAGCCCTTACATTGAAATAAGAATGTTTAACGGCAAAAAGTATTTGCTCCTCAAGTCATTTAGGAATATAAGAGTACATAAACAGAACGCATGAGGGGTCACTGTAGGCTGCATAGTGTTCAAGAAATTCTCACTCGTTTTGCATTGAAACATTTTGAATCAAATCGTAATTGTGCATAATGAGTTACAAACCATTTAAGAGGAATTAGAGTACTGTCTTAGTTTGACTCATATTATAACACTATAAGTATAAACAACACGTAAGATTTGTTTCATACAATTAGTGTACGTGTGATGAGCTTGGCTCAAAAAGACTGCCTGCTTCATATGAGGAGTAACCTTCTCTTTATTACACCCAAGGGTACCAGAAATTTTTGTGGTGCGTGCAACTGCTCTATTTATTGAGCTGTTATGTAATACTGGAAGCCCGAGTGGTTTCAATGCGCAGTGATTGGAAAAAGGCTGAAACGTGTAAAGTTTTCTAACATCACGGTTTTGCATTGAAGGTATGCGTATTTGATAGTGGACGCAAACTGCACAAATACGTCTGGCTGCAATCCCAATCCTTTTCACGTAGTAATTTCACTTTTCATTATCAAGTAATTTTCTACGAAGACCTTCATGTTAAAAAACTCATTATCGACGAATCAAATGTAAGCTCAGGACTGTGATTCAATCCTGTTTTTAGGAACGAAGTCTGAAATTCGAACTGCAACTCTGCCATCAACATTGCCAGTTTTCCACTCATAATTCTAATGAAAAACTCATGAAAAAAGATGCAGCGATTATTTTCCTAATTATTGCAACCCTGTATTGAAGAATCTTTTATTTTCGGAAACTGTGCAATTGAAGCAACAGATGTGATCAAGTGGATCCCAATTTTACTTTGACGCAGGGCAGAATGTTGGTTTTATGTATTTTACTTACTGCTTAAAAAACGCCAAGTTTTATTTTTTTTGTAAGTCTTTGATTGCATTTGTATGTATAAGAAGCTTTGAAATCAGCCTAAAGAGTTGCAAGTTTTAAATTTTATAATAGTTAGTCATATGTATACTTATGAATTGTTTTGAAACAATCAGGAATTGCAAGCAGTAGCCGCCTAATTAAATCCTATTTTCTTATCTTAGTGCTCGTAACATTAAAAATAATTTGGAGGAACTTATATGAATAATTGAAGGCATTATGAATTTAATACGCCATACTAATTTATCAAATACCTAAAAATATCTATTAATATATGGAGACTTCTTTGGATAAAGCTATTACAGCAGTCACACAAAATGATTTCACTTAATTGCTACGGCTTTCAAGATAGTTAATTTAACTAATTTTGGATTAAAACAAATGGCAAAAAAATTCGTCTGATCTAAACACTTTTACTGCTCTAACACAACACTGCCTCGTGATGAGAGTCTTGTAATCAAGAATGTCATTATTAGAGCGCTTTAGACAATCAATTCCATGACAATCAAGTATCTGGTAGACGATGACAGACGTGTTTAGTTAATGGAGTTTTCTGATGAAAATTAGAAGACCATCGAATATCTAGCAGACGTATACAGTTCATTTGTCAGTGCAAGTTTCAATGTAATGAGTGATTTCTGCCACATAGTTTTCAGCCAGCAGTGGAGGGCTCTATAATCAATAACACAATCGCATTTCATAACAAAAAAGTAATCAATAATCGAGGTAGGCACCGGCGTGTTTTTGCATGCCCACAGAGTTCTCTACCGGCATTGTTTTGCCTTATAATCCAGAATATTATCGGAGTTCATAGCAAACGACATGATTATCTGAAAATACCTGGTAGACGCAGGCGTGTTTTTGTAAGCCCACAGAATTCTCTGCCCAGCACAGCAGAGCTCCGTAATCAAGTGGAGTATGGGGCGTGTAAGCCAGCACAGAAATTCTTCCTTTGTTGAAGGCTCTACTTCTCGGCACGTCTACCACGTCGGACGCAGATGTGTTCAGAGACCAACGGAAGGTGTGGGGGTCTGGTGAACTTTCTACGGCACATGTGATGTTCACAGGCTCCCTCCGACCTCCCCCGTACACCCACTGCTGTTGCGATGAACACACCGGGCTGACTGCAGTTCAGGATGTAGAATAGATGAGAATTTATTTTTATATCATTGAGGTACGATTGAGGTAACTGTAAATCTAAAGCATAATACTAAGTAAACTTCAACTAATCCTGGAGTTTGTGTCTCCAAGACTTGATCAGCAGGTAAAGAAATGGTGTGCATTATTAGTGACAAGCAACATTGAAAACTTTAATCGTCAAGATTTGAAAGAGGTAACCAGGAATGATTTCGATGAGGTGTGAGTTTTAGATTTGATTTATGTTTTTAATTAAAAAAAATCATTTTCATTGTATTGAGAAGGAAAAACTTAAAATGTATCTTAACTACAAATGTAATAGGTAACTATCATGGCAATAAAGCAGACGGAAGAACTTTTTAGCTGTTTTACGTGTTTCATTCCTAATCCTAAGACAACATTGAGGTATTATAAAAATGACATAATTAACGGTAAAACACTTCACCACCAAATTAAAAGTCCCATGAGAAGAAAATTGCCATTAACAGTCAATCTGTTGCTACAGAAACAGCTACAACTATTCAATAAACTGCCTCGTAGTTATCCTCACTTAGAGATGGAAAAATAGAATTTTGGTGCTTTGAACTAGAATGAAGCGTGAGAAAATTTGTGAGTAAAATTTTAATGCTTCATCTCCGTTATGAATTACTTGAGTTTGCTACAGAAAAATAAAACGGTATATTATTTCTCCAAACCAAAGAACAATTGGATTTTTATTACACATGAATTTATTTGACACACCTGAAAAAAATTCCATGAAATTAGACAGCTAAAATGTAACAAATCAAATGGGATGAGAAGCGGCCGAAGCTCATTGAAACGACGGAATGCTTTTGAAGGAAGAACAAATTATTATTTCCACATATTGACGTGATATATTTATTATTAATAGTTGTTCTAGGGATTCATTGAATTCAAGAAGAAACTGCGTTATTTTTGTCGATCCACCTACATATATGAATAAATATGAAATAAGCTAAACACAAATCGTACAAAAAATTCCCAAAATAATTGACACACTGCGTTACAGTTTTGTGCAAACAGCCAGAAAATTCAAATTATTATTTTATTCAACCAACCTTACGTAAAACTGAACAGAAGAGCACTTGCTTCGTGTGTTTATCTGCCTCGTACATTTGTTAGTCATTGTTTGTGGCTATAAAATCAATCCCAGTGATTATGTGTTATTGACTGCATTCATTTAAGGCTTTTAATCTTACGTGTCGTGGGGGACTGATAATCAATAAAAAGCAGCCAAGCTTTAACGTTCAGCATTTATCAGTTAACAGAGTTTACAAGCGGTGTTAATCATGTAATATATCGTGAAGGATTAATGATACGTCTGAAGTAGCGAGAAACTCAAGCTGTATAACGCTACCTCCGCTATATTTTGCAAGTACACAAAAGCTTTAAATGACTCTTCTTAAATTTCAATGCATTTTTGTATGTATATTCCGCTGGCGAGTTGTGTATTTCTACCAAAATGCCGATGATTAATAGTCGGATGGATTTCATACGTGGTTCGATAATTACGTTGGAATGTTATACAGGTGCGTGAAAAGAAAATGATCGAAGGGTGATTGAGAACATCTATTTAGTATCTAAATATCAGACAAAAGAATACTCTAATATGATTTGTTAACAAATAATCTATTCCAGATTGAATCCGCAAAGTTATTCAAATGGTGTTTCTATATTTCTTAAAGTTATGTAGATAACAGATGCGTCTGTTCAGGTAATTGTGATTATTTTACGAGTCTTACGTAGACCTCTTGTATCTTGCATGCGGTGTGGATGTTATGCTCATAGAAGATTCATATTTCATACCATTTACCCTGTGCATCAGTACTTAAAAATACATAACTTCAACCCAAATAAAGCACAGCAAAATATTTCTTTGAATATAACAAACGAAAGCAATGTGAAGATATCCTGAACTCAAAGTCTACGAGCTCAAAAAAACTGTTGCATCGTAATGTCATTTTACTCGTATACCTTAAGATGATTTTAGAAAATGTTCTTTTAAGTATTTCCATCATTAGTGGAAATGATAACAAAATTCCGAAATAAAAATAACGGGTATGATGGTCGTTCCTTAATTAAAAGCTCACATAGCACGAGCATCCCGCTGACAGTAGACGCTGACACACAAGAAAATGGGAATGACTCAGTAGACAAATAAATGTTGTGACTTATGCACTCACGCTGCATGAGCGTCACACTGACAGTAAAATAAGACACAGGTTAACAAGAATTACTGGGTAAACAAATAAATGTCGTGAGTTATACACTCACACTGCACGAGGAGATGCAGCGGAGGAGAATGAGCCTCTCCTTCAAGGTTGGCGGCAGAACAGGAGTAGTTGCCTGTCATATGCCGAGATATTTTCTGCAGTACCAGACTTCTGTTGCTCAAGATGATGCCGTCGGCAGCGCTGTGTATTACTTCTTTTTCCTGGTACAAGAGAAGATGATTTTGATTTTGGTTGATTTCCGTGTTACGGCCTGTAATGACTAAATGTATCATTTTCTGATGATTATAGGTGCTTACAAAATAAAAAGTAAATATAATGGAAGCCGTAATTTATTCTAGAGCAGTTGCTATTCTCTAATTATTATTTCTGATACAGAAGACTTTCAATGGCGCATAAAACACAAGAGTACAAACATAGAAATGCTGAAATCTGGAACATAAATAAAAATAATTTTTTGGCATGTTACGTGTGAAAACTGAAAATTAAAAATCATAAGAAACAGTTGGTGCACAGTCAGGAAAATATTCTGCCATTAATGATCGAGAATTTTTTTCGAAAATTAATTCGTTATATTTTTTTTATACATTTTTTAAACCATAAACATAAGTTATTTTATATTTTTTCTCCTGTGCATCAACCATTTCCGATGAGAGTTGGTATACACTAACAAATTTTGAGCAAAAAATAATGGCCGAGTTCTCAGGTGCTGCTCTGCATGAACAAAAGTTATAATTAAATTGAATTGATTCATAACGTTGAGCTGAGCTGGACATTGTGTAAGAATAGGAATACAGCAAACATGCCGTCAGCAAAAAACAAGAAACGTACTATGTGTATGAGGCTTGAGTCATTCCTATGAAGGCTCTTAGAGACTCAACTTGTGTAAAATACTTTCAAATTCCGTCAATTATTTTAGACCCAATTCCAGCATGAAAAGTTTTTTATATGACCAAGTTTTTCAAGAGACAGATGTTGAGAACCATCATTATTAAGTACATACAAATTTGAATTGGAATGGGGTCAGCGAAATACAAGGCATGTTCCGTCATTGGGGAAAAATGAAAATTTCGCTACTATTCAAATAAAGGTGAATGAATTTCATCGTATGAATGTAAGCCTTGAAATGAAGTAATAACATAAAGTATCAAAATAAAGATCAGGTCAAGATACACTCACGTTCAGGAACCATCTGAGGTTGGACACCGGAGGATTGCTTTCAATGATGCACTCGAAGTAGACGTCATCTCGTTCTTTGATTTGCTTTGAGTCGAGGCTGGAGCCCAGCTTGATCTCAATCGCAGGCGGATCTGACGTAAACATGTTTGTAAAAATATGCACCTGAGGGCAAAATTTTGGGGATTTTTGCTATGATCTGTGTGAGGTAAGACCTGTACAAAGAATAACGGTTCTCATGCTGTCCGTTTTTATGTTATGTTCTTTGGAAAACATTCTCTGCTATTTTTCAGCGTATTTTTTACCAATAAAATAAACTAACTATAGAACTATGGTTCTAAGAAAGGTAGTGAACTCTTTGGTCTCAGATCTAGAGGCATCTTTTCTTTGAATTCAACTATGTATGATAGTTGTTTTTTCAACTGCAAGATACCTAAAACGCATGATAGTTTTGCTTTATGTCACTAGAACTAAAGGTACGAGTTTTTGTTAGGCCAGAGGCAGTCATTGGTGCTCCATAGCATGAGCTTGAGAGATGGATTGAGGAAAGAAAACGTAGTTTTTAAGTTATAAATATTAATAGCTAATTGAAGAATTTATGTTCACGGACACATACATTTATATAAGATTGACAATTCTAACACAATTTAATATTGAGACAAAGCTCATTCTTTGGGTGAAACAGCTCAAGTTTAGAATAAAGAAACCATAGGTTGCTGAAAATAGTGTGTAAGTGCACTGCCTATGAGATAACGTAATTGAAGTTACAAGGTACACCTTAGTTCCTCAAATGTTAATGGCACATAACTCGCAACTTTATATCACGTAATCTTCCGGTCATTCACTCCGATGTATAATGTGCATAACAGATTTCTAATCGCTGGTACTAACGGTGCATACAAGAACTTTAAATGACTTAACTTTGCTATTAGTAAATCTAACTCACGCTTTAAGAATCGCCAGAAGCAATTCTGAAAGAAGTTCAAAATCTTTAGAGTCCTAGCTGCCAGTACTATTAGGTAGGATCGGCCTTTGCCATAACTAGTACTTTGTGTTTGAGTTTATGAAGTTAAAAATTCTCTCTGGCGTAAGCACACAACTCTCTGCTTTTAGAGGAAAACACTAAAGCCGTTAGAATGTGCGGAAGTGCGTTCAGGAAAGTAAGGATTACGTGAAATCCCGAATCAATTTTGCACAGCATCATTACGCTGTTTCCTTTCTGTTGTGCCGACGCCTGTAGATTTTTAAAGAAAATAGCCATGGGCTGCAGACCATCGAACTGCACATGGTGAGATTCTAATGTGCATTTGTGCAGGGTTGGTGCTGTATCAGTAATATATTTATCAAAAAATGATTTTCACTACGAAAAGTGGCCTGAAAACCAACCAAGATTATGAAAGGCAATAAAAATTTTGGTTTATTGCTTGAATTCATTTACAATTTTTTCCAGTATTAAATAATTTTATTATGTACGTGGAATAGGCTTTTTTATTCCTTCTCGAGTAGATTATTCGAATGCAGCAAGTTGCGTTACTTAATAAATTTATTATCCATTAATCTCCTACCTCACTTTCAAGCTCAACAAAAGAGCCTGTATTGTTATCCTTTTTTGACGAAGAATCATTAAAATTAAAATTGCTGAAGAAAACCAAAACTATTTTCGTAATAATTTCGTGACCATATGAAATCTTTTGAGTTCATCTCAAGTCAAAATTTTTAGACAATTGCTTATCACTTAATTAGAAATGATATCCAGCTGATACAAATGCAACGATTTGAAAGAAAAAACACGCCGTCTCAATGGTATCAAAATCATCATGAGGCTGAAAAATTTACTTAACAAATTACGATCACCCTGAAAAAATTTAAAAATATTCCCACAGCTACATTAGGCAAAATCCAAAAATATATTCATCACTGCACTGCAGAGACGCCAAGATGGCAATGTTGTATTTTATAGCTTGATGTTACTTTAGTAAAAATGTTAGGTTATTAGTTGAGAATTTTAACACGTAATGAACTTGATTTAGTCTCATCATCTCCTAGCACTTGAAGCATGTGAATTATTGATTGAAATGTTGTGTTAAGTTAGAATTATCAACTAACGAAAGAGGTAATATTTTTTTGCAAAAAGTTATAGTTGGTTAGCTGAGTGCGATGCTGCAGCGAATTAGAAATACAATAAAATGAAGCAAAAAGAGCTTTAGCAATCATACTGAATAACAGCGTCTGTTGAAAGACCATTTGTTACACGTAATGACAATATGTTAAGAAGTTTATCAGTCCTTTCGTTACCTATCAGAAAAATACTTCATCATTTCAACAAACCAAATATCTCCCTTCTCAATACTAATTTCAGTTCAGTTAGAATTAGTTTCAGCGTAATTCAAGAAAAGATGTTAATAATTTCATTATAACGAACTTACAGTGGACAGTGAGTAACCGGACATCCTCTTTGAACTTGTCGGGAATGAGTGGGTTTGTGCCTCGGCACGCAATTGTCTTGCCGTTGTCAAAGCGGGTGGGCTTGACCAGTAGTGTGGACTGAGTCTCGCCGGCTGAGTGCACTTCCTGAGCGACAAAAGATTGGTCTCGAATCAAAAAACGTCAAGGAGATGCAGCTGAAGGTATTGTCGAAAAAATCGTCAAGAGAAGTTAGTTTGGTTCGACATGCAAAGTACACAGTCAGTAATAGCAAATATGTGCAAAGAGCTAAAGTTTGCTCTGAATAGCTTTGGAAATGGCTCGTACAATAAAGTTGCTCTCGAATAAAGAACTGGGTCACAATAATCTAGGGATATCAGGTACGGAAGGAGTGTTGGAGCGATAAAATATCAAACTGATGTGGCAATAAAATGTTTCAAATACTTTGAAAATATGTTAAAAATTTGGAAAAAATATTTCAGAATTCAAATGCAATTCGCAAACCATTAGGAGGAAAAAAGTTCAGTAAAGCAGCGTTTTCAAGAATGACCAGCGAATGAGTTTTGAAAAAACTCTGGATGAGTTTCCCCAATGCATTCATTTCAAGTAGAAAACTCAGTTTACAGCAGCATACAAAACCTGAATTGATGTAATCAGGTTTGTAGTTACTCACGTGCCTTGAAATGATGGATTAGGTGATCGCTCACTACACAAATGGTGTACAGTTCATACCAAGTCAGAAAACAATGTTCATTAAAATTGTTTCAAATACCTATTACTGAAGGCAGCTGAGAATGTTATTTTTATAGCGTCAGTATGAGCAGTATGTATTTTAACAAATATTTTAGGCTCGGAACTTTTGATATTTATTAAGCGGGAACCTATAGAATTGCTATACTTTTAAACGACTCCAGAACTCATCCAAACGTTTAATGATCCTTCAAACTTTTAGAACCAAATTGGTTTTTATGATATTATAATTAGTTTGTTCTAAACTTAAGCATGCCGTTATTACAATAACAAAAACATATAAAATTCTACAGATAAACTATATTTTTAAAGGATATTTTTATTTATTTCATCCCCTATCTTCATTCAATAATTTGAAACTAAAAATGGCTTAGATAGTCCAAACTTCAATTGATTTTGTTTTCAAGTTCAATTTGAGTCGCATTAATCGATTTCATATCAGTTACCATGTAAATAAATCATTCCTCGGCAGTCTGCTCAAGAACTTCATTTTGATAACAAAAATAAACACTAAACATACCAAGGCTATGTTTCCCATAGTTAATTTAAACTTGTGACACAGTCATAATACACGTGCACTTGAAACTATCATTCATTCCTTTGGAATAAATGTTCATGAGTTTTGTACACTTGCTTGCAAACCATTATTTCTTTGACCTCTTATGTATCACGAGTTTATGATATATATATATAATGCATTATTTCCAACCCCATGTCACCTTAGCTACAATGCACAGGCTACAAATGAATATAAACCCGTTTTCGTTCAGAATACACACTGCAAAATTTATCACCAAGCGCTTCGAGTTCAGGTGCCCCGATTCGCATGTAAGCCCAAAACATCGAAAACTCGTGCTGCAGAATACATCTCACCAGAGCTTTGGTTTGGTTGATCTCCATGGCATCCTTGAACCAAACAAGAGTTGCCGGAGGCCTGGAGCCTGTCACCTGGCAAGTGAAGGAGTATTTGCGGCCTTCCGACAGAGGCCCCTCCTCACCTACTATGTCAACACTCGCCGGGGGAACTACCGACGGAAAGAATATTTTTAGAAAATGGAGAGGAGAAGCACGCTGAATATTCATGAGACCGGATTGCAGGACTCGGGTGATTTAGGTGTATTCAGCGCTGTAACGTATTGTTCAATACTGGAGTGTCTTGAATGTGATAAATGCTTTCTTTGACTTTCAAATAAATTAGATGAGAAATTTAGGCCAAGTTTCGGGTAATATAATTTCGAATGCAATTATTTCAGAATATTATATGACTGACTAGTTTCGTTAAGTGATCGAAAATATCGAATGCATGGTACAAAAGAACAAAACTGTGTTTATTTTCATGAGCTGGTTATAACATAAATAGAACAATTTCGTAAATTTGATGTTATGAATACTAGATATGAAAACACAGAAATAACCCCACGATAAAGAATTTCTATTACATTGAGTATTTCAAGGCAATACATAAATAATACCAACTGATCAACCAAAATGTTCAATCTTTTGGAAAACAGAAAATGTATTCTTCACTGTTCTGCATATACGAGCTCTCGTAGAAGACACAATTAGACGAAACACAAAATATCATTTCGTGGAACGATTTTTGACTTATTACATAATTCAAGAAACATTTTCAACTTTTCGTCAGGATGTAAATTGATTCTGACAGAGTAAGCTGTGTACTCACAAGTCATCCTGAGTTTGGTAGATGCTTCTCCCAAGTTAACTTCGTACTCAGTTGTTCCACCCACTAATAACAAGTTCTACATTGTTATACCCTCAACTGTTATTCAGGTCCAATACACAACCAAAGAAAATTCTGCAGTTATTTAGTTCACATCTTGGGGAATGAGTTGTGAAAACTGTGGAAAGCGAATTCATTACATGTACAAACATAAGAATGCGTTTATCTTAGGCCTGTATTGTCTTTACTACAGACATATCATATCTCTATCTTAGACATATCATATCTCTATATTATCTCAATGTTAGACATATCTTAAATCTATCATAAACATATTATCTTATCTTGGACCCATCTTATCTCCCTCTTAGATGTACGATATGTGTTAGTTAGCTGTCGAATGACGTGTGATTTCCTTTAAATTTTCTATCAATATCCCATGAACACGTTTACAAAAATATTTAATATTTACACTACCCTTACGGTTAAATTCATGGATCAATTCACTCACAACTCATGTTGAGAATGACAGACGACTGGAGACTTTTGGTGAGGTTGCTGTTGTCTGCCTGGCAGGTGAGCTTCCTGTCGAGGTGTTGCCGGCTGAGGTTAGGGAGTGTTATTCTGTTTACAGTCGTAGGTCCTTCCGTGACTTCGCTCAGGTCATCCAACAGGAACCGCTCATGCCACCAAGTTACGCGGGGCTTCGGGTAGCCTGTGTTCAGAAATTCGAAGTATATGGTGAAGCATTTCTTTCGTATTTCGTATCAGGTAAATTGCAGTGTCATGGTGAAACTAAAGAACAGAATCAAGAAAATTTAGTAGCAAATTTAACACTTCGGAAATTATCTATTGTGTTTTGGTCTTATGTTCTTTGTACGGAAATTATAGACATTCCGTTACTTTTAATATATTTATACATATTGTAAATTTCACCGTACTGTTCACACTTAGGGCTCACGCAATAATAAAGAAACTAGGTATGATAAAAGAACTATGGCGGATAAACTATGCATCATTTAATCCATATTCAATTAAATGAATGACCATATCCTGAAAAACCCTCATGAAAGTAACTCTTGTTGTGATTACTTATGGTATCGTAACCTGTAGATGACAGTAGGTAGTGATCTGAGTGATACTGCATTTCCAGCGATCAAATTTAAAATATTCATTTTAAGATTATAACTGGATTAATTAAAATCGAATGAAAAGATATGACAACTGTACAAAACATGATCTAATTTCATAATAGCTTTTTTACCTGCTAATATGGTTTCTATTTTCATTTACCAGTGATACCTGAAACTCAAATTAAGTATCCAAACATCAAATGGGTTAGCAATGAATTGATTTAACAATTTTATATTTAATTACTTAATTTCTTGATACTTGAGTTTATTAAGTATCAAGTAAGCAAATAATTTCTGGTTCTTAGGTTAATTAAGACCAAGAACCCACAACCTTTTTCTTAATTCTGAGTGGCGATTTACGTACTTTATTTTATAATAGCACTCATTCGAAATCTGATTTGGAAAATTCATAACAGTTAATAGGGATTGATTAAGTTTACCTAAATTCATGTAAAAGAACATAGCAGCCATTTTAAAATTATCATATCATATTATAATATTTTCCGAATGGAAACTTTTCTCATTTTTCCACAGCTTTCCTACCTATGATTTAAAAATAGTTAACATATTTTCTGAAGCCTAAAATTGGTCTTGCATTGATGGTTGTATTGTCAGAAAAATCATGGAACGAAGAGATCCGAAAATTTGGCTCTTCTGGTTTCTGCGTTGCCTGTTAAATTTCGCGTAAAAATTATGCAGTTATCTTATTTTATCTTCAAAATTAAGAGGGTGTACGTATTGTGGTATCAGTTTATTTGCAGGCATCACTGGCGAAAAGACAAAGTAAGTTAATGAGAAACAGCGAAGCGTTTTTCAGACCAGTTCTGTATAATTTGTTACGAATTATCTCAAATTCTCGTTATAATGCGCCACACTTTCAAAGATAGTCAAGCAAACATGGCTTCAATTTAAATTGTTTGAAAAATCGTGTGTTATAGCTCGTCTATATTTGATTAATTCGTTTTTTATGCATTTTTCAACGAGTAATATGTCATGATGACACTTTCTGTTATGAGTTTTTGAGAGATCAGTTAGGTTCAACCTCTGTGAGACAATTGAACACAGCGTCTGAGCCACGTGTGTTCTGTGAACACAGTGTCTGAGCCACGTGTGTTCTGTGAACACAGCGTCTGAGCCACGTGTGTTCTGTGAACACAGCGTCTAAGCCACGTTAACTGAACAGCTCCAGGCAGATTTCGAGGCTTCCTGCAATTTCTGTCTACTATCAAATTTTTCTGAAGGTGTCAGCTGTCGAAACTTTAGTTCAACTAGTTGTCAGCACTGCAAAAGTTTTAGCACCAGAGTCAAAGATCGCTACAGATAGACTTTACAACTAATTTTTTAAAACGTTTTTATTTTGAAATTAGTTTTTACATTTATTTTTACTTACAACATAAGTGAGTGAATTACCATTGTTCTTATTAATTATACTTTTTTAACACCTATGAACTGATAAGAGATAGGCAAAACACGACAAACATTGAAGAAGTTGCATATATTTTTTAAAGATATTTTTATTAGTTTCAGTACAAACATTAGCGCTTTAGCCATACCTCCTTTGACCCTGCAGGAGAGCGAGATGGTGTCACCGAGCTCGTATGGACCGATTTTGCCCTTCACGTTTTTGCCTTTCTCGTCCATGATTTCCGGTGCCTGGGGCACCACTGGCAAACAGGCACAAATAACCAAAATTACTATAGAATAATCCCACGGGATAAAAATTTCTAAAACATTTATAATACGAATAAAATTGAAATGAAATGAAAACTGTCTTATAAAAAACAAAATTATTTTATATAAAAAGAAAATTATTTTAGCTCTTCTTTCGTTGGGCACATACTTAGCAAGAACATTCATATATTCATGAACAATACAGTTATTAAGACTTTAGATTTGACACTAACCCTTTTTCCCTACCAGAGACATATTTTTCATATTATTGAACCTATATCTGTGTAGTGTATGCATAAAAGTCATTGGTACCTGTGTCGCGAATCATCTAAATGTGTACCTCTTCAAAATAACCATAAATGTCATCGGCAGCATCGCTCGAAATAATTCACTCGATTATGTTGCAACAATTCACAAAGAGTTAGATTCCGAGTCACACAAATATTTTCAAAATACTAACAGAAGTTACCCATCATTGAATACTGATAGCAATGGAAACAATTTTTAATTTGTTCATTAAAGAGCTTTCATAGTTATGCCCCTTTATTCAGCGGTGTGAGTCCTCATATGAGTTACGGGTTGAATATAATTCATGAACTGAATCAAAATATGTTTATCAATGTCTTGGGACATGGGACAATAATGCTGCTCATGTAGTTACTTAAAATTCATTTTTTGAATAATCTTATATTTGTTTTACTTAGGGCGATTCAAATACTATACCTTTTTGTTTCTACGGTTAGTTATAAGAAAATTTTTAACAACAGAAAAAAGGAAATTTCTACAATTGCGCAGACTCATTTGTGAAAGCAAAACCATATGCTATCTATAGTAGCATTTACAATTACTGAAATAATAAATTTGATCAATTAGTTACAAATTTATGCATCATTTCCGTAAACGAAGGGGAAATAGTAGTAGGTTTGCTCACGTATATTTTACAATTGTATTTTACAATACAATTTTTTACAACTTATGTGGGTATTTCTAATTCAGTTCATGAATTTAAGTTCATCAAAAAAAAAAACCCACACTATTGTTATAAGACTTGCGCTCTATTCATTCATACACATGGTGACCTTTGCATAATATCCTGATTTCCAACATATTTTGGTCACAAACTGTATTGAATTTTGCTTATTTTATAATTCAAGTTAAATGTTTGCCAAAAACTTAAATGTGAGCATCAAATACAGTTGGCAAACAGCTTCTTATGTTTGTTCAAAACTTGTGGAGCAAAAATAATAACAGGTATGAAAGGGATACATTTTTCAATTACCTTGCTTCTATCATTCATCACTACAGTCAAATCTGTTTTCAAATTTTAGATTGCTTTCTCCAATAACTCCTACGTAATGTTCAGAAATCAGAGAAAATTCATCGTGTGAACAAAATCCGTAAGAACTACAACAATCAACCGTAATTAACATCTGATTTGCTGCACGGATGATTTCCTGAATGCAAAATCTGTGGTTCATGCAATACTAGCTGATTGATGCAACAAACGTTCAAAATAATTTACAGTCTAATAAATGAATCACTTCAACGCACCTACAATTTACGTACAGGCTCTAGAACTACAATATGTATTGCCCATTCAATCTGTAATTTTCCCTTAGCCCGTCAATATCTCGCCAGCAATTGGCACTCTACTATAAAAACACACACCTTACTAATAGTCTTCCCTGAATAAAATAACATCGGACCTACAATCTGCAGTATATCCAGAGAACCCTTGTATATCATATGCAGTTTGTGGTGCTGCTGTGTATTGCCAGCTTGCAGAGCAATGATGAATACATTGATCACAAGGAAGCCCTCGTCAGAGCAGAACCATGAGGCTTCATGAAGCACCGTAGCAGTATGAAAGCGATTAGTTATACAACAGAGGGCAGAGCAAGAATAGCGGTATTCCTAGATACGGCAGGCAGGATGCCTGAACCCACATAGGCTCACCAGTAAACATAGTACGAATTTTCAACCGCAAAACTATTACGTTAAAGCGCAGCCAAGACCAGAATAAAAGAGGGCCATTTATCTACAGAACCACCCATATTCGCTGCCACGGGCATCCAAAAATTACACTCAAGCTCTTTACATTGCAGCACTCTACATTCAATCTTTCTACCAAACCATGGGCGGGAGTAATGAAGATCATTGAATAAATAATATATAGTGTAGTTATATATAAAGTTTGTAAATATTGCCTGGGTTTACCAAAATATTTTGAGTGCGTATATTCTTACCAAGGACATGAAAGTCGGCTATGAACAAAATCATACTCGTACCTTGCCTATTATCTCTAATCTACCCTAAACACCATATAACTCACATTTGATCTGTGGTGTACTACGTACACGGCAATGTCTCACCTAGAATTTCCAACCTACGCAGAGAATCCTATAGCTCACAGATAATACGCAGCCTACCTTCAGCCCTAGAGTGTCTCACCTACGATTTGCAGTCTGACCCTCGAGTTCCTGGTGGGAGAATCCCTGAATTCTACTCGACAATGATAGTCGCTCTGGTCAGCAGCCTGAACAGGGTTGACTTCCAGAGCACCTCCTCCAATCATCTGGAAGCGCGCGCGAGAAGCCAAGTGTTCTGGCGATGACCAATGAACACCAGAATCCAGCCGGCCTCCTTTGCGGGCGTCTACACTGCAAGAATGATCACAGAGCACCGAATTAAAGGCACAGCCAATAGAAACAAATAGCCGTTTATGTTTCCCTTTCTTTTAATGTGTAGTAGAATAAGGTGATCTTAGGAAAACTGTCGTTGCTACTGATAATTCGAGAGAGGTTTCAGGTTATGAAGCACGTTTGTAGATGAGGTTACTTTCTCCCATGATGTGTAACTTGTAGAATATTCGTGTGACTCCAATGTTAGTCTCATCAACCACGAATATAAAATAATAATGATAATGTTAGTTTCATCGCTGATACTGTGGTGAAAATCTTTCATTGTAAGTAGCTGACGTATAAAAAACTCTTCGTCTTCACCTTTCAACTTTGTCGTGTTTTGTATTTAAGGAATTCGTTGGCAGTGTTCTTTTCACAAAACAGTAAGACGAAAGCCCATGGAACACGTTTTGAGTCTCAAAAAAATATAAGAAATAATCCCTGACAAACATTTACTTATTATTTGAGCTGAGGATAAAATAAGAATTTCTCTGAGTCACGTCTCACGCAGTCTTTTTGCAGCAATTCTATACTTAAGACTGCTAACGTTGCAGTCTGGTTAATTACCACTCGAAGTACGTAGGAAAAATTAGACGACGTTGCAATGCTTCCAAAAATGTCAGAATTATGTTCCTATTTTAGAGTAATGCTAATTTTCCCTTTCCCGAACGTGTTAATGAATCAAAAACTGCTCAAATTATTTAGAAACTTTCCAAGTCCCATTTACAATACACTTTGAAGCGCAAAACTGTATACGCAAAATTTTCGTAGGAAAATGAAGTGAAATTTTAGGATAAAAAACATGATAGTTATTGTTGTAGGGTGCTTAATAAATGGTAAATTTCACAAAATACAACGTAATAATTTAGTGGAATTATATTCATGTGATCCGAAGTGATGCACACTCGGAATGGTGAAATTGATAAGACATTCTATTGTTCAGTGTTCATGGTAATCCAAATATTAAAACATAAACATATTCAATGAGTGTCACCGACATTTATGAATTAATAAATGTCATGGGTATCTTATCGATCCTCAAAAAGTGAATGACATGGATCAAGAAAGGAATTTCAAACATGCTTGAAAGCAGCTTCATAGTTTTAAAATGATTTTTTTGAAAGATAAAACTTTAACTATATAAAAACGATTATCCTTTATTTTAGGAAATTTGAGACAACAATTGTGAAGTTTTTTAATTCTGTGGATAATCAACTTCCATTAAAAACCCATTAAAATACAAATCCCTTTAAATAACATGAAATTGCTAAACACGTTCATTTATCAGTATTTGTTTTCGCAGTTCATGAATGGGTTTGAAACATGTGATCAAAATTTTATATTTCATTAGGGATCAATAAATTTCACTCACGGTGCACTTACGATAGTGAAATTGGCAACAAAAATTCTGAAGTGCAGCAAGAAATGACAAAAAATTAATATATGTTTATATATATTAATTTTACATACATATTACGAAATCTTAGAAACCAATTAATTCAGAAAGCATGGAATAGAATTTTCTTCAAAAAACTTTTTTTAAAAACGATGAAGAAACATGAAGATTTTTGTTGTGATTAACCTTTTAAGTCCTTTTCAAGCTGACTTAATGAACAAGGGAATACTATTATGTGTTATAACAGTAATTTCTTCATCATCCTGCTGTGAAGTTCATACGATCGACAGAGGTGACTCTTACCTATAGATTGGAATTTCTCCTCGAGAAATGAGCATCAGCAGCGGGGCATCATCTATAGGGTGAGGAGTGACGTCACAGGGCATCAAAACGCGTCCGCCAATCACAGCCCATCGCTCAGTGAGGGGACCTGCAGTGTTAAAGTGAATACATCAATCAATCAACACTATATCCTAAAACTCCAGGTGTCTCCTTAAATAAATAAATTTATATATTTTTTGTGTGCGTAATTTCTCCTATGTTATTTCAATGGGAGCCTTCCTTGAATTCTGGTAGGTAAATCCGTAGACTTTAATGTATATAGATTCTTACCCTCTGGAGTTAAATCCGTAGATTTTCTGATTTGATCTAAGAATCTATTGCTTTAAATTCTTCCTTCAAGTGCATGATATTAAAACCCGTGATTTTTAACCGGCATACACACTAGTGTTATATATTAATAGCTGAAAGCAGTATAATAATGGTGAAGAGAAAATGGGGAACAATATAATAATGAAGCTTGGAAAACGAGTTAAAAGGTTTCAGTGTTACTGCTACAGTAGTCATAACAGTTAAAAGTTAAAACAATATTATGATTTTACAAAAAAAACGATAAAAATAGGATTAGAAACAACCCTAGCAACTAGCTGTGAACTGATGATCGTTTTATTTTTCAAAGACCTGCCACACAGAGTTTTCGTGTTTTAAATTTTGCAGTTAAATACTCCCGTTATTAAGTACAGTTTTACTTCATAGTTTTTAGGCGAATTTTAGAAATAATTTTCAGAGGTTTACGACTCACCGCTATAATTTATAAAAAATGGTGTCACGCTCAATGAATTCTTATATGTAACATAAAAATATTAAATATATTGCCATTGGGTTGGACATGATCTCAATATAATTTCCTATTTGACTTTAGATCGAACGAATCGAAGCGCATTTGCTATACTAAATTTTAATTTCTTTAGAGCAAATAATTTCATTGAAGTTGATAAATTTTATTTTTAATCCTGGAAGAGAAAATGTAATTTGCTACTCAACATATAAAAACAAGGTAACGAAACGCATAGTTTAAAAAATTAAGAAATGGCTTTTAAAATTTCAGCTGTTTCGGGCCAAACGGCTCGTTCCTATTGCCTTATTCTATTCTTATTCTATTCTGTTCACTTGATCTTAATGTATGTATAGCAATCCTCATGAAAACTATCTGCACGATTGTCCCCTCATGTGTTGTCTGACGTAAACAATTACTCTGAGTACAGGTAATAGGAATTGATCAACATTTTCTCTGCAGGTGCAAAATACGACTCGTTCTAATTTGCTCAACGACTTTTTTTCTGTGCGAGTAAATAATTCCTCAGCATTTGTGATGAACCAATGATCGACTGTTATGAATTGTTAATAACTTCATGAATACGTGAAGGAATTGTGCAGTGTTCAATTAGACTGGAGGTTCCACTTTGATGAGCTTTTCTTCAACAATTATTAGAGTGGTCTAGAAAACTCGGCCTGTTCGTATTACAGCATGGATAACAAATATCGTGGTCTAGAAGAGTCTACCTATGAATGTTGTATAGCAACATTTATGAACCAGGATATTTTTGTCAGGAAAAAACAACATATATTTATTTTCTGCGCAATGTACTCAAACATTTCTCATGTCACATGAGGGTAGTCATTTTGTACTAATGTTTTTATGTGATATTCTGTGAAGCATTAAAACACTCGGGGCATTAAAACACTCAAATAATGTATCCCTACAAACCCTCTATTTGTTTGATAATGTACGTTATAAGTTACATTAACCCTCGTACATTGTAGACTACGTTTCTATTTTGTACACAATCAGTGAATGTTTCACTGTTCGAAAGTGACTTAAATTTTTTGAGTAGGTAGTACTGTGAGTTCTGGAAGGTAATTTCTTATGAGTAAAGAGTACACATTTTTATTCAATACACCCGTTTATTATTATACATGTAATTCGAAGCACTAATGGTGTGGTTTTTATTTATACAATTTCAAAATTTTCAAGTTCATTTTTTCTGAGGTACATCAAATTTTTCTACTCTGCAGGATGAGCTAATTATTTAAAAACAACACATTTTAGTGTAAATGGTTTATCGTTGCTGAGAACTGAGACCTCGAGTTATAACATTCTGCTGTATGCAAATTCTTCCGAAGTTTACGCTTTGTTGCAGTTTAAGATGTGCCTTGTTATTTGTACTTCTGAGCTGTGCCTAAAGGAAATAATAGTTTGCTTCATTGTTATATCATCTATTATTCGTACAATACCTATCACGTAAGGATTTACAATAGCGTCACTACCAGCCGTAAGATGTTGGTGTTAAGATTTGAAAGCCTGTTTCTTTGTATTGTGAATGGTTACTCTACTCTGTGATATATAGGAATAAAGTTTATTTCGTTTATTTTTATTTTACGTGCTCAAATGTTTCCTTATTTAATTTACTGATTGTGTATAATTAACATTTGTTAACTTACATTTCGTCCGTAAATTTTAGTTTCAACATCTAATTTATTTGATTTTTCACATATGGAAGATTAACCTTACGGTCGAAACGTTAATTTCACTGTTATGTTGTTATTTGGGGATCCCAGCCCATAAAATACCAAGGTTGCGTATGGCTCTTGTTACTCTTCGTTTTTAGCATACGCAATTACTTTTAAATTAAAAAGGCAATGAGGTTGAATATTTCAAGTCGAACAAAAAACTTTTGATGCTTTATTATTATATTACATTCAGCAGGTCGAATTTTTTCACGATTTTTTATTCAAAATAAAGCACAAAACGTCAAATTAGTGATCTATGTCAAAAAGCCTATTTAACAGCAAAAGCGACGCTCCATTGATCAGTGATGATCCATGGATGCTATAAAGCTCAAGCAGATATCCATGAGCGAATAGAGGGCACTTCATTGTTTTATTAAGTGGTAGACTGAGAAGCTAAATCTCAGAGAAAGCGAAGAGAAGGATTTGCTACACTGAGATTTATTCTTGCATTACTTCGAAAGCTGCTGGAAAAACACACATCGATCTCTGACGGTATTTGCGTTTCACTATTTCAGTTCTTTTTTATCGTCGCAATATCGACTCAAACCCTAGTGTCTCTAAACATTCAAGGGGATTCTGACGTTGGTACAGAATTATTTCTTTTATTCTTATAACCGATATGAAAAGTCAGATTCAGACGATCTTTGCCGGTGTTTGTTCACGATATTCTTAGGATTTGTTCATGTATTTACAATAGCACAACTAGAAATGAACCTGAGAACGAATGTTCAAAAAGCATCCAATCGCATGTATGAACATGAATTTGAGCAAAAAATATATTTCCTCATGAAAAAACACATTAATCAGATGATTATAAGCAGGCACGGAAAGAAAATCACAACTCCTTTTTTGCGTTCGTTGATTATTCATTTAGGAATATCCTTTTACTGGTCTCACTGAGGAGATGCAGTCAGCAACAGCGTCTGACATTCATCATTATTTTAG
>VCRD01000472.1:0-79666 GCA_006783055.1 Trinorchestia longiramus
CTCGAAAACTTCCATAAGGGGATACCCTGTGCAATTTTTACAGAAATTGAAAAAAACTAAAATCATTAACTATCATAATAGATAGATGTAGAACCATGCATGGAGCACGAATATGCTAAAAACGAAAACAAATAACGAAGAATAGCAGAATAATTGCCGAAAATCCAAACCCTCACACCAAAAAAGGAGTTGATAGAAATGTTGATTTTTAAATACAAAAGAGGTACAATTTACACGAACAGAGTTGTTTTATCTTGCCTACAATCGTAGCCTGAACTGTATACCAAGTTTCATGACATTCTGAGACACTGACCGAAAAACTCGAAAACTTCCATAAGGGGGATACCCTGTACAATTTTTACAGAAATTGAAAAAAACTTAAATCAATAACTATCATAATAGATTGATGTATAACCATGCATGGAGCACGAATATGCTAAAAACGCAAACAAATAACGAAGAATAGCAGAGTAATTGCCGAAAATCCAAACCCTCACACCAAAAAAAGGAGTTGATAGAAATGATGATTTTTAAATACAAAAGAGGTACAATTTACACGAACAGAGTTGTTTTATCTTGCCTACAATCGTTGCCTGAACTGTATACCAAGTTTCATGACATTCTGAGATATTGACCGAAAATTCGAAAACTTTCATCAGGGTATACCTTTTGCATTTTTTTCAAGTTGTACAAATCGCAAATCAATAATTAGCATCATACTTCGCGTGCTGAACATTTATTGAATAGAAGAACAACGAAAATGCGAAAAACTAGTTCGGAATTGGCGTATCACTGGCAAACAGTCATATGAATCATACTACACTACACAGTTATCTATGAGTTATATACATAATACAAAATGAAAGTTATAGAATTAAAGTGTTTTTTCCTTGTTTACAATCCTTGCCTGACTGATGTACACCGTTTCACAAAATTTGAGACCTTGACCCACAAACTCAAAAATTTTCATGATACATCTTTTGCATTTTTTTCAAAAAATCTACAAACTTCAAAGCAATAATGAGCATCGTAGTTCACGTACTAAGCATGTATTAGCCACGCATAAAACGAAAACGCTAACCAATAGTGCAGAATAATTTTTCCTACGACACAGGAAGAAAGAACAAATTTACAGAATTGTACATATTTAATAGGGAATTAATATGTTGGGCATGGGCACAACACACAATTAAATGCAAACTTGCTAATAGCAAGTGCCTGATGATAATTCATAAACGAGCACAGCGTCAAGTTTAATGTCAGCTCGTATGATGGCAGCCTCACCAATAGACGTTCTTTTCTAGGGCAACAAGAAGAATCAATACTGAACATAGTAGCCTCACCTACAATGTTAAAACACATCGTGTTATTAAAAAGAGGAGCGAGCGTTTACGCTTATCGTTAATTTGAAAAAAAAACTTTCTAAGCTTACGATAAGGTAAAGATGAAAAAGTTTTTAGGTAATTATTCCCTTAATATTCAGACTTGTGTATGTATTGAACTAAACTGAAAGATGGATTGGATATTCTTTCTTGACAACCGTGAGTTAATTACATTCATATGCATGTTTATTCCCATTTTAAGTATTCAGCGCGTGCAGGAGCAACACTGAAGATCACATCACACAAGTAAATGAGACGTATAGTAACAAAGTGACGTAAGCAACACTCTGGGCAAAATCGGGATTATTATACCACTAGCTGCGTCTCGACGTTAGCAATACGGGGAAGTCGTGAGAGGATAAAATCGAGTCGCGCAGTAAGGTCAAAAGTCTGTGTAAACAATGTTATTATGCTTTCTACAGGGTGGCCCACAAGTAAGGTACATTTTCAAGACTATTATAGCTATAAAACTACAAATGGTAAAGAGATTTTGTTGATTCAGAATGAATGAGGAGACTTTAAAGTTTTCTACCAGCGTATCAAGTCTACCGACAATCACAACATACAGTATTACCCGAAAAATTCATAAAATCCACCCCTCAAAATGAATCGCTACGCAATGGAACGAGCAAAAATAGTGGAACTTCACTTCCGATGTAATTGTTCGGTTACTGCAGTTCAAGGAATTACAAGAATATTGATGGTATTGAAAGAAGTTCTTCGAAGAAGTGCATAAAAAACTGGTATTGAAATTTAGAGAAACTGGGACAACAGCAGACAGACAACGTTGTGGCAGGCCACGGACCATACGAAGTGGTGCTTCAATTCAGCTTGTCGCAACGAGTGTTGCTGATCCGCCCAAAACGTCAACTAGGAGACGTTCAATTGAACTGAGAATGTCACGTACCTCACTGCAACGTATTTTGGTGAAAGATCTAAAGTATCATCCACATACAATTCAATTAACTCAAGAACTCCATCCTACGGACTACCAAAAGCGATTAGATCTTGCGAATAGATTTCTGCAGCTTGCAGAAAATGAAAACTTTGTAAAGAATTTAATAATGACTGATGAGGCACATTTTCCCCTCAATGGTTTTGTTAATCAGCAAAATTGTAGATTCTGGGCTTCAGAAAATCCGAAAGAAATTCATGAACGTCCACTTCACTCAGCTAAAGTAACAGTATGGTAAGGCATCACGTCTTCGAGGATCATTGGACCATATTTTTTTGAAGATGCTAATGGTGATGCAATTTGTGTTAATAGAAACCTGTATAGACAGGTGATTCAAGAATATGATACCTGAAATTGAAGATACTGACACAGAGATTACCTTTTTCCAACAAGATGGAGCTACAGCGCACACAACGAAAAAAAGAATGCAAATGTTAAAAGCAATTTTTCCAAAAAGAATAATTTCTCGTTTTTGTGATATACCGTGGCCGCCTCGATCTCCAGACCTAAGTGCTCCTGATTTCTTTCTCTGGGAATACTTAAAGGAAAATGTTTACATTCAAATGCCTGATACTTTACAGCAATTGAAACTAAACACCATTCAAGAGATCAACAATATTTCACCACAGACATTAAGGAAAGTAATGAACAGCACCGTTGAAAGAGCACGCCATTGTTTGACAAATAATGTAGGTCATTTAAAAGATATTGTATTCCATAGTTAAACATATTTTATTGTTTCATTTATAAGTTTATATTAAACTTTGAAATTCCTTTCATTCTGAATTAACCAAATCTTTTTACCATTTTTAGTTTTATAGCTATAACAATTTTAAAAAGGTACCTTACTTATGGGCCATCATGTATTATCTTACTATCTCGTCTTACTTACATTTTAAACATACTTACCTTGATGTATAAACAAACAATATCTTTGGGAGTCTCAGACGAAATTTTGCAGGTTCGGAAATTTTTTGCTTTATTTACTTACTCATTCACTATCCTCATCATTACCATTGGTATATTATCGTACTATCTCGTCTTACCTACGTTTTAAAGATACTTACCTTGGTATATAAAGTAACAAACAATACCTTGGGAGGGTCCCTTTATGGGTTTTCTAAGTGTTATTGCTATTTTTACGTAATGTGGTACAGCAATTTGTTGTACAGTATGAATTTTAATTGCAGAGAGACGCAGTCATCGTTTCATATTTCAGAATGCATACATCAGTTAATTATTTCCCGTAAGTAGCATGATTGCAGATATGCTCACTGTCATTTTAAGACCAATCCTAGCTTCCTAACTTAATTCATTGCAGTCATATCGTAATCTGAAAGTCACAAAAACTTTGACTGCGTTTTTCTCACGTTTTCGTTTGTGGCGCTTACGTCACCATGTTACTATACGCCTTAAATATGATTGTGAGGTTTTCAATGACACCCCTACGAGAAATTAAAAAGAAACTAAATAATTCTCGTGGAAATTACACGATTTGGATTCGATTAATTTTAAATTATTACAGAGACGAATGTATTACAGATTTACGACGAATTATTCTCTTAAATGAATATTTTTCATGAATCAACATCTACATAGTCGATTATAAATTATATAATCGACTATGTATCTCCATCTCTCTCTCTGTATCTGTGTGTGTCCGTTCCATTACTTCCTATCTATTACTGAAGAAAAATTATTGAGCTGAAATCGAAACGGGTATGCAGGTATTACAAGCATTGTATTGTGGATACCAAAGGCACCGGATCACTATAAAACACGCAATTTTTCCCCGTATGATTTCTTCTCTTATATGGCCATGTTATCGGTAAAACAGTACAGAATGAAAGTTCTGTATGCATTCATGAAAAATATTCAGATTATGATAGTACCACGGATAAAACTAAAATATTTATTTTGGTTCATGGATCCTTAATTTTATTACTCTTAAACCAGTAATTTCAACGGGTACTATCCAGGCCACATTATCGGGAGATAAGATACAGAATAGAAGTTCTGTATATATTAATGAAAAGTATTCATTGAAAACCCAATAATTCATCGTAAATCTTTAATATCATACATTTGTCTTCAAAATAATTACAAATTAGTCAAATCTAAATCGCGGAATTTCAACGGGAACTGTCTAGCATATGTATAAAAGACAGTGTATCTTCATCTCTCTGTGTGTGTGTCGGTCTCGTTACTTCCTATCAATTACTGAAAAAAAATTACTGAACTGAAATCATAACGGGTATGCATGTTTTATAAGCACTGTATTATGAATACCAAAGGCGCCGGATACTATAAAGGCGCCATTTTTATTAGCTTAAAAGTGATAAAATTAAAGATCTATGAAACAAAGCTCATTTTCCAATTTTACCCGTGGTACTACCAGAACCTGAATATATTTCATGAATGTATACAAAACTTCTACTGTGTTTTATCTACCGATAACGTAGCCGTGTAGGAGAAAAGCTAGTAACATGAAAAATTACGTATTTTATAGTAATCCGCCGCCTTTGGTATCCACAATACGATGCTTATAACACATGTATACCTGTTCTGATTTCAGTTCAGTAATAGGAAGTAATGGAACGGACATACACTGTCTATTATATATGTAGATAAGTAGAAGATTCTGAAGATGATTAATTAAACTACAAAAAATAGCGAGTAAACTTACATCGGAGTCTTCTTCACTGCCTTCGACGCTATGCGACCTCTTCCTCTTGAGTTTCTTCTTTTCATGAGCATGCTCGTCTTCAGAGTCACTGCTACTACTGCTGCTGGTGGAGCTTGATTCGTCACTGTCATCGCTAGCGTTAGCCCTCTCCTGAGCTTCGGCAGCCAAGCGCTGGGCGCGCTCAGTGTGTAGGACGCGCCGCAAGTCTGCTGCACTTCTGGATACGCTGCACTTTGGATGACCAGGTGGTAGCCATGATACGAACTCGTTGTCGCAGTTCCAGTAGTAATACCGTCCTCTGCAAGAGACGCGGTAGTTAACTTTTTGCCCTACTAACATTTTTTTTTTGGAAATCGGTGCCCTAAACGGTGTTTTTTTTTGCCCTACTAACATCGGTGGTATAAGTTCGATAACAAACATTACTGCTTCCAGGTGCTAAATTTAAACGTCCACAGTAGGAACGTAGATCTTAGTAGAAAATAGAAAGCTTGAAACATCTAAGATTAGAGAAATTAAATCTCACCTGACACCATATGATGGAACACCTGTCGTAAGTATATTTTAAAGATACAAAACTCAATACATACGAGAAAAATGTACGCGTACGCAAAAATTTTTTTTGCATTCATTTAGCAATATTAGGACATTTCCTGTAAGTTTAAGATCCTGTTTTAGATGCTCCATTCAATACCTGATGTATCAAATAACGCAAAAAAATGAAGTGGCTTACATTACCACTCAAAATGAGCGCTCTAGATTTATAATAATGTTTTACACTGATCCTTTACATTGCATTTTGAAATAAGAAACACAATATTGAGCATTAGATCAATACAAGTAATCTTTTAAACGTTTTCCTTGAAGCAGCAGTAATGGAAAATTCAGTCTTGCACACTATAATTGAATAGAGTATTATGACAATACGACACGAGGTCTGCGTTACAGACATTGCATGTCTCTGTCTGCACAACCTGCGACAGCTATTAAACGTAGCAGTTTGAGACGAAGGGAAAATGAAAAAGAAACAAAGACGAAGTGAAAAATGCAACAGAAAAAGAAAAATACGCATCACCAGATCTAAGTAACCTGTTATTAACGATAACGTTATTTAGAAGCTGACCCCTCTTATTAACGATTATTAACAGTGTTTTCCGTATTAAAAACTATTAACTTTTATTGAAATCTCTAAGAAAAGTAGTCTCTTAATAACGTATAGAATATCTCCTAATAACGTATAGGATATCTCTTAATAACGTACAGAATATCTCTTAATAACGTACAGAATATCTCTTAATAACGTACAGAATATCTCTTAATAACGTACAGAATATCACTAAATAACGTACAGAATATCACTAAATAACGTACAGAATATCTCTTAATAACGTATAGGATATCTCTTAATAACGTACAGAATATCTCTTAATAACGTACAGAATATCTCTTAATAACGTACAGAATATCTCTTAATAACGTACAGAATATCTCTTAATAACGTACAGAATATCTCTTAATAACGTACAGAATATCTCTTAATAACGTACAGAATATCACTAAATAACGTACAGAATATCTCTTAATAACGTACAGAATATCTCTTAATAACGTACAGAATATCTCTTAATAACGTACAGGATATCTCTTAATAACGTATAGGATATCTCTTAATAACGTACAGAATATCTCTTAATAACGTACAGAATATCTCTTAATAACGTACAGGATATCTCTTAATAACGTACAGGATATCTCTTAATAACGTATAGGATATCTCTTAATAACGTACAGAATATCTCTTAATAACGTACAGAATATCTCTTAATAACGTACAGAATATCTCTTAATAACGTCAGAAATTGGTTTGCCATCATCCGAAGGACTCTAATGATCACTCATCTCTCATGACACCTCTTCCATTCTCCCTCCATTTTCTTAAACTTTTTTCCTCCAAAGGAAAGATAACTTTCTCCTTGACAGGCCTTCCCTATTCAAGGTACGTTAAACCACACCCTCCCCTCCCAGAGAAAAGCATAGAAAGAAATTAAAAGTACAAAAACGCAGAAATAAAGCTACACATGATACAGTGACTCAAAATAATCAGTAGGTCCGATCATCGTGACGTAATGAAAGGAAGGCTATGCACTTGAAAAATCTGTGTTCAGATGTACACGTTCATGTAACTACATGAATTTGGAACATTTATTCCGTCACTTTCAATTATTTTGTTACATAAGTAACGTCTTTTCATATGCATAAAAATTGGGAGAAAGTTAGCAAGATGCCCGAATGTTCAGTAACACGCCTGCATGCAGGTGGCGGAGTCGACGTTATGTGATACACACAGCGTAAAACTAGTCAATGAAGATCCACTGAAACGGCACCAAACGTTTAAAATAAACTATATTTCTTGAATAAGCTGTATCATAATAAATAAGGTATTTCTTACCTCGAAATTATCATCCGCATCAATCATAGTCACTTGGTACCCATATTGTCAAACGCATATATGTCAACCGTGACGAAATTAGTGTCGGGGTACGGGACTGTATACCTGCGCAGCCAAAATGCGGTAGGTCTTCAGATGCATTCAGATATAACGCTTTTACCTAACCAAGAACGTGAGATGCCTATTTCCCCAGTACCATGGTTTATCCATACGATGGTTACCTTTCTTCATAATATGAATGCTTCCCATATATTATAAGGAGAAGCGCTCGTGAGTGTATATTAGTTTATTTACTTCCTAATTCATCACCTCAAAAAATCCTCACTCATACGAGTTTGATTTACTATGGTTCTTCTTTCTATTCTTTAATGACACAAGAGAACTATCAAGCTGGTTTATTTCAAGCTCAGGATCCTCTAATTAGAAGACGAGGGTTGCAACGCATCGATACACAGGCGTATGCACAAGCGTGAAACGCGTTGTCGCAATTCGAAAATACGATCTAAAAAGCAGAATGCCCGACAAGCCACTCATTCTGAACCTTCTTTCATAAAACAGTAATTTTCAAAATATAATGAGATATACATACAAACCTACATCTACCATCTTAAACATGGTATCTAACCAAATACAAACTCTACATGGTCGGATCTCTATTGCTTCCCGTGTAGAAAGTTGATAGAAGTTAAAGCGCTGAATAACTATCTGAAGCACTACAGGCAGCTTTCAGCAATTAACAGCGGCGACTTGTCTGGTGTTACGATACAATTAGCAGCGCTTCTCCATAAAATTGCTGGTCGTGACACGTAGAGGCCTAACGCTTTTCCTTTTCAATGTCTTCGGTTTGCGTAACCAGGGAGCGTAAGAACATTCAAGCTTGTCTCGTAAGCATCATGCTGTACTTATTTTATACCCATGGAGTGGGTATAAAATAAGTGGAATGCAAGTTTCTATTTTCATGTTGTGAGCTTGGTAACTTGGCAAACTCGGTCCACTTACATGCCAGGGTCAAGCACCTCCATCCAGTTAGCCGGCAGCGGGTACTTGTTCAGCATTTTGGCACGCTTCCTGTAGAATTAAGAAATTTCAGTCCAGTGACAACTAGCAAAACATTTTAATAAAACAAAAATAGAACATTTAAGATGAGAAAATAAACTGAAAAAATTCATTGGGTCTCATATATAGCCAGAGAAATACAGGATGCGGCAACACAACGTCCTTTTCTGTGTACTAAAAAGTTAGGAAAAAAGGAAGTAATGTTGCTGCACCCTGCATTACACAGGCCTAAATTTATTAAGAAATTAAAGGTAAAGAAAACACTAAGAAATGTTCGCATTTTTAATCAAATACATTTTGAAGTCAACACCATCGGTTCATAAAGTGTCTGCGAATTAAAAAACATTACTAACGTTAATAAAGCATATCCTGGTTAAAATTTGAGAGACACAATAGACACAATTATGTATTTGCAATCTGAAGCTTGTATGAGCTTCCTGTTAAATTAAACACACGTTTCTCTTTAAAAATATGCAAAGATTCTAAAACTATTCTTGTGGTGGAGGTATAAAAACTGTGCAGTTCTGTAGCACAAAATCCAAGTATCTTTACTGAAAAATCAATGCAAATTAAGGAGACACAAGCTCACTTGAAGAAGATATCCAAAAACGAGTCATAAAATTTAGAGACATGAAAATGAATGATGCATTCACATACTCACCTTTCATATTCACGGTCCAAGGCTTTAGGTGTCCTGCCCCAGACCTCCATGCATCCTTGCGTACAGTCGTGGTAAACGTTCCACTTGTTGGGACACAAGCTATAGCCCTGTAAAATATGGACAGCATTTGAGAAAATCCAACGCAAACTACTATCATTGTCAGACACTTCAATCCAATTGAGGCGTTACGCGGAGAAAGGATTCCATTGTTTATATTTGACTAATTTGAAATCATTATAAAGAATATATAAGAGATACCGGAAAGTAGATGTAGATCAGATACAGTAGTAGATACGATACAGAATGGAAATTCTGTATGTATTCATGGAAGATATTCAGGTTCTGGTAGTACTACGGGGAAAACTGAACAATGCATTTTATTTTATAGATTCTTAATTGTATCCCTTTTAAACCTTGGGATTTCAACGGGTACTATCTACGCCATGTTATCGATAGATAAGATAAAGAATGAATGTTTTGTATATATTTATGAAAAATATTCATTTAAAACAATAATTCGTCGTAAGTCTTTGATGCCTTCGTATTTATAATTGTAAATTAGTCGAATCTAACCAAACTTTTAATGCAATTATAGAACGAAGAATACCTAATTTAATCACTTTTAAATCGTAGAATTTCCACAGATTCAAATAAATAGTACATATTTATTGCACGCTATTATTAACATCACTGTTCCCTGTCTGTATTTTATTTAAGTCACTGAACAAAAGTCAAGAAAGTCTGCGGACTTTGCATCTAATATTTAAGTATATCGAGCGGACAAGATGTGAAACTCTACGGATTTTACAACGAACATTTAACTATCTAACATAGGGTTACAGTTTGGATTCATCTCCAAGTAAACATTTTAGTGATAAGTTTCTATATGAAGTGTTTAATTTTTATTTTTTTTTAGGAAATGTATTTTTTATATAAAGTGTTTAATTTTACTTTACGTGTAAAAATGTCGTGAATTTCATTTAATGTTATTTAATTCATTTTATGAATTTTTATGAACATGTCAAACATTCACCTAGATTTGGTGTGTGCTGGAATAGTTTTACGTGTACAAATGTGTTTTCAATTGAGGTGGTAATTATATTTCGATTTGATGGAACAATTAATATGAGCAATGGTCAGATATGAACACCATGTATATTTAAAGAATCATGAAAGCTACTGGACTTTGAAAAATAAAAGTGCTAAACCTACTACACAACTCCACCATTTTGTGCGTACTACTGAAGAAACGCAATAGATTGAAAATAAATTTATCTCGAGATTAAAATTTCTAATTAATTACAATTTTAACCATCTATTTATTAACATCAGTCGGATCATCATTTCTGATATTTCCATAGGTGAAACTGAGAAATGTTTTTTATTTCATAAATTCCTAATTTTATCTTCTTCACGCTGTGTAATCTTCACGTGTACTATCTAAACCATGTTATTGGTAGATGAGATACAGAATAGAAGTTCTGTATACAAATTCACGAAAAATATTCATTTAAAACAATAATTCGTCGTAAATCTTAAATATATTCGTCTTTATAATAATTTCAAATTAATCAAATCCAAACCGTGAAATTTCTGCAGAAACTATCTAGTCTACTTATATAATACACAGTGTATATCCATTTCTTTCTCTCTTTATCTGTGTGTGTCCGTCCCATTACTTGCTATCTATTTCTAAAGAAAAATTATTTAACTGAAATCAGAACAGTTATACACGTATTATAAGCATTATACGTAGTGTGGAGATCAAAAACGCCAGTTTGCTATAAAATACGTCATTTATCCCCCGTCTTAGCCTTCTGCTCCTATATAGCCATGTTGTCGGTGGAGAAGATGCAGAATGGAAGTTCTGTGTCTATTCATCAAAAATAAGCATTTACCCCACTATATAATACCAAATTTGTAGCTTGCCTGCTTGGTCCGTTTCTGTCACGCTCTTAAGGATATAGATAGGAAGAAATTCGTCTACGAATAACAAGATGAGATACAATGAAATTTCCTCCCTGAATTACGATGGCAAATTTAGTTTCTGGAATATACATTCGAAACTCAAAATACTGTATTAGAGCTTTTGATCTTGTCGTACATAAGCTATTTCGCATATTTTTTCAGCTGAATTTCTTCGTAGCTGTTGAAACTTCGCGTGAAGTAGAGGCCAAATATTAGGAGTACAGGTCCCTGGTTTAATAATACACAGTTCATTGCTTGTTTGGTCCGTCTCTCTGTGACGCTCTTAAGGATTTAGATAGGAGGACATTCGGTAGGGTATACATGTATTGTAAGCATTGTATTGTGGATACCAAAGACACAGTCTTCACTGCGGAAACTCCTTCCCAAATCCCGCGTCCGCTGGCAAATAAAATGAAATAATTCAGTAAACCACACGTGAATTTTCACGCGTGGGTTTACTAGTAATATATAAAACACTAATTTGTCGTAAACCTTGAATACATTCGTCTTTACAATAATTTCAAATTAGTAAACCTAAACCGTGGAATGTCCACAGGAACTATCTAGTATATGTAGATTAAGCGGTTGTTGTACTACAACATCTAGCCCAAATCATTTGCTGGCTATTAAGCAAAAAATCAGCAAGTGCAAACACATAAAAAATATGCACACAAGCATATAGAACACACCAGATAAGGAGGAATCACTTTCTCCAGTGCTTGAGAAGGCAGCGGCGTCTCAGACAGGACCTGGCCATTTTCTGGCTGAGCAGTTCCCTCATCATAGCTCTCAGCAATAATTTCTTCAGTTGGGCCTCCAGCTGAAATGAAGTAGTAAATCAAAGCTTCCTCAACATGGAAAAAATGACAATTATTGTTAAGTCTTGAGCAATTTTAAATTCAAAGCAAGCAATAAACTGTTGTATTCACATCAAAGTAATGTTATTTAAGTGGTTGAATGAGGTCTCATTGATATGATGCTATTTTGAAGCATTTCATAGGTTAACAGCTATGGTCGTCAAGCTATGTATGACCAATGATTGAAATGCATTTGTTTAATAATACCAATAATAATCAATATTATTATTATTACAAGTAATAACCATACCTTTGGAAAACCTGATATATTACTACTTTTAATGCATCAATGAGTAAAATAAGCATACCCATGTTCACACGAGTGTGCTTCTGGGTTTTAGCAAAATAAATAAAAAATAAAAAAAGCTATTCTACAAGAAGACACAGTAACAAACTATTCAAACACCATGAATGATAAGCCAGCATTTGTATGAACATGAAACATCCACAGCACCATTACAACACAAAACTGACAGACTTGCAGTGCCAAGATTCTTCATCATAATGTAGAGGATAAAATTTTAGACATGCCTAGGATATAATCTGTGTATCATTCCAGAAAGATTTTCTTCCCTAATATCTCAACCTTATAAAATTGTTCGAGTTCATGATATGCTAAAATTCTCAAAAAATTATCAATCATTTAACCATAAGTAATACCAAGCTGAAAAAAATGTACAAAAGAAGTTACTGTCACATTGCAAAAAAATATAAAAACATTGTTGAAACTACATTAGACACAATACAAGAATTATTCCTCCATGTACACCTAACATTAGAAGAATGGAGAAGGGGATAAATCTATCAGATAAATCTTCAAAATATAATTATTATAAGGAAAAATGCACAATATACTTGCTCCTAACAATTAATTTGAACATTTAAATTGTGGTCCCACAGAGGAGTGGAAAAAAATTAATAAACTTATCTCTACTGTTAATCCTCTTCCCAATAATTATAACTTGATAAAGCTGGAAGGCCACCATCAGCCAAGTTATATTTACAACAATGATGAGATTCATAGCAATTGGAATTATCCATTGTTAAAATTAATTATAGCTTAGGTTCTTCCCACTATATTTGGCCCTAAATAAAAATTACATCACCTTACCTCTTACAAAAATGTGCACAACAATCAATTGATGAACTTGCAGCTGTGGTACATAGTGTAAAAGCACAAGTGGCTTAACAGAATTATGAGGTGTTTACTAGTTAATCAGAGATATTCCCACAACTAATGAGATACGTTTGGATTGCATCTGTAACAATGAAAGTTTCTTTGCCAAATCAATTTCCACAACACTTTTTGAAGCAACTTCTCACAATCTGGACTTATTGAAGCTCCTTTTGTCCCACTGATGGTGGCTTGTTCCACCAAGTGTATGGTGTAACCATGGGTTACATTTTAGAACCCACATTTACTATTTTTTAAAAGTGTTTTGTAAAAAGTTTAATATTGAACAATGCTAGGTAAATTTTATAACATAATTCTGTGCTTAGGTTTACACACAAGATCAGTACACAGGAAAAACTGATTTCTGGATGTTATAGTTGAGACTTCAGACGATTCTTTTCAGAAACCTGTATGCACTAAACTTTCCCATATTTATAATAAATTTTTAAGGGGTATCTTGTTGAATAGAGCTTACAAAGTGTGTTGTAACTAGACCAACTTTCATTTAGAAATGCTTCCAGTTAAATGTTTGAATATTAACCATTTTCATGATACCTCAATTAATAAAAAAATTGACAAGTTTTTGCTGAAATTAAAGTGGTGACAATACTTTTGGTCACAATACCCATATTATTATTACATTTAAAAAAAAATTCAATGCATCCTAATTATAGAAAAGAGTGGTGCCTAAAAACATTATCAAGAATTTGAACCAATTGATAATGATAGAAGAATCAAAATTTCCATGTCTTATAGAAATAGAAAAATTAGTAGCCTACTCATGGAAATATTTTCACATAAGCAGTCAGTGATCTAAGCAAAGCTTATCTGATTTACCAGTTCAAATACAGCACAAGAGAGTTTCAGTCCTTTAATAACCATCATATTTACACAACAAAAATAACCCTTAAGCAATGATTAAATGCCCATAAACATTTTCCTATTCATCATAGTTGAATTATCATTATATAAACACTACAATTTTATATTGTTCTAAAAAAGAATATCATATTCAAAGAATAGAAGCCTTACACATTCATAAGCTCAAACCTATCCTTGATGAAAACACCAAGTTTTCTGTTCTCAGATTATTCAATAGAACTGCAACTTGGATTATAGGAACTTTCCACTTGGTTGTTCACTTTATTTTGATATCCAGTACTATTGATATGTAACAGCATACAAAGTGTATCTCTAGACATTTTCATCATCTAAGGTGTATGTGGATGAATATTTATTATAATTTGTCTAATGTAGCTTTGGTAATATATTTACATTTTTTAAATGTGACTGTAATTTTTTCTGTCTATTCTTTCAGCCTGATAATATTGCCACCTTTTGATGTTACATTTTATAGATTGGTTTTACATTCAATAAATGATAAGCAACTTTATTCTAAATTTTAATGTGTAATAAACTTGAATATTCTTTAAAGAATTTACCATAGGGTTTTGTTATAGTTTTATTCCACATTATAAGCATTTATATGATCTTAAATAGTAAACAATAATTTGCCTATTTCAATTGAATTGCAAGCTCAAATTTAATAGACAATGCACTGATGATACATTCATTGATAATGACATGTATAGCTGCAATTCAATGCTTAACTTGTATCATGCTCATAATTGTAAATTTTTAAATAAAACTGGACACATGAAAATTCATTATTTAATCTCAAACATTTCAGTAAATTAAATCTCAAAATCTATTCAAAAATTCTCAAAATTAAAAATAAATATTAAAAAATGGAACCATTCTGTGAATAATTGTAAATGACTACATTAATGTTCTTGATGATTGGTTCACAGTTCCAAAATTGAACTGGTGTAGATTACTAAGTGATTAAGATAATAATCATTAATTATCAAGTGATATGATTATTTATTAAGTAATATGAAAAATTATAAGGTAATCAATTAGGCATATCTCATGCTCTACAGGGTGATTTAGTTCTGTCATTCAGAATACTGAAAGTTAAAAAGAATGGGTCAACACAGGGTTGCCAGATGCCAAGATCTCTTTATGGCCATATTTGCACTGACAAAAGGCCAAATTCACATTTTTCTATATATTTTAGTAAAACATATTCAAATAATCTTAATTTAATTAATAAAATAATAATGCTAACCTGTCAGCATCAATTTGGATAAATACTAAAACATCTACTTTATTCAAATCTTTTGATGAGGCAAAAAATAAATATTTGATATCAATGTTGTTGGTGCTTGGTTCATTACTGTAGAATATGCAAGATGAGGAATATTTCACATTTTATGTCATTGCAAAATCTTTGCAGCATATTCAATTATTGATAACATGACCTTATATTCTAATCATAGTATCTAAAAATTTATGATGCATTCTGTTCCACAGTTAATTTTCAAACACAAAACTGCAGTTAACACATACTTTACAAGGGTTAATATTCTTTCAATGTAGGCACAGGTAGCTAGAGTTGTAAGAAATTGATGTGAATATGTAAATAATCCCTGTAACTATTAATGGTGATATATGTCAAGTCAGAATTTGGTAATTTTTTCTCAAACATATTTTTTGGTGTCCTATCAAAAATAATCTGTAGCATCACAGAATTTAGATCATTACACATATTTAGACATGTATTCCATTGGAGAAACCAGGACCACTGAGAAAAGTATATGACAGCATGGAACAGAGTGGTCATGCAATAGAACAAATGAAGCAGGAATTAAACTTGTATTATTTCAGTATCAAACATATTTCATGGCTGTCATGTTTACAATTTGTTTCATATTTAGTCATATTCATATAATAAAAAATTTTGTAGAACATTAATGGACTAATATGATATATGTATTGAATTATCCAAAATATCAGAGATATTATTAATTTCTTAGATAAAGGCCAACAATAACAGAAGCTGAAACATCAAATCTCAGACCAAATACTTTTAAGAAAGGCCAGAAGGCAGAATTCGGGCCCCAAAAAAACTACATTTTAGCCTTTGATGAAGAAGTACATAAAACCTAAACAAATAAATGAAAAACATATTTTTTACATAAACATTAGCAACTAGACAAGCCTTTTAACACTATTCACTTGTACAACTGAAGGGCTCTAAGAGCCTTAAAGGCTTATTATATCGGAATACACTTACCAATTTGAGCCTCGGTTTCCACATTGGGTTCTGTTGCTTTCTTAGTTGTTGGTAGCTCAGCATTCTTAATAATGCCACGTTTTGCAAGCTTTGCAGCCAAAGCAGGAGGTAGCGGCATTTTGACGTTCAAATAATCGCAAAGTAGGATTAGTTTTGGTCGAGGCAGAGAGCTATAGAAAGCTCCAAATAGATTCCTAAGCGTAGCGATACCCGGTCTCCGGCCTGAACTTAAGCGACAGCACCACTCGAATTAAAGCCTGAAACAAACTGAGGACTGACGGCAGTTTAGGCCTTCGTTACGGCCTTTAATTTTCTCTAAAATACACGCATACAAGTGACACAACAGCCAAACCCTAAGACTTACAAAATAATTCTTCTTCTTCTTCTTGTTTCACTTTTATTGGAGCTTCGGAGATGGGTCCATGCAGCTCCACGCCTTCAGGGATGTTTTATACAAAATAATTAACAGCAAGAGCATACGTATAAGAATGCAGTACTCCAGCGCAATCCGCATCCGTTACTATGAAAATAGTTGAACTTATTGTACGTACATGATGACTAAAAAAGTAAACCGAAATTGGTTTAGCATATCAACTGCATGTATAAGACAGTTATTTGATTTGTTATTGCATATATGAATCAAATTCCTTCTATGATGGATAAGTCTACTTCACAAGTACCCCTGTGAATTAAAGTAACAATAAACCAATGTGCAACAGGTACGATTAAATCAATTGCAATACCAGTGAAACAACAGCTAAAGATGACCCAATGTAAAGCAAAGGAAGTTACATCACACAACCTGATCAAATCTACTCAAGTTCAGTAGATTTTTATTGCCTGTTTTCGTGGCCTGAGTTCTAATGCTTAACGAGATTCTACGACACAGACCATAAATAAGAAAAATTTGGTGGTGTATAACCTGTGTAGTTTTATATCAAAACGGAGCAAATTTGTATATTATGCAATGTGAATGCAGTATCGGATTAATTTGCATTAGAAAAGCAGGTTTTTAATTGTTCTTCTAATGCTCAACGAGTTGTTAAATAATCGTTGCAGGAGTTCTATACCGAGTTTCACCAGCTTCAGAGAGATTAGCAAAATCCTTCAAAAATTCTTAAAGGTATTTGTACCCTGAAAAGGAACCAGAAATTTTCAATGAATAATTTATCATATCTGGGAATGCTAACTTGAGTACGAGTATAATGGAAACATGAGGAAATAGTGTAGAAGGAATAAATGATTGGCAACAGTTTGAATACACTATGCTCCATGCAAAGCAGATGTATATACTGAAGTATGAATACGACACTTGATTATATGTATTTACACCAACGAAAAATTCTTTTTAGTTTAGAATCATTACCCGAGTTCTATGCCAAGTTTTGCGATATTCTGAGACTTTACCAAAGAACACAAAAAATTTTGAAAGGTATTTTTGTCATTCTTACCCAAATGGAACAAATCTTAGATCAATAATTTTCTTTACAGTAGTAACTTGAAAAATGTATTGGGTATGAATATGATCAAAATGAGAAGAAATAATATAAATAAAGCGAATAATTGACGAAAAATATCTGTGACATGCAATTCACGGTTTGAGTAAATAGTGATATATGGACATAATCCCAGATCAAATTTATAGAAGTGAAATATTTCTTTTCTCTAATTATTGTTTGAGTTCTATATCTAGTTTAACTAGATTATGAAGTATCGACCAAAAAACTGAACGGATTTTTGGTTAACCCTATTGATCATTTTCAAATGTCAGTTCAGTAAATGATTACGATACAGTAATATCTTAAAATGAGCAATGATGGAGGATATCGAAATTTAGGTTTTTAGACACGTAACTCTGCAATGAAATTTTATACATCCTTCAAAAGAATTAAAAAAATACACAACAAATAAACATTATTAAAACGTTTCAGCCTCGTCATTACGTATGGTTTTCTAAACTATTAAACTTACCGGCCTAAGATTCGGTAAATTCGTTTTTGATATGAATAGTTTACAACATACTGTAGGAAAGTCGTAAATGTTATTTAATTCCAGGTAGCTAATTTATAAATTAAACTGCAGCGTTTAAATATAAATTCTCACCACGACAAAACTTGTATAAGAAACGTGCCAGTGACTTTCTCACAGCAATTTTCTTTACCAGCACATTCAAATAAGTTTAGGCATAGATACAGAAAGCAATCAATTTCTGTCTTGAGTTAGTTTCGATGGTGTGAATTTTTTATGAGTTTTATTTGATTTCATAGTCAAGCATGGTTTTGTATAAACGTCTGAGTTCCTTAGCCCTTACAACAGAGATAGCAAACAACAAAATAGACGACAAATACTCGTGTCTAAGAAACTTCATGGTACAAGTTTTATGAGAATTCATTAAAAACCTATATAGAGGGAATATATACATAAACTCACCATTACCGACATACCAACAAGTATTAACAAGGTTCAGTTACAGTACATACCCTGACAACACTGCCTGAACACTGGTAAAGTCAACATAAATAGGCCTTATCAAAGCTGCCAAAGAGTGTAGTCCAGTAGCATAGGAAGTCACTTACCAAACAAATTCATTCTCTTTCGCAATTACTGAAAAAAATACAATTATCAATTTACGTGCAGTAAAATTCCGAACATATATAAAATTAATGTATAAAGCTAGCTTAGAAACAACTACTTGAACCGATATACATGTATTTATCATTCAATTTCCAAAGGCATACATAAATCTCGCTGAAATATGATGAAGAGTTACAATGGAGCTAGACGCGTAACAGATGATGTGTTTATTTAAGTAAGAAATGGTTCAACCATAAGCGTCATTTGCAGGGCACTTGTAGAGTTCTAATTTCTTTATAAACTACAGGTATTTAGTAATCTTAATCCTTTTTATAGAAAAAGATTATTATTTTAGCACATTCCAGTCAAATTACCGAAAACTAATTATACATTAATAAATTTTAGAACAACAAATTTACTTACAAGTTCAAAATTCGACAGCAATTGACAAATGTACGTAATTTCCTAGGAATTTTTAGAAAGTTGTTCAATATATTTATTAATTTCCTATGTTTTTTCTAAAATCAAGTTTGCTTTAATAGTTGGACACAATCTGTTAAAAGGGTCTTCGTTTATAGCTGAAGCTAATGCAGTAATCGATCGACATGTCTCTGAAATTTAAAAAATTCTCTAGTTTCGTCTTTTTCAGGCTTGGTATCTGCTTTCTGCCATCAAATCAAGTTTATTGCATCAATATCTATAAATCAATTACTAGAACTAATGAGTTCTCTTATATTTATTATATATTAATATTATATTTGTCCTACGAAACGTTGTGGTTTAGCCATTGAGCAATCAGGGTAGAATCGGAAAGCAGACCTGAATGCTTAATTAAGGGTGTAATGAAATATAATACAGAACTTACTGTATTTCAGTGAGAAATATTCGATGATGATGATGAAGAATATTTTATTTGATATTTTGTAGATTTTTTCACCTTAATTTTGACAGTATTTGGATCGCTCGACTGAGCACTGCGTCAATGTTAGACTTTGCATTCTGTTGAATGAAGACACATGTCTTTAGCGGTTGCTGTCTTGATGATCGTTACAGTTTGGGTGACAGGGAGGTAGTCATCATCTGATTTCTTGGAGCATTTCTTCCAGGCTTGGTATGCCCCGATGCCCATGAACATTTCCATGACCAGCGTGCAGCCGTACAACGTAGGAAATATAAGCATACTGGACTTCACCTGGAACAGAAATACACAGACTTTTAGTCACGTTGGAGGAAGCACTTGTCATTACGATTTTTCTATGTCGTGTTTATTAAGCGCTTTGAAAACTAGTCCATGTAGCCCTTATTACGATTCTGCGCACGTCATACATGGATGAGATCACTGTAAAGTATATTTTGGTCAGAATATGAGATTCTGTTGTGGGACAATAGTCATTTGAAAGTTTTATACGTAGATAGACAAACATCATTTTGAATGTAAACAACCATTTCTCGATTATATTGAATGTTGCTTGAGATTTATTAATTTCGGATCAAGTTTTTAGCTGCCAATTTACTTGAAGTTGTCATGTTGGGACAGCTTCAGAATTGTTTGTGTCTTTGGTCTGATAAAGAATGCAACAGTGCAGATGTTTCATTTGCTTTATCAGTTAAAACCACCATGATATCCGCAAGTAAAAAATAGTTCACCCAACTAAATAGAAAACTCTTACAATTTAAGAACTTACTTCTGGTTCTTTGAATGAGAGTAAGATGATGCTTAATGCGACAACCATGTTCTGAGACCCCGTTTCGATGCCGATTGTTCTACAAATTTTATGCGTCTGAAAAAAAACAAGCAATTCAAAGTTTGAAGCCTGAGAAAAACTTAAAACTCCATCAAAACCAATGTGACATTTACACCCGTTACGACTTTTATGACATCTATCAAAGCACTGTAGATCAAACATTTGACAATGTAAGATAGACGGATTGAATAGTGCAACAAGGAAATTAATTTCAAACAAAAATTTTAGGGTCAAACCGAGTGCTGAACAAAAATAAGTGCAAATAATACTTGATTTCAATACAAACTAACGCATCAAACCTTAGCATCCACATTCACACTCTAACCTACATTCAAGATTTATTACGAAAACCTGCGGGCAGCACGAATATTGACCCTTCCAGCTCTCATGCTCATACATCATTTCCCCTTGCCAAGGCTGTACAAGGGGTAGCTAGAAATAATTCATGTAACATTTCATGCAGTCAAAAAGTAGCTTGTTTCTTATATGGGTCAAGTACCCACCCTGCCCGTGAGTCGAGCAAACCCGTAGGCGGAGAAGATGCCCATGACGGGGAGTAGGAAGGAGCTGACGTAGAGGAGAGGTGTAGCGCTAGCAAACACAGGCCAGTATAGGAGGCCCCAGATCACCATCACTGATGAAGCCCCCAGCCAACCGATCGTACTTGCGATCTGAAAGCGAAGTTTTTAAACTATGAATACATGGTTGAATACTTTGAAATTTTCTTCCTATTAAGACTGTGCTCGAAAAGTTTAGATTGAATGTTGTTTGAATGGTTTTTATTGATCGATTTTTTGCTTAAGAAATAATTTTGTGATTGTGATTGTTTGTAATTTGTATGGACTCTTAAAGTGATTACAATAAATCGTATCTAAACTTGTGGTACATGCAAATGTTCTTGTGACTTGCTTTGGAAAGAATAGACGTAGTGCCTATTGCAAGGAAAATCAACTTAATGCTTTTGCTGCAAGTTTTATTCATAATTTAGGTTCTATAGAAACAATACGGCCAGCACTTCGATGACTAAAATCGTAAATTATCAGATAACATAAATATTTGTTCTAACGCAACTTTGATGTGAAGTTACCTGAAGTTATTCCCACCTTTGTGACGATACCAGCTATCCTGGCGTTGTAGTGCCTGATCAACATGCCGAAACCAACTGGCACTGTGACGAAGACCAGTGCCGTTATGATGCTGACGTACGGGATGATGAGAGGAGCGGCCTCGTCAGCACTGATCCACAGCTTGGAGTACAGCCAGAGGTTCAGTGGCATCCCAATGAAAGCCAGAGTTGAAGAACAAGTCGTCATCACGATACTGCATGCAAAAATAACGATGGTCATGTGTGTTAGTGTGAGTTGTACGTCGCAGAAGCTGCAGTGTTGAATGTTTTTTTTATGGTCGTGCTACTCACTCTTGTATTCCATGATGGTTTTTTAAACATTTCAATATCAAGAAAAAATGTCATCACTGTGTGTGTTGTGAGGTGCACCACGTTAATAAACGAACATTTAATGCTGAATTGCACAAGCCCAACAATCTACTTAACTGTGTGTCAATATATTTGTTGCCTCCATTATTTGTTTGTCGTCAGCTGAAACTTTCTTTGACTTTTGAGTCAGAAAATTGAAAGCGAAAAATTGAAAACAACAACAATTAGTTCGTACTTACGTCACCACATTCACACTTGACATACCTAAGGGCAAGATCGCCGTCGACCCAATACGTGAAAAAGTTAGAAAAAGATCCACCGGGGCTGCACGTGACCATGAGGACCCCCATGGCCTCGTAGGGAGTGAACTTGAAGACCCAGCTGAGGAAGCTTCCACACGCGGGGAGCAGCACGAACTGGCCTGCCATTCCTATCAGGATTTCGCCTGGTGGCCACAAGTGTGCCAGGACCTGAACAGTACAACATATAGCATAGTAATTGTCTCCACGTTGTGAATGTTTCTTTCCACATTCAGCAGTAATTGGTCTCTTCAGTGGCAGAGTTGGATCATGTCGAACCACTTTGTTACTACAGCACTTTTCAAACTATTGAAGGCACTCTAATGACTTCTCTCTTACAATTGTTGAAATATTCTGTCAGTTTCTTCCCTCCCCTTCCATACTATTTGTTCTATCTTTCGCGATAGAAAGATTCGACTGTTTGCGAATTGATATCTGCAGGTGTCGTGTCTACTCTTCCAAATACATGCTCATGTAGCAGAATTCTCTGGAATCCACGTACAACTTAAAATGCTATGATTACAACAAAAATATAATTAGCGTATTTATTAGCCAACAATCACCATGGGAAATTTAGATAATAGTCAATAATGCTTGCTGTTTCAGTTCTTACGTTAAATGGCCTCTAATCCATCACAAATATTACGGTAAACAGAACTCACTTCTCTCCAATAGGTGGCGCATCCCATACCCAGCATTAAATTAATGGTGTTTGACGTCAAAATAATAGTGGTTGCGAAATCTAAATCTTTCTTCCACTGAGGCCACTCGTTCTCTCCAAAAACGTCATTTCCAGAAGCAGTCGTTTCTGAAAGCCCAATTTCAGTCTCGTTTTGAAAGATTTTCTTATGAAATTTGGACCCAGCCTCCGCCGAAGCTGCTGTCGGATGGGGTTCTGATGTAGATGATGCGACGGCCCAACCCACCACCATGATGTATGGTAGGAATGACCATGCGAGGGTGGATACCTTCATCTGTAATCAGTTTACTTCAATTTATTAACTGCATTTAACTGAAATTTATATTGAGAATGACAGGAAAACGCTACAAAAATGAAGTTTAACAACACATTGATTTTGTGATCTGATTTCAAAGCTTTGAATTGATTTGTGGTTGGCAAAGCTCTTGACATTAAAAAATGATTATATATACGTATTATGTATTTAAAATATTCATGCCCTGCGAATACAAGCATGAAGCTCATTTCTTGATGAGCTACAAAGGTGTTCATTCTTGACTCTAACTTTTAAGTCCATCATGTAATTAAATATTAGTGGCATTTATTTCAGATAGGATACATTGCAATTTACTATGAACTTGTGATTCATAAAAGAATGTTATGCATTCATAAATTGAAAACTCGGAAAGGGTTTGAGCATTGAGGTTTTATTTTTGAATGTCAGTGAGTCTCTACAAAACTGAAGAATATGAAATTACTGGGTGGATAGTAGAAATATTTAAGAGACTGGACAATGGGTATCCTATTTTTTCATTTTGATGGCAGCTTTCGTGCTGGTTTTCAGTAGAAATACAAGTGCTGGAGGAGTTCAAACTACGCTCTGCGCAATACTTATTGAATAAACGCCCAAAATAAATAAAAATAAATGCGAGGCTCAAAAAACATGAACTAAAAACGTATAAATATGATATGATTTTCTAATACGACACGAATAAAAAATATTTTAGAAACCAGTTTTACTTACATTTTCCTGATAAATTTTTTACTAAACAATACTTTACTTTGTAAATGTGCGTCTTATACCAAATACTTAATACACTCAAATACTAGTCAATCTTCGAGCACGATCTTAACATTGAACCATGACGCACAATGTCTTCTTCACTCCCCACACAGCTCACCACTCGGGTGTTCACATCGTTCTGCTACGCTGATTTTGATCATAACCTGTACGAAATTATTTCTACAATAGCGGCATTTCGTCTTATCTGCTCCCGGTGTAGCCCAAGTCATCAGTATCCTCTTTTATGTAAAGCGTAGTCTGTAGGAAACACGTGTGTTAGCGCACACAGATTAGAGTTTGTGATAGCATAGCGGGAGGTATTATTGTGAACAGATATTAGGCTTCGAGAAGTGGGAAATGATCGATTGTCTAGAATAAAGTTCTAGACCTCATTTATTAATGTAAAGCCTTTTGTTATTGTTGAGTAATGTTGAAAAAGAAATACACTTTTTTCTATCACAGAAAATATTGTTGATAATAATTAGATGAAGCCACCTCTAAATTCGTCTTATCACAGAATCACATTGAAGTCTTACTGAATGAATACACTCCCAATTTTTGGACAGGTATGTCACTGATAAATAAATCTTTCACCTTGAAGTCATAATCAGCACTTCGTGATAAGTTATCAATCGAGAAAGGAGGCCTGTTCAGCGACCCAGAGGACTTCACTCAATGAAAATCATACGGAGTGTACGTTGGGATGCTGAAGGAATTGACCGTTATGAATTTTTAGATCATATTTGAGCTGGTGCTGGTAGTTTACACTGCAATTAATTTTGCAAATTGAATGACTATTCCTTTAAAAAATTACCTTCTTTAGCCAAAATAACTCTAAAAAGTGATCGGGGTGAAAATATTGCATTTTTCTGACTGCTTTTTTTAAATATTTCTGGTTCAGCGGACTACAGACGCATATGAAATTATGGATGACCCAAGATTGAAATCAACAAAGCAGACTGAAGCCTAGTTCAGTCCATAAATCTCTACAAAATAAGAAAATTATAAAGGGGGATATTGAAAGCTTGTTGACCGATGAAGTACTGTTCTATAGAACAGTTGAAATTATGTAAATGATTAAATATATTTAAACTCGTAGATTTTTATCTTGATCATATACTGTCGAATTAGGGTTCATCTTAGAACAGGTTTGCGGGCGTCATCCCTCGTTGCTCATTCTTAATCCCATGACGTTAAGATAAAGTACAGCAGCACCATTATTATAATTTTCATGCTGTTAAAACGTTATTAATCTGTCACACTGAATAACAAATTCAATGACGCCTGGAGGTAATTGTGCTTTACGCAGAACAATACTTCACCTCTTAGTGTGCAGTTTGAAATGAGAGGTTTAATAGGGACAAAAATTCTGATGTCAAAGAGGAGACAGTACTAGTTAGAATCCAGCAAATTGAAGGTTTCAAGAATGATAAAAAGACGCAGTTTTGACGTTACAGGTCTTCTCCTTCCTGATGGTTTTAATTCTTTATGTTCATTGTATATCAGTTTCAAAGAGTACAGCATTTCATTGGATTACTATTTTATAGAGCCCTATGACTGTGGTTGTGTTAATAGATTGTCTCAGATATTGTTGAACAGTTCTTTTATTTTCATTTGGAACACGTGCACTTGATCGATTCGAGTTCATCTCATGCTAGTTGCTGAGCAAAAATAGTTTTAACACGTTGAGTCCGAAGTGGTACGTATGTGTACCACTTAGGTTAGGTTCTGTAATATTTCCAGATCCTTCTAGTGACTATGCGTACAAAGTGAAGTTTTACACCAATCAGGCAATCGGAGTCAACGTGTTAAAAAGCTACTGCGTGTTTGTAACCTAGGAAAGCAAATCAACTATCTTTGAGGCTGCTAATAAAGCGCTCGTCTGGCTTTGTTTAAGCGTTCATTTAGTTGTGTTCATCAAGAAGTTTCAATGTTTGTTCCCGTTGTCGCCCTGCATTTGGTCTGTTGGCACCCGAGGATTTCACCAGTCACTGATCTTGAGCTGTCATCACATCGACAAGCCTAATCTAGTGAAGATTTGTTGAATATCTCATCAACTTTCAAGGTTGAAATTAAAGAATTACAAATTCTTGAAAAGGAAAGCATCAGAGTAACATTTTTCTGATTAATCATTTTCTAGTGCTAGGTGTATTACGCAAATACTTTTTCCAGTATTTTTCTTACATCGGCAATGAAGTTACATGTTAGAAAGGTCATTACGAGAGAGGAAACTTTCAGGATTCCCTTCTTGACACGCCATGCCGCCGTGTTGTACAAAAAACTACGCGATGTAGGAAAAAAACTCCCTGAATCGGCAGGATTAGATATCGAGGGCGTCTGACTCAGGTTTTCAAGAGCGTTGCCATTGAGAGAATATTTATGTATTTTCTAATAAAGGGAATTTTCGGGTTAGTCTCGCTGTGCCAGTAAACTTGTGAAGAATGACACGAAAGCTATGAGTTCTATAGTGTATTTTAAGCACATAAAAACAGGAACACTGGAAAATGGAGAAACTATAATTTACACGGACATTGACAAGGATTCTAAGCTAGTCCCGAGTTATTAACCATGTTTATTTAATTATCGCTTCTAGGTACGTAGCGAATAGATCCCAGCACTTCAAATAGAGAAACAAATTCACGCATAATATTGACGCTTTGACAAGTGATCGTTAAACCACACGGTTGTCTGTGTAAACTTCATTAACCCTTTCGGTACTGACGGCATCTCTGATAGCCGCAGTCATTTTTCGCCTATTAAGATGCAGAGCAACACGTGTGTCTGTGCAAACGCTGGTAGGGCAGTGCAAGCTACAGTTTGATCAGGACAATGCAGTGACCGTAAAACATCACAAAGCATCTTTTTTAAAATTTGATGTTAAATATGTTGAAAAGGTTCTGATATTTGCATCATGGTACCGAAAGGGTTAAAACGTCCAAACCGCTAGTAAATTTCTGCCAACAACTGATGTCAAACTTGGCTTGGAGGCGCCCGGTTTCATCTTCTGTCAGCTGTGCTATTGACGCTCTGAGATTCCGTGTGAATTTGTCTGGAATGAGTGGACATAAAAAAGCTCTGGCATCTAATAATGTTTTGAAAAAGTCTTGAGAATCAATCTTTTTGCAGTGTGAGAGTTTCAAACATGCTTCTCTGAACTGTCATTTTGATGTAATTGTTTTGAAACTTTAACACAAAAATAACAGGAAAAATGAGGCTAGAAATGAGAACTCGAGGGTTTCGATCTCGTTCGAATAAAAAAATGAGTTAATTATAATGTAATTAACCCAAGGTTTTTTACTGTAGTCTGAAAAATCAGTATGTTTCCTACTAATTCATAAAATACTTTTTTAGTTTTTTACAAAGAATGATTTTTATTAAATTGAAGCGAATCGAATGACAAGGCTTTAAGATAGGGCAAGGCCTTTCAGTTTTGTAATTTATGGTACGCTGTTTAAAAAATTACACACCACGATACCATGCGTAATTGTAGCCTAGATTTAAAATTTTAAAGAAAAATAGATAAAGGACCTTACTTTTAATTTTAAACTTATACGTTCGCAAGGAATGCCATTTCCCGAGTGGGTTATTCATAAACTGAAATCCAGCATTCCATAAAAAGCGTACCTATTATTGCACATAAACTTAGGTTGACAAACGTCAACATGTACGTGTACACGTTTTCCGGAGGCACGTGTAGGCAAGAAGCCTCGTTTCTCACGTACATTCTACGTGAGTGCATTCTCTACATTCTTGGTCACCAGTACGAAAGCTGCAAAGTCTATGCAGTTTGCATCAAATGTCACATTACCATAGTATTCATCATATTTACATAGTTTTTCAGGTTGAATAAGCTTTAAAATTTAGAAGTGCTCGCATATTCATTTTTCTTACTTGCGTATAACTAGAAAATGAAACCAATTACGCAGTGTAGGAAGTACATAACATTTGAATGAGAATGAATTTCAGTTCAGAGAAAATTTTACAGACATTTTCCATGAATCCTGGAACAGGGAAAATTTCAATCATTGTTGATCAATCAACAGAGATTGAATTGAACAGTGATCCTCGATACCTGAAAAAGGTCTAAAATTTTAGAAAAGAAAATTAGTAGATTTTTCAGCAAATGAATTTTCGTAATGCGACTCACAGCTGAGAAAAGCGTATTTCTCACCAGATTTTTTAGCATTGATCATTAACTGAAAGTCAGTTTGAGACATGATAGAATTGAAAAAATGATCTCATGGAGATTAGCGTAAGATACAAGCGATACAATGAGCTGTTTAACACGTTTGTTGCGATGCGACCCACCGGTGGGTCACTTAGGTTAGGTTCTGTAATTTTTTCAGATCCTTCTAGTGACTATGCGTACAAAGTGAAGTTTTACACCAATCAGGCAATCGCAACAAACGTGTTAATGGAGGAAAACTGCCACAAATGACAAAGCTTTACTACAGCTGTAGCTAAGTTAGTTTCACCATTCAGTGTTGTGGAGAGATCTAATCGTAGTTTAGAGGGCAAACAAATTCGTTGTCAACTAATGAAGAATGCGTTTGTCGTTAAAAAAGTCTTACACTGTGCATTAAACAGTTGCTTCTTAATAGAAGGTACCCGTGAAAATCACTTTCGAATTCGGTAAATAAGTCCACGGAAGTTAAATTCTAGCATACTTTTTGAGTTATCGTAAGATGCTGTTGCACTGCGATCGTGATACTGCACTGATGAAGTTTTTGCTTTTTGCAGATTCCTTAAGTACATGTAATATTTTTGGTTCTTATATGAATTGATTTAAATTATCTTTATTGTTACTGAACAACTGGACGTGTGAACCAGTACACTGTAATGGAATTTAACACTTTGGTTGCGATTGCCTGATTGGTGTAAAACTTTACTTTGTACACATAATCACTAAAAGACGAAAAAAATTACAGAACCTAACCTAAGTGACCCACCGGTGGGTCGTATCGCAACTAACGTGTTAATGAGCTGTTTGAGGACTATTGAATTGTCTAATAGAGATTTCCCTGGAGGTCAAAAATACAGTAGGAATTTTACACAAGCTCTGCAAAGCGTGTTTACCGTGGAACAAACTAAAATTTCAGCAAAAATAAGAAATTAAACAATGATGGTATCTTCAACCGGAAACATAGATGCGTGATCAAGGCAGCAAAGGGCCAATCCTTACGATCTCCAGCGAGTAAAGTCTCGTTTCAGAAACGATATTTATAACAACAGTAAAATATTACGGCTCAGGTAAAGCCTCATGAGAAACACCTTTCTTTAATTTACCGTACTATCATATAGCAGTCGTGTTGCTCAAATTTCAGTCAGGTCTATGAAATTTAGTTAGCCTGACTGAATATTATTTTTCATTAGCCAAAATCTAGTCAACCTGAATGAATATTATTATTCATTAGCCAAAATCAAGAGCTGTTTCTTAAAAATGTGCTAAATGCGACGGAAGTTTCATATTGCCTAGCCCGAATGCCGTAGAAAACTAGCTGGTGTAGTTTTAATTTGTTTAAATGACTAATTAGCTCACTATTTAGTAATGAGTTTCGTTGTGAGGAAACACATCGATATCAGTCGGGAAATAATTGTATCCAAGTTTCTGAGCAAGAGTTTCGACGTGCGTGTAGCATAGCTGAGCAAAAGCACGGTCGGACTTAGAAGAAAGCAAGCTCATGTGACAGCCTTATTGAACAGCATCAGTGTGATGGCCTCATGCATCAGCTTTGTGAGACAACTTCACATAGAGTCTCAGTATGGTTGCCGTACCTAACAACCTCACATAACAACTTCTCACAGAGTCTGATGAAACAGTCTGAATGCGGTTGCCACGTGTAACTCCCTCCCATAATAGCCTCACATAAGAGCCTCACAAAGAACCTCATCAAACAGTCTTAAATGGTCTTAATTTCATGCAAAGCCTCATCAAAGAGCATCAATATGGTTGCTGCACATATGTGAATATGTGTAGTCACAGTTTGTCAGCACCAGCTATTCGTTCGTCTGCATAGATCCAGGACTTGCATCCAGCAAGATCGCGCCTTTCTTGAGCACAAACTACGTCAAGTTTGAAGTTTACCAAACACAATTCGTTGTCATGGAACACATTAGCGAGAAATGAAAGTTCATTCACGACTGAACAAAATCAACTGATATCCAGCATTTTTGGTCAGTGTTTCGTTCAGTTGGGAAAGTTAACGATGTCGAAGTCATGCAGCACGGGCAGGAATAATTAAGTTGATGGACATAATAATGACTGCCTTGACATCGTTCACCCAAACTAATGATTTATTTACACAAAATATTAAACAGTTTACAAAAATAAGTCAGTGCTGGATGCATTCGAATAATGAGAATACGCTAAATATGATCTTGAAATAAATGATCGTGATTACTGTGACCTTTCAACAACAGTAAATATGTAGGCGAGCTCTTAATTAAATAACAAATCTAGATAACACAGATTTAAACAAAAATAGCTTGAAATACCTCTCACGATGACGCAGCACAAGAGTTAGAAAGTAGTCTTACTAGTCAAATTAATTTAGTAGCCGAAGGTTGAAGATTTGGCCACAGCGGAGAGCTGTCTGTACTGAATTGCTTAGATTGCGGAAAAGCGGAAATCGTGTCCGAGGGAACACGCTATAAAACTTGTATACGTGATTAATTTTTCCTTGTGCTGTTGGAGGTGTAATTTAGTGTTATAAGTACTGGTCGAACATGCTCATGGAAATAATCGAGGAGTGATAACCATGAAGTCAGTTTTACATAACAACCAGAGAATAAAAAGCAAGATAAAATTACGATAGTATTTACAGTAACAATAATATACAAAAGAAAAGCTGCGAGGTTAGAAATGACCTAAGTGGTGGTGATGATGATGGTGGTGGTGCATGGCCTCAGCCGACTGGTGTAGAGCTGCCAGGTTGGAATTAAGGCCTAGTCTAGCGGCGTGTTCCTGGGCTTTCTGACGCAGCGTTGCGATGCTGGAGCTTCTCAAGTCATCCACAGGTACGTCCTGCAGCCCGAGGCTAGAGGCAGCCCCAAGGGCCCCATGGAGTAGTGGGGGACCGTTGTTTCCCCCCACTAGAGCGCTCCCCATTCCTGGGCCCAACAGTGACTGCACGACTGAGGACCCCGTGGAGTTGGGGAGCGACATGAGGGTGGCGTTGTTGGCCCCCAACATTGAGTTGGCACTCGCCATGATGGACGCTGCAGTACTTATGATGCTCAGAGGGTTTGCTGGGTGTTGCAGAGGCATGTTGCTGTTCGTCAGCGTTGCTGCAACACTGCTGTTGCTGTTGTTGCTAGGAGATGCTATGGAGCTATTTGGGGATGGCGAAGACAGGGATGCCGGACTGTGGTGACTGGAGCGATGACCTGACCCGGAGTAGTTGCCCGTTATGTTTTCCTGTCGAAATATTAAAGAAACAATAGTTTTGATGTGTAAGTTTTGGAGAAGTTGATTCTATAACCGGCAAGATGACCAGGGATCTGTTTCCCAAAAAAACATGAAAACCATCAGAATGCGACAAATTTATCTCAAACATTTAATGGAGAATCACAAGTCTCGCTGTGGTGTATGACTTTGGTGTGTGTAAAAAAATGATAAAATCAGGGTTTCAATGAAGTGCATCATTATTAGGGTACAGTTAAATCTGGGGGCAGACTTTTGTTGACTTCACTATCTATGTACGTATTTAGCTTAAAATCCATAAACGTTTATTTTAATATCTAGAAGTTATAATTAAAAACTTAGTGTACATTAGACTTGTGAAACTGTAGAGGCACCTAAGTAGTTGTACTGCCGTCTAGAAACGTGTTCGTTGCACTCATAAGTTCGAGTATGAAGTTGAATCTTTCTGTTATAAAAATCCTGTAAAAAATTTTTACGTACAGGTTATCACAGACGGCAAAGTCATAATTCACACAATCATATCTAAGAATCTAAAACAATGTAACCATTTATGCGCATGCAAAGCATTAACTGTTCCATACCTTCTTAGGAGTAAAAGACGGAGTATTCTGGGAGAAGTTTTCCCCTCTTGCAGCTTCCTCTTTAATATTTTTCCCTTGCTCATGACGTCCAGCATTTGTTGATTGCTCTTGTCGGTTTTCATTCTGTTCTCGATTGTTATTATTGTTGGTGGGGCCGATCGTATCGTCAGTGGCAGGACTTTCATCATCCTCGAGGTTGCTAGCTTTGCCGTCGTCGTTCATTGGTTCATCAGTGGCGTGTGACTGCGGTTGCTGAGGGTCCTTTTCGCTCAAATCGTCAATTTTGGACTTTTTACCTTCCGTGTGACCGTCATCGTGTTGTGTGCTGCTGGAGTCATCGTTCTCGCCGTCGTTGTCGGTGTCCTGCAGATGACTCGCTGCCTCCATGCTCTTCCTGTGCATTCCTGTAGAAAACGAGTTTGTATAATTTACTAGGCAACTTGAACGAACAACTAGATATTTGCTTTGTAGAGCGGTTCTATTTGGAAACCGATTCATTGCCACTCTAAATTGCGATATTAATCGTGTGAGGTTGGTGAAAACAATACTGTAAAACTGTTTAAGAGAACGTGTACATTATATTTCTTCGAATTCAGAGCCTTTTAGCAGAAAAGAGAGTGGAGTCGTCATGGGCAAGTTAGTGGGAACAGTTCTGTCGTCGTTCGTATTCGATTTTAACGCTCACTTGTGGGATTCTGGTGTTTAAGGTGTCTTATAAAAAAGACGTAATCAACACTTCAAATATTTATGCACAAATCAAAAGCATATCACAGATTAAATTAAGTCGTTTCCTCTACCGTCTATTGCTGGTCTTAATGAGTACTACTCCTTCAAATTGGTATCTAATGCGCTTGTACTTATACGCATTGTCACCTAACTTGCCCGAATGTAGACTAGTTGTTTTAGCTATCATCTACTGGTAGTATGTGCACTAGTCTCCTCGTCTACCAGCTACCTAAAAGCCAAGGCGCTGGACACTCGTTGCCGGACTCGACACTCTTGATGATGGCGTCAGGAAGAGGGAGGGAGTGCCTCACCATGGCGCCGTACAGCCCGTACTCTGCCATGATGGTGCTCTTGCCCCACGTCTTTTCTGTCTTGCGCCACTTTGCCCTCCGGTTCTGGAACCAAACCTGTCAAATACAACAAACAAAGAATAGAAATTAATGATGAGGATTCATAACTCTATGATAAGTTTGCAGGCATACTCGACTTCAGGTGTTGACACTTTTTTTTCCTTCTACCGCTATTAAAGCTCACTGTTACGCAACTGAACGCCTTGGTGCAGAAGAATTCCTCAATGCAATAATACACATTCACGCTCTTAAGGATTTAGATAGGTGGGTGGTGGTGGTCGGTCCTATGTAAATTTGCTTATATATATATATATATATATATATATATATATATATATATATATACTGAATATATATGATAAATTACATACTTTATTCAAATGTGTTATGTAAAGATTCTAACAAGTGTAAGATCGATAAAACATTAAGCGGTGGAGAGGACAGAAGTAAGTTTTTGCAGAAATATATCACATAACACACGAGAAATGAAGATAAAATTAAGAAAAGAAAAATCCCACGGCGTTATTAAAAGAAAAAATCCTAAGTCTGTAGACTGCGAAGTTCTATTGAAATACACACTACAACTGAGCTGTAAAATGCTAAGTAAGTTATATTAGAAGTGTAACACCATGAAAAGCTGCAGTTGAATAGAACTAGAATAAAACTTAGCAGATTTAGAGCTATGTTAATTCAAAATCATGATGCCGAGCACTGAAACTGTTTTTACGATACGTCTGTCGGCTCAAGAGTTAAAAAGGTTTCATTAAAACGTTTCCTGCTTAACCGGTGCAAATCTTTAGCTTCAAATTGCAACAATAGCCTAACCGGTGCAAATCTTTACTTCGTACACATCGTCACTCGAAGACTAAAATTTACACCTTGTCAAATCTAAGGGGTCCATCGGTGGACCCTTTTATTTGAAAATGTGTAAAAGGTGTGTAGTTCATTGAAGGTTTTGCATGGTAATCTTTGCGTTCAAGTTAATGTGTAAATAAAATGCGCGAAGGTAGACCCATATTTTATGCATTATAAATAGGAAACATTTGATGTTGTATAAACAGAATTGAAAACATGTGAAGAATGACACATGAGGGAGCAGAGATCGTATGATCACAGTATAAATAATATCCAGTGATTCCATGGTCTTAAGAATTTCCAAAACTACAATGCACTGAATGTTTTGAAACCAACAATCAGTTGATTTTTGAGGGTGAGAGTGCGTTTCGCTGCCTTATATTCTTTCTCAAATATGTAACAGCTCATTTTCATGTTAGTACTAAAGTTGTGAAGCCGTGAGTCCGGTTTCCAACTTACGAAGCTGTGAAAATTGATTTCAAATGAACTACAATAACGTCAAGACATCCATAAATTCGAATACCGTGCATCTGAAGCTGATACTTTGAAACAGTTCCTGTTTTTTACGAAGCACGTGACCGTGCTCCACATCTCGTGCAAATGAGGCCCCCAACTGAGCCGTTCACGTGCCCCCAAGTTACAGCCTTCAGACAGCGACCGACCCTCTCAAGCAGCACGTGACCGTCCAGTTGTGAACTCCAGCACTGCCTCCCGTAACAAAACAATGCCAAGTCAGACATCGCGTGATCCAAATGAAGCTTTAGAAAACACCTCAATGTATGCGAAGTTGTACACGCCCGCTGGCTGGAGGCTGATGCGGTGCCAAATTGAATTCTATGAACCCAGTCTTCGATCATGCCTGCGGGGCCTTAAATAATCAACAAAGGGTTGTGCAAGTCGCGTCGTGTAGACATACATCAGCGTGGTTGCCTTCAGGTTCGCGAACCACTTTTATTCCTCGAAAACACTATATAATTTTTCTTTGAAACTAAAGACTCAATTCTATGAGTTCTGGCTCATAGTGGGTTGTAATAAATACCCTGTAGCTCAAGGGTACAGGCCCACAAACTACAGCCACCTACAATCTAATTATAAGTTAGCCATGGATTATTATTTCAACTGGATTTCTTTACTGAACTCACGAATAGAGTATTGATAAATAAACTTTTTCAAGTGTTACTAAAGTCATACGTGACGTTAGCAATATACATAGCTGAAAAATATGGTTCTTGTAAGACGGAATGGTACGCGATTATATCTTACGGGACTCGTAAATTTGACTCGTAATTCTCAGAAATTAAAATGAATAGAAGCCGGAGTCCCTTATTCAAAAGCTGAAAGTACTGGATAAACTGGTACAAATCATGAGACACATTTTCAAACACAACCTATTTAATTTACAGCCATATATGTACGTACATATTGTACGTAAGAGTACTTCAATTCCAAAGAATGATTTTTATAGTTTAGACACTGAAGCAATCAGAAACAACATTAATTTATTCACATTACCTTCATTTCAATACCTAGATGTGCTTGCTTTTCTGTAACGATAGCAGGAAAAGTTAGAACAACTGATCTTTTCAGTAGTAAAAAAAAAGAAAGTCATTGACATTTTGTGTTCGACACCACCCAGTTACACTCGTCAAGATTTCTTGTTGGTAAGAACCAAAGCAGAAATGGAGATTTTAGTGAATTTTATTATTTTTAGGGGAAAAATATAGCATGCACAACATTAGCACACAAGGGTTTGTTATTTATGTTTTAAATGCGCAAATACAAACGCTTAAAGCATTTCAAATTTTGTGAGTGAGCATAATCGTTGGCTTGCAAATAAGTTTAAAAAGTAATTATTTATTCGTATCCAGATGTTAATATGTTAAACATATTCTAGTATTAGTCCATGACTGCCATTACTGAAAGCACAAAAAAAACATAATTATTTTTTGGCGTAAGATATGCACAAAAATATTTGAAGCAAACACCGATTTCAAAGCGCACGCGCTGACAAAAGAAAGAATGAATCGTGCCGGTCACGGCGCTTCACTCCTGAAATGCGGCCAAAAATAAGCGAGCGAACTTCACAGGAACTGAAGAGTCCATGAGAGGAGCTCGAAAGCCTAATAGGCAAATTGACGTTGATTAGTCGGCAGGACTGGACCGGCCAACGCTTCTCTATGGCCGCCTCCGAGATGAACGAATTGAAAAGACCGCTGCAGAATGTAATTGCTGAATTCACCATTCATTATTTTTTTTGCGTTTCTTTATTGTTGGTGAGAAGGCAACGCAGTTGCTGGTCATTTGTTTCTTTGCTGGGCTTAAAGAAGTGGTCAAACAACAATTAATGTTTTATTCATGATATTTCCCCTTTATTTAATGTGTGGCTTTTTTCTTCTATTGATATATGGAAATATTTCATTTATTTTTCAGGATACTTCATGAATTATGTTTGTTGATGATGAAAGTGTATAATTTTTTCACTACAAACCTCTTCTGAAAACGTTATTCTCAGACACAGCTTAGTGCTGCAAACCACAGACGGAAGCACGCGAAGGAATGGCTCTGTTTGAGGCTTAAAGGGGATCAAACACCATTAATTAGACTATTAAGGACCTAGTAATGGATCCGTCTATTAATACGAGCTGCGTAGTGTTGGTCTAACGAACATGACTCGAATTACCATCGATTTTGAAGCGTGCTCGTGAGGGAGCCCAGAGAAAGGCAACGGATTACGGCACGCGCCAACATTCTTATTTAGGGAAAAATTTAGAAGAAATAGTCTTACGTAAATAATAAACTAATTAAAGCATGTTTCTCCAAAATAGGTGAAGAATGACATTGAATAATGGTACATCTACTTTTTGGAGCGATGAATAGCATAAAAATGCGAATTTCGACCATGTTTAGCCAGATGTGAATCCTTTCATTTCCAGATGATAAGCGATAAAAGTATTGCATTCTTTTCATCATTAATACAAGATATGCTACGATTTTATACAGACAGATAAGGATATTATACAGATTCTCTTACAGCATTTTGTTTTACTTCTTATTCTGTGCATATATTAACTGGATTTCGCCTTCTTCATACAGTAATTCTTGCAGCACATGAGTCGATGATGTAGTTGGACATAAGACCTGTACTACGATGAATTTCCTAGAGCTTTCGCCTTAAGTTCTTTAGTAATGCACTATATTTCTTCACAAACATTCGACACACTTTAAGGAACAAAATACCGCTCACACTAATTCAAATTTACATAATAGAGAATAATCTCGTTCACACTGAGCATTATTGGGAAGTTCTTACTTGCAATGATAACATTTTTTGACCAATCGGCACTTCTACGATATCACACCATATGACATTGTGAGGATCGACATATTTTTACTGATTTTAAAATCAAAGAACAAAATGGAACACAATTAAGATGCACCAGAGATCATTAGTTTAGGATTGATTTTGCCTGTCGTGTAATATTGAAATCAATGTGAGTCTGTGCATCAAGTTGAGTTTAGTGTCTAAAGAAGATTGAAATCTTAATCTACTTCGAAGTCGTTGCAAGGCTTGAGGCATTACAGCTATTTTCTATCAAAATCCGCTAATGCAGCAATATGATGTTATTTCCGAAGCCTAAGTGGAAGACCTACAAACTTTCCGCAGTGAAACACCTTAAAAAATGAATAACACAAGGTCTTCAAAAACGTTAACCAAATCTCTCAGAGAAGGCTTTATAAACCTGGCTAAAGTACAATCTCAGGCATACATTTATAGCAAAGTTTCATAAAGTAAATTCATGTGAGAGCCCATAGAAACCAGTTTCATCTTCTTGTTACCATGACTCCTCGCTTGTGCTCATGCAGCTTTGTCTTCTTGGTACAACCGTGTTCTCCCATGCACGACCTCATCGACACGTGGCGCTCGGGGTGTAACTACATCAGGCATCCCCGCAAATGTAGCCGAAAACCTTGTTATGAAAGCGCTATCACGAACCTAAGTGAATTAACTCCCAAGGACTGGTGTGATTCTGGCCATCAATCACATCAATAAGCACTTCTTTCTCTTTGACTGCTCTTCAATCTTCGGAGATTTGCTTGTGGTCGGCATCTCTGATGTAACAAGCGGCAGCAGTTCTTGCAGCGAGACAACATGTGTCAAGTGATAGGGCAAATCAACAACTGCCATTAAATTTTAGCAAGAGTAAAGGATGAATATTAGAATACATTATTTTGTTGCTGATAAAAAGAATGGATGATCTCCAATTAAATTTTGATACATTTTCTTGTTAAAATCCCATTCCTCTCGGTGAGTCTTCGATGAAATGCAGTGTTCAGACCAGACACAATTTCCTGAGATAATTTTGAAAGTTTCCTGTACTAATGTGGTACTCTTGCAACAGAAGCATCTTAGAGAACGATAAAACATCACTTGTACATATTAAGATATCAATAATTTCTTTTCAATTATTTATTTGGGTTTGCAAAATTCATCTTTTGTCTAAAATACAGTATATGTTAGCCCAGCACACTAACTTTAACTGAAAATTAAATGTGAAACATATTTCTATTTCAGGTAATGAACAACAGATTTTACGTGTCACAATTTTAGGAATTCCTTGCGTATTTTGTGTAAAGAAAACACATTTCTAAAGAAATAAATCGTGAATTCTTCTAAGTTATTTTTTCGTACGTTTTTAAGAGAGCACATAATGCTATGCAAGAATTAAAATAACTTTTTAATGAGTATTGACAGAGATGTATACGATTGTACCTTTACGCGTATTTAACATACGTGCATTGCACCTTGTTTAGTTTACGTTTATTAACTTTTCCTTGAGGGTGTCATAATCTCTGTCTTTTGGGAAATGCATTAAAAAGAAGCAAATTTCTAAATCTTGAATGTAATACAAATGGTGTGTTAGCGATGTATGCATTCAGCCAAAAAAATATTAATTTATACGATTATACCTATCTGTATTGGAGGAAAGAGGTAAATTCTAAGTTTAAAACTAGGAGCTATGCAGACGTACTCAAATTTATATTCTTTTTATAGTTGAAATTGTTCTCGAATGCTGGATTCAATTACGTAATATCACTAAAAATATGATACATACCATTTAATCATCATCTTTCACAAATGAAACGTAAAATAAATTGTAACCATTACATGTTCATATCTAACGCATTTTCATTTTGATTAGACTGCTGTCACGAAGCTTCATTTCTCAGCGAATCAGAACATTTCAGAAGTAAAGCGGCTGACATTATGAACGGGTTTATGTAAAGCGGCTGACATACAGGACAGTTCGATGTAAAGCTACAAACACATTGGGCAGGCAATTATCGTTTTACCAAAGGACACTCATAGTAGAGACGGAGAAAATGAGAGCCGAACAAACATCATTCAACTCTGAATGTAAATCTTTGTCTCTGACCATCCTTTTGAAGACGAGAACAAGCACCGGAATGTCCATATATGTGAATAGCAGCGACCTCATCCAATTGCCAGTCAATCCTGCAATCTCTTCGGAGACGTGAGGCTGACAAAAGGCTCCGCTCCAGCAACACAACTCCTGCCCCAATGATCCAATCAACAGAGCAAACAAATACTAGGGCGGGGATAACCAAAAATCCTCTTTATCTCAATGAATAAGTAATGGTGCTACGCATTGCTTGATCGAGCTACGAACGCTCAGCGTAGCGAGTGTTTCTCACAATGCTGCGTCACACTCAGCATTTGTCTCTTACCTGTAGGTGATACTGAAACATGCAATTGTGTCTGCAGTTTATGAATATTATTGCTTGCAGAACCTTTAAGAATGATAAGAAATGATGGTTAGATAAGCTGGTGGTATGGTATGTTATTTGTATGTACCTGTATGTGCAAGTGCTGCAGGGTCACACATGTGCTGCATTGAAAATAATGCATTGTACCTACAGAGATGATCATATCATTTATGAATGAATTCTGCACACATACCAGAATTGCATGTATGGGGTCTATGGTGGTGATATCCACGCTCATTGGGGCCTTTAGCACAAGATGATGATAAATATGAATGAGAATTGTAAATTACATCACATATATTTTTAAAGTGGTACTCCTTTACCCATTAATCACAGCTAAATTGGCTAACGTGGTAAGAGGTGAATGCTTCTAAAAGATGCTCTGCAAAAGTCTTTCCACCGATAATTTTTGTAAAGCTCTTTTATTAGAGGAAAAATGCACTTAGGTACGTGAGCTTAGTAATCAACTGAGTTTGTGGTACAGGAGTGTCAAGTAAATTATTTTGAACTTTCACATCATGGAGATATTGACTTAACAGTTCGGTCTCATTATAAAAATTTCAGGTCAGGCAACAACCCTCATGATTTCGAGTAAATGCTATATTTTTTACTATGAATAATATGTCCATTCTCCACGAATCATTGAAGACATTGACAGTGTAGACTTACACTCAAATTAGCTTAATACAGGATAGTTTTATAATTAGGTAACTAAAAAAAGCTTTGGATGTTTTATATATGTAGATATTAATGTCTGGTTACTGATGTTTAAAATAATTGATTTATGCCTTCCAGCAATTGTAATAACAACTTTTGTTCAAGTTAATTCAAAAGTTAATTTACAACTGAAGACTACTGAACAGATTTGCAAGCTAAGTCTTGCTTTGTGTATTAAACAGAAAAACAAGCATCAGCATTCGCAGAAGTTTTCACAATTAGCGTCGAAATACAATAAAAAAAATCAAATTTTCGTCCCGAAGTGTGCGCACTTGCATGTGTTGCAGGGAACCTCGAGCCTGCTTCCCTCACTGAGGCTTGAAATAGCGCCTGACGGCAATCACCTAAACCAATTTGACAGTCTCGATTAGTCGCTGATGTTGAGCGTGCCGTGCCTTCTCTCATTGCAAATTCTAATGAAGTTTGCCGAGTGCCAGCGAACTTTGCATCGCTGTAAAAGGTCCTATTTTGAATTGAAGGGCAATTGATGTTGCTGAATTAACTAATATTGACTGTAAATTGATCATGTTTTCGTTCTATTTACTCCTCCTCATTTGCACGTAGACTCGAAAATTTCTTAGTAGCGTTCATTAGGCATCGAGAAAGAGCGTCTTTGTTACCTGATCTGACGCCTTGGGTTGCAAGCTGCGCACGGCGACGAAAATGACGGCGAGGAAAAATGTCGACAAATTTGGCATCGTTTTCTGTGAAAATGTCCTCCTTCAAAGTTCCCAATTAAAATGTTTAGGAGGTTAATAGAGGTAGCTGCTCATGCAAAGTCCGGTTAATTACGACACACTTGTGCGTCTCGAGCACCGTAGAGAGTCCTGGTTGGGGAAGCTTCTCTACGATGTCGTAATTAACGACACTAAACTGGAAGCCCCAAAGACGCCTTGGCTGACGTGTTGTCAAGCATCCAGATTCGTGGAAATGCTCATGATGTTTCAAACGTGACAAGTTTTATTGAAAAATGATTTTCAATGTCATGTTGATCAAATGAACTTGATGATTTGTGGTTATTTCAAAAGTTCATTTTCAAGTTCTCATCGAAACTGGCAATCATGCTGTAAGACAGAATTTTTGGGAAGGGAAATTCTATCGTGCAGATCAAGGAAATGCCAGCCTCATGGTACATCAAAGTGCAATCATTTATGGCTAAAAAAAATAAATTTAGTCAATTTGTCTTTAATTAGTTTATAAAGTGAAAGAAACTAGCAATTCTGACACGAGCTCATTTTTCCAAAGCAAAATATAAATTAAACACTATTTTTACTTTGTAGTTTCGATATGTGTTGCTTAAGATCCATAATTTAATTTACTATAGAGTTTAATTCACAAACTCAGGGAAAAGAATATAACTTCCTTAATGAACTGGGCAACGAAAATTTCTTGGCGAAAATCATACAATAATTTTTACATCCTGTTGGCCACACTCTTCTTGATGAAACAAAGTTCCTGAGACAGTGAGGTCTACGCATCATAAACACCATCCTTTGATTAGAACATGTTCTCCTCGATGAGCTTCTTCGTTATAGAACAAACGATCTTAATGCACAGCCCATGATTGCGTTCATCTCAGATGTGCAAGAGAATCTTTTTCGCGAGAATTACGTTCATTTATTATCTTTAGAGCAGAGCACAAAAATGTGAAGAAAATCGTTACATGAGGGCGTGATCAGCCAGAGCACTGCCTTGCTAGTTTCTTTTCGTCACTCACGAATGCACTTTTCCACGTTTACTATTGCTTCGAATTAACGTTGATTATTGTCAATTACGGCCTAATTAATTAATGTTGATTACGGCCAAATTGATAAAAATTATGTGAATTTACATCAATTCTTCAGATTGAACAATGCTCTTTAGATATATACCAACGCTATTTAGCTCTTACAAACATTGAAAGTCTACTGTTTTTTCTATATGTTTTTTTTTCTTCAAATGGAAAACTTGCAGCACAACTTTGCTGAAAATTTAAACTCATTATGAAAATTTTCATGTGGATTTTTCGAGTACTTTAATTTTCTTTTACTCAGTTACTGTGTTGATGCATCACTGTCACAAGACTACTCACTCTACACAAAAATTATGAGATCAAGTTCTTCTTTAATCACGAGATATTTTTCTTTTAATGCTGGTATTTTTATATTTAAATCCAGCGGGAACTGATTAACCGTAGATTTTGAAGCCACAGTTCTGCAAATACTCAACATGCATTTGCATTAATCAGAAAATTCCCAATTTACAACGTATTGCACGTGTGCATTTCAGGTTCAAGCTTTCATGTTAATCTGATATTTAAATAATGGTATTCGTTTAATTCGAAGAATAGAGACTTCCCGTATTAACAGGTAACTTTAACCAAAATTTTAACAACACGCGAACTTGGCGGACCCCTACAGCTTTAAAATACCTGATCCTAATATTTGCGAATGCATTTGAATCTCAACGCAGGAACAACCGCAGGACCACAGAAGCAATCCACCTCTTCATTAATGTCACATTAAAAGCCGGGCTGCATCTTCAGTCTTTCTTGCTAAATTCCCTCCTCTCATTAGAAGTTTTCACGCTCAATTTCAGTGGAGGAAGCCAATGCAAGTTTTGAGATGGCCTTCTCAGGGGCCTCTTCCAACACACAGCAGCCGATAGACCGACGCTTGGCTGCTTCTTCTTATTAGATCGGAATTAGATAGCGATCGATGAAGAGAAATAGCCTGGCGCCTTCCAATTGCCCGTTAGAGCCTCCTTTTGAGGCCCATATGAGGGCACCGAACGATCGCCTGACAATCTTGTCCATCTCCTTATTGCAAATGAATCCATGACACAACAAGCACTTTTTCTACGATTGGGTCTGCTATAACACGACTATTTGACATCGCCTGACAAACTCAACCATGCTTAACCTAAGCAGTTAAAAGTAACGCACTGCAGTATAAGAGATTACTTTATTTATGAAACCCATGGAAAAATTAATCTCAAAAACATTTAACTAGAATGTTTTGACCCAAAACCCATTTTCAGCAGAGCATCTGAATGCGTGAAAAGAGAAGTTGAGCATCTAATTCCAAGTGTGGCAGCTTATTAAAGTGTTGAACGGATATAAAAAAAATTATGATACCTATTGAAGAACGCCATCCTAACGTAAATAATATTAGAAAACGCATACATTCAAGCTCTAATTTAAACAACGGAATTTATGAGTATGTTAATATAGAGTATTCTTAATATTATACCTACTTCAGAGCTCGATTTGTGAATGATATTTCACAAATTAAGTCCTCATTTAATTAAAAGTTTCATGTTTACTCTCTCTAAAAGTTATTGTTGTATTGCAAAAAGAAAAATATTAATTTCCGTTCCCATACTTCGAGCATCGACTATCTTTTTTCTCGGTTCTTTATAGGATTTAATGTATAGAATTTGAAAACTAAAGAAGATCTGGTACTACACGAAAGATTTCTCTCATATATTTGAAAAGATAGCTACTCCAAGTTAAATGGAATCCAATGATTACTCGTAAAGAGTTATCAATAGATTTACTTTAAGCAAGAATCAGTGTTACTAAACCAACAAGAATCAATGAAATTCATAACAACAATCTAAAGTCGCATTCACATAGCAAAACTCCACTCCCATGGGAGAGGGAATAAAATGTCCGGTTGAAATTTGCTCATGAACCAAAGGATCAGCAAGAATCATTCTGAGAAAGCTGTGTGGACTGATGAACATAAAATTGAGCTATTTGAACGTAATTCGAGAAATCATGTATAAAGAGAAGACGGTGCTACTTTTAAACTAAAGAAAAGAATTCTAACAGTGAAATTTCGTGATGGCAGCGTCATGTTTGGGGATGTTTTTCTGCGAATGGCATAGAGAATATAGCAGTAAAAGATGGTAGAAAGAATGCCGAAACATATCAAGATATTTTGAAAACAAATTTGTTCGTTTCGGGTGAAAAGTTTAAACTTCCTGAGGTCTGGGTCTTCCAACCAGATAATGACTCTAAGAACACAGCAAAATGTACGAAGAAATGACACTGAAAATGATGTAGATCCATTATAATGGCCAAGTCTGTCCCCAAGTCAGATCCAGGCCTAATAGAAAATTTGTGGCGTTATTTGAAAATTTAAATTCAATCGAGAGCTCCAACAAACATCCCGATCTTGAGAACATATGCAAAGAATTGAATAAAATACTATCAAGAATTCATAAATTATTACTTGAAAGCCACAAGAAAAGATTGGATGCTGTCGAAACGAATAATGGCTGTGTTACAAAGTATTGAATGTTCATCATGTATTATTTTTGTCATAATTGAGAAAAAACATCGCGATTAGGACAAGACATAGAAATAAGGACAATACATAGAAATGAGGACAAGGCATAGGAATAAGAACAAGGCATAAAAACGAAAACAAGAAATAGAAATATGGACAAGGCATTGAAATGAGAACAAGGAATAGAAATAAGGACAAGGACTAGAAATAAGGACAAGGACTAGAAATAAGGACAAGGACTAGAAATAAGGACAAGGACTAGAAATAAGGACAAGGACTTGAAATAAGGACAAGGACTAGAAATAAGGACAAGGACTAGAAATAAGGACAAGACATAGAACTAAGGATAAGTTTACCTGTATCCTGTCCTCAGGTAAGTCAGTCTTGAGACTTATCATCTCCCTCGCATACACGTCAGGGTAGTGCGACTCTTTGAAGGCTTTCTCCAGCTCCTCCAGCTGGAATGATGTGAAAATCGTCCGACTGCAACAAATGTAAAATAAAACAAGTCATTTTACTGCAGTGGAATGGAAAACTGAACGTTGTTCTGGTGCTTATGATAAAATGAATTTGGATCACAATGTGCACAAACATTATAGAAGTATTAAAATTCTATGCGGCAGTGATTAGGAACACGTATCATTAGGTTTATTGGCGTTGTAAGTATTACAACATACAGGAGTTAATAAATGTGTATATGCGTATACACACACATGCTCGCACATACATACATACATTTCTATGTATAAATAATCATTATGAAGGATGTGCAAAGTATTCTCTTCGTACTAAAAGTATATAAAAGTAATGTAGAAGGTAGGTTATATACATTGTAAGCCCTCATACTGAGCGTGCTGACTTGCAGATGCCTGATTTAATTCTTTTACTAAAGCTTTTAAAATTATAGGTGTAGTTTGGTATAATTCTGCAACATACCCTAGCATTTTCTCGCTACGTTAGGGGAAAGTATAGTATTTAGTCAAGAGAAAGTGTTCTCAGATCTGTTGCTCCCGGGATGACTCAGCATAACCCAAAATCAAACGATTGACTCGCATAAAGTATAAGTTCACAACAATAAATTAGTTCACTGTCTATTAGAAGACATAACTGTTTTTGATTCCCTGTCAGAGAAAAATGGAAGTCGTTGCGCTGAAGAGGCGAACATTCTAATGCTGTAGATTAGACATCAGTATCCTGGATACTAAGTTTGCATGTAATTGTACGTAGTACAGAAAACGATTCGTTTGATATCGTCGTTGCTCATTAATGAGGAAAACAGGTTTTGTCATGAGGATATATCACAAGTATCGACCTAGTACTGCTCCTGTTCCGTACGGAGCTTAGAGGACAGAAACAACAGTGCAAGATGACAAAAGTTTTGACTGCTGCGTAAGCACAAGTAATCTCTTACAGGTGATGGATACAAGTCCTGTGAAGTCAAAGTTTAGACCCACAATGTATTTGGTATCAACGTCTGACTAAGAAAAAGCACAGATAGTGGAGGATAAACATTTGTCCAGAAATAATAGCAATGAAGACATAGAAGATGGATATGTTTCGCTTAATAAGTCTAGTATCGAAGCTACTGGAAACACGTAAACTTCGAACAGCAGAGTTCGCTTCATAGAGAGACCGAACTCTAGGACTATTGTTGACATAGAAAGGTCGAAGACTTAAGGTTCATTTATCCCTCTGGAGGCATACGAGCAAGCCCAGGCTACCATTACCGACCTAAGGGCACAAATCGATTCCTACCACGATCATAACAAGTTTCTACCGAGACTTCGAGTGCATGTGAAGAGTCTAATGAAGAACTTAGGTCTTGAATGCTACTCCTGTTCATACGACCACCACCGACACCCTCATGATGCTCAAGAGGCTGTAGTCGAAGACTTGGAAGCCGCCCAGAGAGAAGTACGAGCTCTGAGAACTGCTCACATTCAGGTATAAAACTTCTTTGAATCAATGCCTCAGTTGAAGTCACTCAAGTAATCGTAAAAAAATTTTGAGACTGTCCTACATTTGGCTCATGGATTACTAGAATTAAGTGAAGAGATGAAAAATTTGACGCTGATATTTTTGGGAAATATTAAAAAATTCCCTGAATCTGAAATGATCACGGATAAGTACGAGAACAAAATAAGAAATACTTCATCGTTTGATCAAATGAATTAAGTATATTGCTTATAAGTTCTTTAGAACGTTCTTCGATTTTTAATCTTCAGGATAGAGAATAATGTTAACATTTTTTCTCAAAATGCTAATCTGTTACAATCCTAAATCAGTTATTCAGGAGATGCTCAACTGTCGTGAATTATTGTTACTTTAAATCTTACACTAACGTTATTTGATTTGCTTGAAAAATAGCGGAACTTTTTCAGCCTTCTTTCTTCTCGTGCTGAGCATTTCTCCCTTCTCCCCAGCACTTCTCCCTCTTCTCCTCTTCAGCTCGTCTCCTTCTTCTCTAAGACTTCTCTCTCGTCCCGAAGACTTCTTACTTTTTCCTTGGGATTTTTTCTCTTCCCCACGACTTTTTTTCTTCCTGTGACTTTGTAGCTCTATTCGCAAACTAGGAACATGCGTTGAGACAAAGCTCAGTTTGTACGATGACAACAAGGAGGTTGTAAAAGGTAAGAATCCTGGAGGATACTTGTGAAATGCAGGAAACTTGAAGCTATTCCGTGAAATGAACTGTCGACGTTTCAGCGAATCCTGAAAAAATGACTAAGAAATGAGCATCAGTGAGCATCATTTAGAAAGGAGAAAATGTGCTGAACTTGTGGTGTTCCTTTGTGAGGAAATACAATGATGCAGGCCTGTAGCATGAAAAAATATGCGTGTGTAATAAATATGTTACTGTACAATATCACTGGCGCACACCTGGTTTAATTTACTCCATTTGAACTAATGTTAGGGTTCATATACAATGCTTACCAAACGATAAGCTGGGCTTGTGGGAGCTCAAGGGTGTAATGTAGATGTACACCTGCTGCGTAGGCTGCATGGTTGCTAAAACTAACAAGCAAAACATCAACAATTTGAAATGAACAACGCGCCATTGCCATAGTATGCTACATTAAATTCATGCATAGTGTGAAGTCATAGAAAGTATGCTGGATTGAATTCATAATGCATTGTGTTTGTGTACAGCATAACCTGCATCTGAACGAGGGCAGGAAGAGCATGTGAAGCCGTCGTTGCCTCGTGAAAATGAAGGCTGGTGATGTGATTACTGCAATTAACCTACAACGTGGCGTGTTGCTCTAATGGTAGCCGCTCCTAACACTCTAATGACGCCTCATGTTTCCCTCCACTGTCTTGTCTTCGTTGCTGGTTAATAACCAGCCTCTTGACGAGCAGCTGACGTGCACGCGTGTTTCCATTCACTCAAAGAGCCAAGTGCTTTATTTTTACTAGATTTTCAGAAAACGTTTTCATGACGCGATGGTGCTACGTGAATGATTCCGTTGTAGCGACTAGCGCCTTCTCTCTAGACCTCAAAAAGTCAATGAACATCAGAAGGAAAAGTGGGTGGGTCATCATAGTTCTCACAGTGAGCTAACTCAGAATTTTACCCAGGAAGTGGACTATGATCACAATACCCAAGTCATTGAAATCAATTGAAATAGTGAGGTCCTCATTAGTCACGTGCAAGGACAAAGCAGTGAGAATGTAACGAGGCACCCGGACAAATGAAAGACATTAGCTGTAACGCCCGTCTGGTCTCCATGGTTTACTTTTCTATAGTACCAGTTCCTGCTGGTTAATCTAACCCAATATCCCGCTGCTTTATTTTACCTATTATTGAGTTAGTTCACCTAACCCATTATCTTGCTTCTTGGTCTCACACATAGTTTTGTTAGTTGTTCTTACCCATTTTAGAGCGTGCCCATTCTAGAACCGAATGACATTTTCTATTCTACTGGTTTCTCTTATTTATTATTAGGCTAGTTAAGCTTATTAATTGTCGCTCACTGATCTTAATTATTACTTGACTAAGTAATCTTACCAAATATTGCTGATAGGTTTCACCCGGTTTCATACATCTTAATTTCCCCTATTATCCCATTGGTTGCTCTTACTCATTATCTTCCGTAACTTACAAGATTTTCTACATTAGTGACTGTCTTCTTCATGGTGTTGACAAATACTCAGAACGGACAATAATGTTCTTTTTCACTTTTACATTTCCAGTTTATTTTTCTGAAAACTTTCTTAGGCGCTCTAAGGATGGAAAAATGCAGCGGTAGTCATATTATTTTTCATATTCTTAAGTAGTTTGATTATAAAATAGATAAATCATATCGATGGATAAAAAGTAAAAGAATATTAAATAAAATGGATAGCCCGCAGAGTAGAAAAAAGATAAAACAAGTGAATTGGTGAGCCATTTCTCGAAACTAATGGCACAGTTGTGCTAGGTGAGAGGACGGAGGGTGACGTCAGAATAAAAGTGAACACTGCAATTATTGTTGACGACCAGCTCCGTCGAATCGTGCGTGAACCATTACTGCCTGGGCAGCAGATGTTGTGTCGATGATCCAGTCCGCAGTCGCGCTATGGTTCCGATCCTGTGATTTGGAGCATTTTTTTCTGTAACATTTCTTGATATTAATTATATTTTCTAGCGCAAGGTTCGTCATTTCTGGAGTTTTTGATAAGTTGTATGGAGCATAATACTTATTTTGTTGATGATTGTACTAGAAGTCGGATAACTTAAGGAAAAAATATTTCCGTTTTAGAAGGGCTAACTCTTATGCCTATTAACAAAAAAGTTTGAATAATCTTCAAGCATCTGCACTACTCGTATAAAAATTTTAAACGACAACGTAGCCACGCGAGACAGTGTCCCTCGGTCGGAGACGAGTTTGTGGTCATTCCAGCGTGAAACATTTATCGTTAACGTGCCCATATGTTTTAGTAGGAAGCTCGACCCCATCGACAGCAGCCATACTGAAAGACGGCCGGACAATTATGAAGCAGGAGACGATTAGCAATCCCCTGGCCTCCAGATGCACGTCCAAAGCGGCGATAAATGAAGCCCGGATAAGCCCACGTCTAGCGATATCGATCCGGCACTCGTGCTGCCGGACCACCAAGCGCCCGGCGAGATGCTTCGCCGTCACAGAAGAAAGTGATCCGACGAACACAGATTACGATTGAGTTGTAATCTGCCTCAGGCTGTCGGGGTGAGTACTTCCAGACAATTGCGAATTTCGGTGCTCTGTTCAGATTGGTTTTAGCGTGTTTGGCGATACAGCGGAAAGTAGCTCATTGTAGAGGTTTTCACTTTGTATTTTATTGGCAATGTGGGTGAACATAGAAGGATTAATGTTCGGTATACTGCTCTGATAGCACGTTGCCATTTTGGTAATGAGTATTTATTTTTTGCAATATTAAAGGTATGATTCACGCTGTAAGTTATCAGAGGAGAGGTTCATATCGCTACTTAGTAAAGCATATACTAACCTAGCATATAGTTACCTAACATATACCTTTGCATATATCTAACAAAGGTACGGTACACACTACTCAGCAAAGGAATGGTACACACTACTCAGCAAAGGTATGGTACACACTACTCAGCAAAGGAATGGTACACACTACATAGCAAAGGTATGTTACACACTACATAGCAAAGGTGTGGTACACACTATATAGCAAAGGTATGGTACACACTATATAGCAAAGGTATGGTACACACTACATAGCAAAGGTATGGTACACACTACATAGCAAAGGTATGGTACACACTACATAGCAAAGGTATGGTACACTCTACAAAGCAAAGGTATGGTACACACTACATAGCAAAGGTATGGTACACACTACATAGCAAAGGTATGGCACACACTACATAGCAAAGGTATGGTACACACTACTTAGCAAAGGTATGGTACACACTACTTAGCAAAGGTATGGTACACACTACATAGCAAAGGTATGGTACACACTACATAGCAAAGGTATGGTACACACTACTTAGCAAAGGTATGGTACACACTACATAGCAAAGGTATGGTCCACACTACATAGCAAAGGTATGGTACACACTACTTAGCAAAGGTATGGTACACACTACATAGCAAAGGTATGGTACACACTACATAGCAAAGGTATGGTACACACTACATAGCTAAGGTATGGTACACACTACGTAGCAAAGGTATGGTACACACTACATAGCAAAGGTATGGTCCACACTACATAGCAAAGGTATGGTACACACTACTTAGCAAAGGTATGGTACACACTACATAGCAAAGGTATGGTACACACTACATAGCAAAGGTATGGTACACACAACATAGCAAAGGTATGGTACACACTACATAGCAAAGGTATGGTACACACTACATAGAAAAGGTATGTACACACTACTTAGCAGAGGTATGGTACACACTACTTAGCAAAGGTATGGTACACACTACATAGCAAAGGTATGGTACACACTACATAGCAAAGGTACACACTACATAGCAAAGGTACACACTACATAGCAAAGGTATGGTACACACTACTGCCTGAGACAGGTAAAGCTTCACACTACTGTCAAGTGACCGCCACAATTAGAGGCAGATTAATAAAGTCTACGCCAGGAAACGCGTCAGACGGAAGCCACATCCGCGTAGTCTCCCTAATGAAGCTTTATGCTGTACAGAGCCATGACGCTGCACAATCTTAACACAGAAATGGGCCGGTTAACCCACATGCAAGTTATGACAGCTTATGACAAGCGACAATATATTCCCAGAGGAAAACATTTCACCGGATGTTCGGATTGGCAGTCTAAAGATGTTCTTTGAAAGGTTAGGAAGTGCCCGGCGTGTTGTGGGTGGGATTTTGGATGTCACGCAGACGAGCGAATATTTGTTCACGGAAAGTGTCGTACAATTTCGTGTACGACTGCATTCGCGCGAATCAGATGCGAGGCAGTTAGAAAAGTAACTGGGATGAGCGTTAATAAATATTACTTCTGGCCGTGCAATTCCAATTTAGTTGTAGAATTTCATTCCGGCTCTACAACACCATTTTGGCTGTACAATTCAGTGTATGAAATAAACAGAGTATTCATGACTTACCTCATAAGCTGGGTATTCATCAGCTGTATATTCCAATTAAATTCCTAAGCACATCACCTGTACACAATAGGGACACATTAACATGCCGGTTTCTAGGACCACGCCCTAAAAATATTTTCAAGTGTTATTCTATTAAATAGTAGGAATAATGAAGAATAATATTGGTACTTATTAATGTCGTAAATCATCAAGTATCTGAAAGAATATTTAACTAAATTATTGCTCGTAAGTCTCCCGAGTATTTGAGGCAGTCATATTTAGTATTTTGAATCCATATAAATCTGGGTATAGGAATTATTTTGAGTTTTTCCTGTATTGTTGCTTTACTTTTACAAACGTTATTAATATCAAAATTGTATTTGTACCTGTTGCTCTGAATGTGATATTACTTTTAATTCATTTATCACTACATTATTATTTAAGCCGGAAATATGAGACTGAAAATCTTGCGTCAAGAATATAGCTGTGGAGAAATATTAAATAAATTTCTGTACACAAAAATACTTTGCTGCCGTTGTTTTTTCTGATGACATTTAACTTCAGTGAAATGCTTCATTAGCTGAATTAGCTGTTTGCTTATTTTCATCGTTATTGAAGGCTACAAAGTTAGATAAATAAATTATCTTGAATTACTTTATTATTTAATTATTTTCGTATTGAGTGAAATCTACAACGTTGAGCTAAGAGATAATCCATCTTAATCTCATAATTCCTAAAGCCAATACATAATACCATATAAATTGAATAAAGGTATGAAACCTGCAAAGAATACTACGCTCTTGTTGAAGAACTTTGCTTGAAGCGCGTTGGAACAGTATTGTTCCAACACAAACAATTGTAACACAACAGACACAAATAATTAAAAACATCTTGTTCTATTTGCGCTTAATACACAGAGAATTACTTGTCCTAATTTGTCCTAAGCTTTGCATGGGTGGCAAGCATCGTGTACTGTTACTATGGCATTGGCTTGTCATTTCGTAGCACATTCATCAGTATATGCGTCGTCCTTTGAAGATCTCAACCATAATAGTGCACTCAGACTAAGAAATACATCGCTTTAAAATACAACTAGTACATTAAAAGTGACTTAGAGCTGTGAGCTTTTTCGTGCAAGGCAAGTTAGGAAAATAAAATAGAGGCGTAGCAGCAGAGAAGTCGTGAAATGTTGAACAAGTCTGCGGTATCGCGATCTCATGTGTCACCGTAAGTCTCTAATTCAGGAGCACACTTGAAAAAAGTCCCTCGACTAGAGAGATAAGCCTTAGATTGGTTAGATGGTAAGAAAGACCCGACAAGATATGGCTTATGTCTGACCGGGTTAATCATGGGGCACTCCCGCTCCTTATTGCTGACTCACCCACAATAATTCATTGCTAAACCCACTGAAATGAAGCTTGGCGACCACTCTTTCGTTCAGCTCACCGCCCGACCTACCAAGATGACGGAGCGCGCAGTCCACGCTCCAAAAATGATGAACGCACATCTGTGGGAGTCCTGCCATGTTTAATTTGAATTACAAATGAGCGTGATGAATGTCTTTTTTCAGGCTCAAAGGGGTTGATATTCATTTAAAGGTTCGCTGACACTAATGCCACTACATTGCATTCCTGGCGGACTTCTGGTGGAGGAGAATTAAAGAAGTCAAGTTCAATTTGATAAAGTATTGAAAATCTTTCCACTGTAAAAAATATCTATACGCTATTTTTACTAAAATACACTCTATTATTTTGCACAGTCCTTATTCTTCACACATCATTTAAAAAAATACGGGAACGTGCTTAACGCATGTTTTTATAGAAAAATGATATATATATGCAGGAGAAACAGCTTGTAATGCAAAGTATGATGCAGCTAGCGAATAAGCGAGCATGAAGGCGTCCTATCATACTTGACTGGTGTTTTTTTATAGAACTTTTGGCTCTTGTGCGGCGTCAGCGTGACCAGCACATTCAGGCCAAGACCAGGAGCTGCTGTCTGCGCCTTAATGTTCCTCATGAATTAGTTTTATTTTGTCGTCGAATTAACAGTGATTTCCGTCCATCGTGCGTCTGTAATATGCGCAATTCCACTGAAGTGTATGGAAATCTATTACAACTAGCGGTGAAGCTTGATTTTTTAGTGTGTTTGTGTCTTTCTTTGTTGAAATAAAGTTCTGGGTTGTACTGCAAATAAAATCCCTTTATTTTTCTCACTATTCTAAAACATTTTTTGTTTCCCATAATACCTTCAATGACACATGTCCTCGCTGGTACGCTCGTCTTCGGGCAAAATAAAAATTCAATTATCAGATACTTGTTCATAAAGTAATTTACGTACCACACAGTAACTCATGAAGTGGGTCATGGGCTCTGGGATGTTACAATAGAGAGTTATTATGTTCGCATCACATTCTTATGACAAAAAATGAGGCTGTCAATTGCGAAATCACCGTTACTGAAGAGGGTCGTATATCTCAATCAGTGTCAATTCTGTACACTCAGTTTAATAAGCGCTCTTACAATTGGCACGTTCGAGAGTTCATATTTCACGTAACAAAAGCTCTGTGCTTCTTTCTTACGTCCTCCAGAAACTGACAGGTAAATTTTACCGTCAATTTGAAGACGAATGTCCTGAAAATAGGCCTCCTAATTGAGTAATTGGTGCTGAAAATTGGACGAATCAAGGCTCGTCATCCAGGTGTTCTCCAACTAACGAACTTTTCGGTTGGCTTAGAAGTTGATTTTTTTTCACTAAATGTTACCATTTTGTCAAATCGCAGGAAATTTTCAGAGTTCTAACGTAGTGTTGGTGGGTGAACATGGGAATGAGAGTTTAATGAATTATCTCTCTCAAGCATTTTAAATATTAGGTGTCATATTTTCATTTTGATATGCCCAACATAAATAATGAATGCGGAAACTTTTTCTAAAAGCTTGTCAAAAGTAGAAATAAACATATGAATATGCATACATTAACACTGTGTTTGCATTTGTGGATTATTTCGGACATGAGTTTGTAATTTCATAAACTCAATAAGACATACATCAAGATAATCTCTTCAGCAACATCCACAATTGTTGTACATTTTCGTTTAAAATATCTATTCTTTTTTGGCACAAACCAAAATACCAATAACTATATTTGTATCTTTATATTCTGTAAAAGATTCGTTTGAAATTACTATAGTTAGCGGTACATAAATATACGATTTATTGGTTTAATAAAGACGCACTTCATGTTTTACATGAATGCTTACTAGAGAATAGACTGTTTTCTTTCAATCGGGAATTGTATAAAAATGTGAGAACACAAAGTGATTGATCAACAACGATCCGATTACTTTACAATTAATAATTTCCTTCAAATTTCGTGTTTTTCGGTTTCAGATACGTACGTTTTTAAGCAACTGAAGATCTGTAATCTAAATCAGAATAATGAGTCCTTCTTATCAGTGGCATTGCTCATACTACATCTTCTAACATCAACGATGTGCAGTGTAATGAGCGTCTGAATGTAGCTGTTCATGTGGAGCCTTTGCATTGTGACGAGCCTTTTTGCTCTGCCGTCTATGCAGAGTAATTTATTCAGAGCCGTCAACACAGAAAAGTCTAAACAGAGACATGGGGACATGTATGCAGAGCCAGCTATGAAGAGCCGTCCAAGCAGAGTCGTCTGCACAGAGCTGTCTAAGCAAATCCGTATATACAGCCATCACTAGTGAACCATGAGCCGTCCAAGCAGAAGCGACTAAGCATGCCGTCTGTGGAAAATTATCTATACAGAACCTAGTAAACAGAACCATTTATGCAGAGCCGTCTAAGTAGAGCCGTTCAAGTAGTGGGGTTCGATAAAGGCAACCGCCAGCCATCACGCCAGCATAATGCATAGCTCATCATTGCTGTCACAAAGTCGTCAACGGTCGTATTTTAGGCAACTGTTTTACCATCGGCCATCTTTACCCAGTTGATGACTCTGTGAGTTACGTACAGCTATGCGTATTCTTCCCATATAATCAATGCGTCGTATTTTAAAACGTGCATTTAAAATATCACATGTTATGCAATTTCCATGGAAGCGCAAAGTCTTCCCTGAGGCTGGAGATGTCACAGGACAGCCAGGGGCTGCACAAGAGGCAGTTCCTGCATGACGCTCGTCACCAGCGCCTCGGGGCAGTGCGATCTGACGTATAAGGGTGGCCATACTTAAAATAATGACAAAGTGCATCTAATATTACATGCACCATTGTGATCAGGAAGAGTCCATTAAGGAACACTCGGTGATCACTTTTTCAATGTCGTCGAGTATTTTGCTTGAAGGGCTGAGCATTTGAAAACGCTTATTTTAATTTCGTCGTTCTGCATGTGAGCGCAATCTTCCGTCGCTTCGTTCCATGCGTTCATTGAAATTATTGTTAAGCAAATATAAATAGGTTTGTGAGTTTTATAGACTACGTTCTTTCGAACGGGACTAAAGGAAACCATCAATTTGAATACTGCACGAGATCTAATGTGTATCAGAATTTCAGTCATAGAAAACGGGATACATAACCTCTTGTATTACCTGCGGTGGGATAGAAAAATTTTACACATCTACACTAGGATTAATGATCTTACTCTAATACTCTGTCAAAATCTGAACAAATTAGAAAAATTGGATCCTCAAATCAAGTTACGGTGCATTAGCATGTAACTTCCATACATGTGATGTTTGGTGTGAGCTGCACTTTCTAGCGGGCCAGACATGAACTTCGTATCATTGGAAATTTCTATGGTCGAGCAAATATTAGCAGTATCCTAATCTAAAGTTGTAACCAGGACTGTGCTCGAAATTTAATAATGCCATAAATTTACCTCCTTTTCTGAGTTTAACGATAACCAACAATCAAAATGAAATAATCTACAAAAAACAAATAATGAAATACTCTACCGTGATGCCCAAATTATGAGCGAGCGTAATCCATTTAATCATCTACATACTAACAAATAACGGCATGTTGTCGGTTGTACATTCCAAAAGCTGTTATACCTAAAACTGAACATGCATTGACAGCAAATGAATAGGATTGTTGAAGAACGCAGTCATAACAAATCTGTTTTGACTATTTTTATATTTTATTTTCCTATTTTACAGTACGTGACGAGTCACGTATTTATACTTAAATTATACCAGCAGATAGCGATCATTATTAAAGAAAAAACTTGAATTTGATAAGCTGGTACCAAAATATAAAGTTGTTTATCTAATTCAAAATAGTTCGAGAGTTTTTATCTCTCCGAGAGAAAAATAAAAATATTTCTTAATATTATAATATATTTGCCTGGAAAATAAGTTTTAGAAACCTTAGCCCATTGTTTTAACTACGTAGATTGAATGATAGTAAAAATTTGAGTAGTTTGATATTTGTGCATTTCCAGCTTAAAAAATAGCATCTGTTTCTCATGATCATGAAAACTATGGCCAATGTTGAAGCAGCAATTTTATGTCAGAAACTACAACTTACTTTAATGTGACTTGGGTAAGCCAACATCGGCTACCGAGACAAACAACAGGAGCTCTACAGGTGTATCCCGGAGCCTGTGTTTCTGGTCCGATAAGCAATTTTTCAGGGCATTGACATGGAAGAAATTTTGGTAGCAATTATACAGTGACCCTGAGACACCGCTATCCAACCAAGCTGATAACAGGCAGCCGTCATCGGCGAATAGTCTCCAGTAAAGCGTACTATTAAGCATTCGCGGGCTTATGAAATATAATTAGTTTCCCAAACGATAATTAGGAGTGGGAATCAGTCTGGTCGAAGGCCATTAGGATTTGAGGATCCAATTAGGCGACCGGTTTTTAATTTTCAGGAACAGTGGAATATTGAGTGGGTCTTAGAGGGGGAGAGTGAGAGGGGCTGGAGGGGGTGGGGATGCAGAAGAGGGGGAAGAGAAGACGGAGATGTGTAGCTGTGGTCGAAGTGAGATGCATGTTAACACAACTGAAATATCAACAGGCAATACAAAATAAACATGAAAAACGTAAAATATGTGAGCTTATTGAGGTTACTTTTGTGGTTTGACGAGTAGGGAACTGTATGGGAATGGAGCTGTAAAACTAATTTAAAGAAAAGTAATAGATTAAAAAATGAAACGTAGAAAACAATAATTAATATCAACAAAAAATTATGTAATAATGAGAAAATCAATGAAATGACATTCTATCATGCTCTGCAATTTAATAATTAAATTAAAGAGAAAGAAAGAGAAGAAATTATCACAGGCGAAAAAAAGAATTGAGAAACCAGCTCTAACTATAAAACGATCGAAAGGATCATTAACGGATTATATGATAAAATACAAAGCAATGTTATTCCACAAGAGCAAGATAATAACTTTGTGTTTTGGTGTTTCATCAGCACGAAAACTCAAAATTCTTTAAAGGTGCTGCAGTGGCAACATGCAGCACAGCTCCGCAAGCTATGATAAACATAATCTAACTGAAATTTCATGCAACAAATTTAGTAAATTATTCTTACCTGTGGCGCCGTTTCTTCTTTTTTTTCTTTCCCACGCCGGTGGGAGTGCCATCGAAGTTCTTGCTCATTGAGTCTGACGAATCAATTCCTGGAATGAAGATATCGTATAAACAAGGAGATATGATCTACGTATGCACACACACACTTGGTTCACTTGAGGGGCATGTACGAGTACAAGGTGAGCCTTAAATAAGGTATCTTTTAGAAACAATTATGTCCATAAAAAAATTACGGAAATTTTTTCAGCATATGAGTTTCCAATTTTAGGATTTTTTTCAGTGTATCAATACTTTTAGCGTAGCAGTGCTTCCAAGAATCCTGGATCCACAGAGGTACCTTACTTATGGCACACCATGCAACTCGCAATATTGTATCTTAAGCTACAGTGGCAGTAGGTAACTATTTCAACCACCTTATATTCAACATATTCAATAAATTGTTTTTCTTTATGAAGACCGTTTTTCCGAAACATACAATAAACATTTTCAACATTAATAGTACAACTTCCTACATAAGAATTTATAGATAATGCACACGCACAATCAAATTCATGAATATTTCTCGTTAGAAATCTCAGTTGGCATGAGACTTCCTATTTCCTCTCAAAAGCTTTACTCTTGCAGTAGTTAATAATGTTACTTGTCTTATTTTTGAAAATGCCACTCGTCTCCTAAAATTTTTTATTAAAAATGACAAGGTAACTTTCCTATTCTACCCGCGGGAGACCACCAGTGAAATAATTTAACATCATAACAATTTCTCAGTTGAGTGTGGATAAATTTTATACCAGAAGAAACTAAAACACTGTTCTTGACAGCACGAGTTTAGGTATATATTTTCAAAAATGACGATTTGAGACAGTTTTCTAAATTCAAACCTATTTTGATGATTTGAGAAAATGAGATTTTCTATTAAAAGATCTTGCATAGGCAATTTTATATGCTGAGTATTTTTTGTACTTTCACACCCTGTATTGAGGATTTAAGATAGGGAATTTTTATTTATTTATAGAAAAACACTCTGTTGCGTGTTGTACCTGACGCTCGTTATTGGTGCTCCTCTATGACTTAAGCAATAGAGCGATCGAGCGCAAGTTGGTATCTAATAAGCACCGGTGTTTGAATTGCTATTGGAACTTGGGCGCTTTCGGTGCGCTAGTCGAGCATCTGCGTGACAGCTACCGCTGCTCCCAGCGATGTACGGTTATTGCGAAGCCGCTCACACTCTCGAGAGACGCAAGCGCTAGCTTTCACCGAACTCCTTTTGTTGTTCAGTTTTCTTCTTGAAAAGTGAACGAAAAGAGGAGCTAGATCCCGTGATCCTGAGCTCGAGTGACTGAGACGATGCTCGGCATTTCAAAAAATGAGGTGGAGGGAGAAATTCAGCCTTTCAAGTTGGGTTTGGTAGCGTAAAAAACTAACAAACAGCAATTATTGGATGGAAATTAATGTGAAAATCAATTTGAAGACATATAAGAAATTAGTATAAAACGTACCCTCCTATATGAAAATTTATGTTCTACGTTTGTAAAATAAGAACTGTTATGAAGTTTCGGACACTATAGTGACGAAACAACTATAGAACTATAGCAACAAGTTGAACATATAGTTTCGGAGACCTAGTGACGTAACAGTTAATGCATACATGGTGTTTTAAGATGTATTCATGTATTAAACTCATCTCAAAAGCAATATGAACAAAATAAACGTAATTTTTATAGACCACAAAAATATGCAAAATGCACACTTGCACATAACGCTACACACACTGTTATTTTAGTGAAATGTACAACGAAAGTCATTCGTACTTTCACACTGGTCTTCTACTGTAGGCTTCAATTTCTTCAGAAAAGCGAAAAATTTCTGTACGCATTCCATGTTGTTGTGTTGGCACATTTTTCAAAAGGAATGTTCGGGGAAACGTGACCACTTCATGCAGATGAGCTGCTCGTTTACAGTCGCCAGTATTTTGTCGTTATGATGCTTGCCTCGTGGTAGTAGCCGCAGTCTTCGCTATGCTGCATAAATGTGCCGCTCAACTCGAGGCCTGGGTGACTTCTGTCAAAGAACTCATGTGAGATCTCGACTTCCACCATTTTGAAGTTCATTTCCATTCAAAATATAGAATTAACGGTTAATGTTAAAGATCGTTTTCACGACATAACTTTGAACTTTTTGGGTAAATTTTAAAATTTCCGAGAGATTAGATTTTTGAAAGAATTATTCTACCAATAATTCTCATCAAACTTCACATGTTTTTCGATCAGAATCTTTCCTTTTTGCCTCAGGAAAAGGATTTTCAAGGCATAAAATGATTTCCTAGCGGAACTAACCAAGCACGTTAATAGAATCGACAATAAATGTTTACCTGATTTCATTCTTTCATTGTAGTGTTAAAACAGTAGGAAATAATTCACATGCCAAAGCAATTAGGCACAGACCGCTGAAAGTGGAAACGTATTGTGCACATGACTAAATCCAGAATAGAATTGGTTTCCAACTTGGCGCTCATTAGAAAATGTAATGTTTTTTGATCACGAAGATTGACACGAGTCGCTTCATTGTCAGGCAGGAGGCACTTTACGATACCCTCGTTTCTGAGGGAATCGCCATCAGAGTTCGATCAGTGCCCCATCACTCGACGACCACCGAGTCCGTCCTCCATAACGGGATTGGAAACGAAGATGCAGAGTTGCCTCGCTGAGGGACTCCTATCCGTCACCTGGCGTCAGGATTGAGCAATTGGAAACCACAATGATCAATTGATTCCGATGACTGTAATCTTACGAATTGAATTCGCACATCTCTTGCAGCTCGGCAGAGACCCACCTCACAATAAAGGGAAGTGCGCGGCGACGTCGCTGCACGCCGTCGGTGTTCTCTCTCCGGCATAAAGTCCATGTGGCTCTCAGTTTGAGTCGCTCACGGGAACTTCACAAACAACATAATGCAAATGAGACTTCAAACAATTTTACTCCTCATCACATTCATGGCGAGTTGAGGAGCGCTTTTGGCCAGCCAAGTGTGGCTGAGGTACTTCATTTTATACAGGGGTGTCGAAAATTTGCCCTCTGAGAACCATGAGGCCATGCGTATGCGGACGAGTGGTCTTCCAGGTCCCTAGAGGCACCTGCGAACGGCACACACATCGGCAGCACCATCCTACAATATGACCACTTCATTCCATTTTTATTCCATCCGTCGCACGTTTATTCCTACTCGAGTAAAGTAGTTTGATTTTTTATTGTTAGTCGCGAGATGGCCTCCGTGCCGCTTGACTCCATTCTCTCCTCCTTAAGATGGCTTTTGTTGAGGAGCCTACGAGTTTACGTGGAGAATTATGAAAAGCCCTTTTATTTCTATTACTTTTCAGCACTTTTGAGGATACTTGAGACTTGTGTCCATCGTTTCTTTGAAAGTTGCTCATACAATTAGAAGAGAAAAGTAGTTGTCTTGCAGGGAGGTACAAATAGCACTCGTTTATTCGAAGTTACGATATGAAGATTCCTGTGTTCAGTTGCAGTCCAGGTACCCAGCAGCGCTTTGCTAGAAAGCCTTGAAGTTTTATCGTAAATTAAAAGAGCTTCTGGTGCGACTTTTGCATCCTAGTTATGCGTCTTAACTATGTGATTTACGAAGTAATTTGGAGCATGCGGGATGACTAGGTTGCCTCGTACATTCAAAAACTGCTGCCTAACTGCAGAGCTCTGTTGTATTGTTTCCATGCACAGTTCACAGTGTCCTTTGCATCACTTGAAAGTTACAAATCAAATGTTGATCTTTGAATCATGTTAAATAATTCACACTCTTTTCTGGGCTCCTATTGTAAGGAAAATATTGCCTGTCTGTCAATTTTTTTCAAAAAATCCAATTATTCATTGCTGATTAGAGTCACTGTAATGAAGTATGGGTAGTACGAGTACTTAGGCCATCTTTGAGGTCGTGATTCAATTGATTCGCGCCATACGCAAGCGGGGAACTCAATATTTACTCGTATATCTTCGAATGTAGGTTATAGAGAGATGAGAGCTTAATTGAAGGGTGGACAGCACTAGTGGACTACTTGCATTTTCTCCCACAGGAGAAAATGCAAGTTGTCCACTAGTGCTGTCCACCCTTCATATAGTAAACTACTGGATCGTAATCGCCTCTGTCTGCGCTGTGTTAGCGACAGCACGGGAGTGGACTACTTGCATTTTTTCCCGTGGAAAATATATTATATTTACCATGGGAAAAAATGCAAGTAGTCCACTAGTGCTTTCCACCCTTCAATTTTTCTACTAATAGAACAATATTTACTTATAATTTTCGTACAAACATAGTCATAAATAGTATTACATTAATTTTAAATTTACAGGTGCTTATTAATTCTTCACAGATTTTTACTCCGATAAGTACTGTACTTCAACTTGAAATCGGATAATATTGTGAATGTTTTCATCTTTTTGAATTTTATTGTTATTTTTTTTATCTATTTTAATTTCCAAGCTGAATGATGAAAAAAACACTCTTTGTTTCGAATGAAAACTCGTTTGTAATGCAATTATTATTTTGAACCAAACTCTCAGCAGATGTTTTTAATCATCCCTTCATGTAAATAGGAAATTTATTTTTAAATGAAACGGAAACGAGTACAAGAACCGATATTGTGGTGCTCTAGGCATTATTTTACAATAGCAGTAAAAAATAGTCTCATGCAAATGGAAATAGTACCTTTGTTCTACAATGATCTAGATATTTAGCGGTGATTTGTCCCAGTTAATTTCATAAATTTAAAAAACATTAAATTCAATACATAAATTCACTCTCATTGCCAAAAAAATTATATTTTTGACGGAATAAATGCAAAAACATAGTAAGAAATTGCGCCTTCCATATGGAAAAATCAACCAAGGACTGACCAATACAATCATCCAAAAATAATTCTACATGTTTTCACTTCAAGAAGTATTCATGTTGAAGGGTTTGTTTCGTACAATTTCCTTGCTCAGAGACAGTTTCGTGAGTTTAAATATTTAGAATTCAGAAAACAAAAGCAAGTCATTCCCTAATTATAAAAGGACTAGCGGGTGTCAGAGAATGATGTTTCTTAAAATTTGGAGTACAAAATAACTTATGTGAGAAATTTAAATAGAAGCTTTCGGGTTTGGCATGGCTTACACGGTAAATTAGGATTACGCTTCGCTTTGTAACTGAATGTTTAAAATAGATTAAGATTATCTGAGTTATTTTAAAAGTTAATTTTTATAGCCTTTTAAGTGTAATCAGACAATCTTTAAAATTCGAGTTTAACTGAAAAATGGTGTAATTTATTTTTATTCAATGAGTCAGAGCTTTGTCTAATTTGTTGCAGTATCACCTACGCAGCTTCGAAAAGTTCATGAATCTGGCATTTGATATGTGATGAAACACGTTAATACCCGGATTTTTCAAGCCTAGATTTTCTGCAGAATTTGAGTATCGAAAGAAACTGCAGACATTTTTATCAAGATTAGACGGAACTCAGCGACAGACCTACTATCGTGAAACAAGTTCTGAATATCGAGAGCTTTGGTCTGTTTCCCTAATAAAACATGATTGAGTTTCATTAGCCCGATAAATAGAAATCGTAAATTAAGATCTCGTTTAACTGAGTTGCAAAGCCTAAATCCAGTGCACTGTGGTGGCCATGGGCGCAGCATGTGAGTTAAGGAGGCCGTGCCAGGATGCGGCGAAATTAGGACAGCGCGTCCGTGCGTTGTGGTACTGCACTTTACAGCGACCCCGGGGCTAGAGATCACACCCTGGGGAGTCTTCAAGAAGGCGAAGTTGTTGCTTTCCGGGGGGCGGCGCGAGGTGAGGGAGAGCGAGTGGCTCGAAATTAAGAGAGATTGAAAAAGCAAGCTGCCTCCAACAGCTTTTCTGGACCCAGATTGAGACTTCGCCATTGATCCAAGATGTTAGTTTCACGTGAGTTTAACCCTATACTGAGGGCACGTTCAGGTTTAAGTTGGTCTGGAGCTAAAACTTACAGTAAATAATTGGAGCTTTACCCTTCTGTCTAGACGTACAAGAACATAAAATTGACATAGAATTCTTTACAAATAAACAAAACTTTGCACAAGTTATTTTTGAGGAATTTTCGAAAATATTCTACATACATTGTGGTGCAGACCTGATAAGGGTAGCAGTTTATCAATATCTACAACATTTTGTTATAAAACTCGTTTCATCCCAGCGAAAAAAGTTCCTAATGGAAAGAAATAGGAGCTCTGACTAATCTGTGTGGTCCTGAAGGGTGGAAAGCATTATTACATTTTTGTTGTTAGAAGCATTGAAAATTATCGTGTAGAAAAAACACTGTTCAAATGACTTGGGGGTCTAATCAATTTTTCCTATTGAGCAACTTTCCGTATTTTTCTCCTTCCAAGTACATTTAAATCGAGTTTATTGAGCTCTAAATTTTCGTTGGAATTGCCAGTTTTCGAATAATTTCCGCTTCACGCCAAAATTTTTTATCTAAACGTGTCTCATACTCAGTAAGTTTGATGAGCACGTACACTCTAGCCTATGAAATTTACAACAGCCAACACACCTGCGTACACATTCATGCTTACACACAGGTGCTCGTGCACTCGTATGCATGTTTACAGCTACGCACATGAACACATTCACAAAAGTATACTCACGCGTCTAAAGTATACACGTATTCGAATAAACTAGTAAAGTTCAGAAGGATTCGGGAAGTTGATATGAAAGTACGATACTTCACTAAAATCAACTCGACATTTTCTGGAGGATGCTGAAGGCGTGGATGCAGGAGTGGATTACCATCGAGCAGGACAGTGGTCTCTGTAGGGCCATCAGGGCTTAATTACCATGGGCTGCTAACAGCCTAATTACTCTAATGGCTCTAAAGAAACCAGCTAAATGCACTTCACATGGGGAAAGAAATAATAAGTTGTAGAAACAAAAAGTTGTTTTAACTGCTAGTTTTGAGAAATTGGCCTCATGCTTGGTAATGCAGAAGGGTCTTGCTGGGCACATGTAGATGAGCCTGTTACCTATTTGGCTGTGGACTGTTGTAGCTGTATAATCTTTTTTGTTGCGAAGCTAGTAACTTGACTAAAACTATTGAGTCGAATGCTGTACCTTTATTTGACATAAACAATCCCTTACATGCCCCATCTTTGACTGACTTGTTTTCTCAAATTTCGAATTCAAACTGATTTGTTACCGCTGCTTAGCCCTTTCTCGATACATTTTTTCTGTGATGAAATGAATTTAATTCCAACATGTTTAGCTTATGCATTTCAAGTTGTTCATTTCACTACAGGAATAGTTAACGACACAAGCTGCTTTTTTATAAAGCGTTTACCGTTAATTGGTCCTACTAACAGCACAAGATGCTAATCTCAACCCAAAAGGCATCCAAACTAATATAGAAGCCATTTTTTCTGCTTGCGTTTGCGTGCCTGCAAAATCCAATGGATGAAATTAGAAATAACGTTGGAAAATTACGCGGGTATTGTAAATAGATATTTGATAAAAAGAAATATGAAAAGATGGACGGTGCATCTCGATTTTTGTTGATGCTTTGTGAATATTTGTTAACTTTTACTTGTTTCACACATTGTATTCGGCTTTTTAAAATTCTTAAAACTCTGAGCAATGAATATGAACTACTAATGTAATGAAAATTATAATATAAATATAAACAACAATACTTATAATACTGTTGTTATTATTATTAATAATTAAATATCGTAATGAAGGAAACGATAATAAAACAAAGGAAGCAAGAACCTTGGCAAAAATAATAGCTTCCCTGATTATTAGTTAAATTTAATACGCATAATATAAAAGATATCCACGTAGAGTGTGGTTTCTGTGGTTTGTTCCTTAAAGAGCTTCTCACACAATGTCTGCAACGTAGCACTTTCCATGCTTCTCACTGTAATTCATTTTTACATGATCATGAAGGATCCTTGTTAAAGCCTTTTCTTTTACACTATTTTTAATACGTTCGATTTAGAATTGATTCAAAAAACTTTTTTCTTAAACTTGGCTAATCGTCCACTTGTCTTTTGTTTCAGCCAACTTTTCTCTTTTATTGACCATGTTTCTTTATTCCACCTTTTTAATACTCATCAGTTTTTGTCCCCTCCCCCTATATAAGCCTTGCACTTCTCGTTCCATCCTCGCCGTCTCCAGTTTTTTTTACTGCATTTTCTCCCCTCCTCTTACACATCTCAAGACCCTCCCTTTCCTTCCTCTTCAGTCCCCACTCTCCCCACCTTCTTGGGAGCGCTTCGACACTATCAGTTCAGTGCTTAAACTCGTCCCGGAGGACTCCTTAACACAAAAATTAATTACGCTATTTATTGCCGCCATCGGTGACGTTCGCACAATTATCTAATGAATGCTTATCGCTGAACTCTACCACATGAGACTATCTTGAACTGCTGAGTTTGGAGAATATAAATTTCATACATTTAACGCATTCTACACATGAATAAAATACTCACATAAAGAACATGTCGGGTAAATTACGGACCATCGATATGGGTTTCACTCACTTAGTAGAATATACCTATCACAGACCTAGCGTAGTTTTCGAACATGGATTTTGAGACGAGAAATAATTATGAGCAATGCAAATTAAGATCTCAACATAAGAAGAAATCGAAATTGACAGTATCGCTCAATCAGTCACATGAAGTAACTGATGTCAGTTGACAGAAAGTTGACAAAAAGACGACTGATGCTTCTCATATTCTCACATGTCAACAAAAGAAGGAATACAAATTCAACATCAAATAGAATTTGACTTATTTTTGATATGTGCTGTACTTTTCTGCCCTATTCTTAATCAGAGTTTGTCGAATTAGAAGAAATTTCTCCCTATTATGAAATAATCTCTGTATTTTTATCAGAATTTAAGATGGCTTATAGATGGCAATACAACAATTGTCGATGACTTGAACTGGGTGTTAAAAGTGGGCTCTTCTTTTTTTTTATAGAGAGGGGTTAAATGATTATGCTTAATGAAATAATTTGAATTTAACAAACAAATTGTTGTTATTCATTCTTCTGTCGTTCAATAATGTTTTTTGAACCAATCGATCATTATTTTCAAATCCATTTTGTAGGCGATTGGTTTGCATTGTCATTATGTTTAATATTCATATGCAGATTTATCAACTCATATGCACAGAGTGAAAGTTTGATATCATGAGCAGTCCCCATATCCCCAGCAAAAGCCCCAAAAGTTTAGTTGGTCGTATATTTCTACGGAATTTGTCTATATTGTGGCACCAGCTAAACACTTTTTGGACTTTTTCCTCACACCAGCCACCCTCTCCGTGGCCTGCAGAGGAACACTTTATTACACGGTACTTAGTGTCGAGGGACAGCGCCTGCTACAGGTGCTGGTAGCACATCCCAGGCTCCCCTCACCGCTGGCCGGAGGAGGGAACTTCACTCTTTTCGTGGTGTTCGCTAAAACAGTTTCTTGCTCTAAACCAGAGCCTCCCAACATTCCTCTGACCTTGTATCCCTTCAATATTTCGACAGATGAGCATGTACACTGAATTTTTATGACAGACAGGTGAATAGGAAAATAAAATCCTATTGAATTTTTAATATAACTTTTAGGTTTCAGGAACTGTAAACTCACATTAAATGTGCCCCTTTAGATAAGGAAATGTACCCCAGGCTAGGAACTTCTACTCCAAACCAGACACGTGGGTGTGCTCTTGTCCACGCGTACAGTACAATATAAAGATTGTGTCAGATGTGAGAGATGTGCATCACGAGAGACGTGTTATATGGATGTGTGTCCAGTAACGGCAACTACATTAACTAGTAACTAATTAACAGAAACTAAGCACTGCTTCATAAGAATTACTGAACGAATAGAGTGAGCTAAACCTGGAATGCTAACAGCACCGATATTCGGTAGAATTTATTTTGTGTAAGAGATAAAGCGACTCAGTGCTCAATCATTATGGGTTTGAGTATCAGGAACAAGAGTAAAGAACCATGTCGAGTAAGACTACCAATGTTCCATAGGATTTGTTCCTTATGAGAGGCAATACGACTTTGTATTCAATCATTGAATGTTTCAGTACCGAGGAAGGAGTCATTTGCTCAAGAGAGGCAAGGTAAGGTTGTCAACCATAACCCCACCCTCGTGCCATAATTGACAGAGGCTGTAAACACGACGATGTGTTCGGACCATCATTTGCAGGAGGTCGTCTGCCTTGCAGTGAGCACTAACTCAGAAGTTATACTCACTCGGCAACCTCCACACAGGACAGCTGAGTACCATTGAGCTTTAGATCGACCATTGGTGGCCAGAGAACAGCTCACACTAGCTTTATTTTACGTGTCTCACGACTGCCTCGCATGCGCATCTCCCGTCTTATGGGCGAAGCTAAGTGACCGATTATTCCGCAGCACCTTAATTCGGTCCTGTGACCGTTAGCCTGTGTAAACTTAATCTAACCAGGAAATCAATTATTTAATTATTCTGTATGAACTTACTTTGGTCAAGTGCCATATTATAGTAGTGTTTATAAGTTTTATATAGTCAGGTAACTGACCGAATATTCTGTGCTACTGCAATTTGGTCAGGTGACTGATTGGTCTGTGTAATCCTAATTCAAATTTAGTTGTTTTTGATTGGAAAACTATAACACACGTTTTAAATTCCTTGAAGGAACGTAGGTTATCAGTTTGAAATTAACATCCAGCAGTTTTCCATTCCAGACAGTTATATAATACATACACCTCTTCGATTTTCTGCTCTGCAATACATTTTCATTGCCTTTACATTCGAGTTCATAGAATTAAGATTTAACTGTTTTATCCAGAACTACAAGTAGGAATACATGTGTTATTGACTCAGGGCTGATTTTTCTACACAAATAGCTTAAGACAATGATGTAAAGCTTGACACTCAGTGTTGCTTTTAAAGGTCATCGGAATTTAAATATTTTACAACGAAGCTCAACATCGATAATTACGCTCTCCACTTAACTTTTCTACTCTGCAACGGCAGATGCAACACCAACACTGACGTTGTATTTCGTCTTCTTGTGAGTCTTGGCAAACTTTAGCGTAGATTTACTATGCTATTAGAGAGGCAGGATATTACCTGCCAAAATTGGGTTCGCCGCAGCTAATATCGCAAGGCACTTCATGCTCGCGCATTCTCGAATCATGATCCCCTCGGAGAATTTTTCAGCTTTATTGAGGGACGTCAGAGAAGGAAAGCAAAGTGCGGCTACCGCGTGTAGTTACATTCCAGAAAATATTTTTCCTGTGGCTTCAGAGTAGGCGAGAAAGATTCGGTAAAATTAGTTAATACCTCGCTTTGAAATATGTATCTCCCAGCAGCTGTTCCACAACGAAAATACGATCAAGTTCTTAGAGAACCTTGCACTCGTTTGAGAGTGGAATGATTCATCCACCAGTCACTCGAGAAGAAATGTTCCTTTCGAGTGGGATGACCGACCACCAGATTTGCAGGGACAGGAACTGCCTTGCGTTGATTGGTTGTTTGCTCCTAAACTCAATTAGTTCTGACCAATGGACAGCCGCGGTAGCTGTGTTCATCGGAGAGCTCGTTTTGGAGGGGTCATTCTGAGACATAGGATCCACTAGCTCAAGACGCCGGCTGGATATTCAGAGACAGGCATTCTCGAATGTTAAATTCACGGGTCAGCAATTTCGTTCCCCTTTTGTTGTATTTTTGTCACAACAAGCTCTAAAGAATTGACTTTGTATGAAAACACATCACCCGCATTAAGAAGAAACTCATAACGTGAAACTACAAGTTTAAGAATCCATTTCATGATCAGTAACTTGTATCATTCTTGTCGATAATTAAATTATTAAATTACAATGGTGTCAAAATAGGGAGGTCGTAAAACAACACGCAGAAATTAATATAAATTAAATATTCACCATCTCTTTATTTGAGTGGACATTATAACACACATTATAAATATGTCTTTTAATGGGCATTATAAAGTACTCGTAGTTAAAAATTAAGTACCCCGGAGTAGGGTTGAAGATTCTCAAAGTAATACTTTCATCCAATCGATTATATTGTAAAATCATGGTTACACTATTGCAATGTGTTTCAAGTGACATTGCCAATCAAAAGCAGAATCAAATTGCTGAAAATCATTTCGAATGATGTCGATACCATAGATGTTGATATCATAGTTCAAATGAAATGAGTGTGAGAAAAGCTAACTTAACATGCATACGTACTTTAGTGCATTCCTATATCACAACGAATAAAAATAAGGATGACAAATCTGTTAAATTGAGCTATATCAGTGAAACATTAAAATTATTCAGAAATTTATGAGTAAAAGTAAAGTTCTATGTTTCTATTAAAAATAGTTTTCGTCCAGCTTCTTTTTATTTCAAGATGTTTGTATGTGTATTTGTTTTGAAACATATTTTATAATTAAAAATGAATGAATATGCGTAGATACATGTATGTAGAGTGGGTATTCGCGGCAACCAAGACGTAAAATACAATTATATTTACGAAGATTTATCTATTGAAATTTATTCTACATGCAGAAGCTTATAAGACTGTAAATTTATACTCATTTCTTTGACTACATTTTTTCATCATGGTTGTTGAACACAGTACGGGAATATATCAGTTGTTGCTGATCGAAGTTATACGTCACATGTAGGCTCGCGAGTGACGTCCTAAACATCACGGCTTCTCGGATGAAGTACTAAACATCACGGCTCCTCGCATGATGTACTAAACATCACGGCTCCTCAGATGATGTACTAAACATCACGGCTCCTCGTAAGATGTACTAAACATCACGGGCCCTCGGATGACGTGAGACAGGGTGCGGCAACATAACTTTCTTTTTTAAATGCGTTTGGCTTTGAAAAAAGGAAGTTATGTTGGCACACCGTGTACTACGCGTATATATCACGGGCCATTCGGTGATGTACTGTAGGCAAGGGTCGTTGAGTGATGCATACTAAGAACTCACACTATATAAGAATTACTCACAAGTATATGAAATAATCAGGAAAATGGAACCTCAAAATAAAAACAAATTTGCCCTTATATAATTGGAGTAACGTAGAACCGAACAAACCTGCTCTAAGATCATGACCCGTGAAAAAAAGAAGCCATACCGACTTACTTACTTTACGGATACAGTAGGTAGAACAAACAAAAATATAAATACTAGTCTTATAGATTAAAATAAGTAAAAGGTGAAGCCAAACAGGCTTACGTTACTGGTTGCAGTAGGTTGACGTGCAAACCAATTATACTTGTCTGACAGATTAATTATGAGGAACGTAGAACAAAACATATGTACGTCCTTAATAGATTCACCAGCCTGCATTTACGAGCGATCTCACATTATTTCAACAGTGATCGCGCTCAGTTGTAGCAAAGACTGGAATTTAAACCCATTCATTGGATTTTCTACTCAATTTAAGATTCACCTTTTTGAAGAAGCTTGGATAAAAATGGTTCTCCATTTAAATTAAACGATTGACTGGCAGTGAAACGTTGCACAATCCGCCAACAAGTCTCCAAATCTGGAGAGGTTTTGGTAGGTCGAAGCAGATTAGAGGCGATCGGAGCCGATTGGAGGAGATTACTGGAGATTGAGTAGCTGTTGATAAAAGCTGGTACTGATTGGATATTGTGAACGGCGAGAGCCTTGGGGCATGAACACGGTTGGGGAATTGGCGGTGAGGTTCTCAAGAAGCGGGGATTATGGAACTGGCAGTAAAAAATGGGGAGTATGGTAGTCGAAGTAGGGAATGGAAAGTAAGGAATAGGTAGTACGAAATGTTGAGAAATAAATATGCAGAGGATGAAATGGGGAATACAGTACAGAGAGTAAGAAATAGGGAATACAGTACAGAGTGTAAGAAATAAGGAATAAAGAATTGGGACAAAAGACTGAAGAATTTGAAAAGCTTTGAATACGGGAGCTGTTTGGTAACGAGATTTCCACGTGAATATACGAGCCCTGTTGGAGATATCCACGAGGAAATACGCGTTCTGTTTCGGCAAGATTCCCACATGAATTTCAAAGAGCAGGCTATTTGAGAAGAAAGCAACAAAATTACTAGTTTATCGGAAACAGCGTCCAGTTAGTATCTAAATATGCGAATTGGTTGTTGAACTTACTTACTTGGGGAAGTGAAAGTTGTAGAGAAAAGTGGGTACTTATAAGAAAAAGAACAGTCATTATTGTCAGATAAGGACATTAGCGAATGAAGGTGTGAAGATGGCAGGCGTCTGCTTGAGGGGAACTCAGGGACTTACAATGAAAACAGAAATGAAGAGTTCGATGATCTCGGTGGAAGAGAACAGAAAAATGTCATGAAAGCATGAGGATTGTGATGTTTGTCGGAAGAATGAAAATTAGTATCCACGGAATCTCGATGAGCTTCTTTTGGAGCTGATTTCTGGGAAAGAGTAAAGGCAGCTCTGACAATATAATTCAAAGTTCTATGAAAGCACTTTTTTATACTTGGCCAGTCTTCCATTTTTCACCAGTCGTATGCTCTATACCTCCGACAAATCTCCTGAAGACGTACAAAATAACATCTGCTTGCCTTTAAATATTTTTGACAACAAAATATTTAGTTCACTACAGTTACATATACATGTATATTGTCATTTTATTCAATCTTGTTCTCAATTTGATGCATTGTTTTTGTGTTTTTAGATGAAGATATGGCCTGATAAAGGATATTTTCGATGGCGGGCAGTTTGTCTTGGCCTGCTGCAGGTCCTGAGGAAACACTCCCTACTGAGACCCTCGGACCCTCGGGAGTCTCTTTTTATTGGATACCAGAAGTAATTTTATGGACCGCGATGAAAAGGGTGCAGCCATTACATTTTCAACGCTAGGGATTAACAGAAATTAATGCATTTAATCAGCGATGGACGTCGTGATGAACTCATATAATTGGCCGGCCTGGACCACATTGAACTTAGAGGTTGAAGTTCGTTGCTTCAAATTCTTCTATTAAGATAAAGTGTGACAGTAAACTTTGTCAACAAATTGCAGACTTGGACTGAAATATAAATTATGCTACACGATAAATTCTGTGACACTCCGTCTATAGTATTGAGTGGGACAAAATTCCATCATGACAAACTTATCGAATATTTCTCGTATTGAAAACTTTAAACTTGTGTACATTGAGCTTGTGAGTACGTACAATGCTTCAAGTATACCTTTGATGCATCGAAGTTCAACAAAAAAGTAAAAACGAATTTTTCTCTAATGACTCAATTGAAGATGTGTTCCTTCTGATATTTGTTAAATAAACTAGTCATTATTGGGAAAGTTTATTGCCTTTGGTCTACACATATTTATTTTTGAGCTGTGGTTTAGGGTGCTGTAATCAAATTCTGATATTGTTTCGAGATTGTAGCAAGTTTATGACTTTCGAAATCCTTAAGGATTTTTTTTTGACGGCGCGATTTGTCTTGGAGGAATAAAAAAATTCATACACTCTGTCAATGCATGAAATCAAGGTCTTGAGAAGATTTGCACTAATCAACAGCAATGCAGCTTTGGAAAATACCTACTTTAGTAGGACTTATTTTGGAGAACGGCACGGTGTTCATTGAGTCACAATAAATCCATTTCAGTCAGAGATATCACACAGCACATGCATTCGAATCAGAGTTTTGATTCTTAACGTTAGCTAGCATCTTACTGATGCTATTCCCATCGACTTTTACACAAGTCGTGGCACAGAAATCGTAGCGGTCACAGAGGACTTGCTCGCGCAAGTCCTCAAAGTTGCCTCGCAGGTGTCGGAAGAACGCACGCACGTCGTAAGCGGCAATTGATTGGTCATAGACGGCCTGACCCTTGCGTCTGTCTGCCATTAAGTTTTAGTGCCGTGTCGACAGATTGCCGTCTCATCGAGCAGCGCAGCCCGAGTCCCGTGGCCCTTCTGAGGGAATCCATGGTTTACTGCAGACGAAGGTTAAAGTGACAAATTCATCTTGTAAGCTCATCTATTTTTTGAGTTTTAAATAATGACATCATTTGCATTTTTTTCTAAAATTCTTAAATACTTCAAAATTAACCATCGCTTTATTTTGAAGAACAATGAAGTTTTGGAGCAGGAAATTGGGGTTTCTACAGTCTTGAATTTCTGTGGTTCATTCTTTGGATTCTGAGACTCATTTGATCGATCTCTTTGACACTAGAAGAAATGAAACTTATTCATTGGGTTGCAGAATTCATTTATCTTGTTGTAAAACTCGTACATTGGGTTTCTGAGATAGATTCAATGAGTCATTGAGGCTCGTTTAATGAGATTTTATTTCTTAGTTCCCCAATACAAGGTTCGTTTATGAGGGTTACATTGTTTAGTACGGTATCGATAATTATTGAGTGGTCGAGTGGATAATTATCGAGTGGTTTTATCACTAAAATCAGCATCTTATTTTACGGAGGTGTACTGTAAACTAAAATACGCATTAAAACTGAAAAGTCTTCTTACTCTCACAGCATTTTCATATTGGTTCTCATCACGAACAGAATTGAAATAAATCTTTTTATGGTAGGAGCAACATGAAGTCAGCGCTCTTGAAGTACAAATACGATTGCTTAAAGTGACATTGCTCCTGCTCACTGTTCCAACAAATGCCTCCCATTCTTATCGGATGAATTTTTCGACCTGTGATCAGCGGCCGATCTAACCCACCTTGGCCCACTCATAGCCCCGATCTCAGCCCGATCAACTTCTAGCTTTATAGACAGATGGAATTCTTTGGGCATCAATAAATGCTTAGATATATGCTCATAGGAATGGATTCCATTTGAAACAGAAGTTTAGGTTTTGAGAGTTAATACTATAAACTCAGAAATTCCGCTCTATTTCAAAATCTTCAGTTAATTTCTAGTCGAAACGGTCGTTTGATGTTGATTCAACACAGTATTTAAACTTTTAAAAACTTAATAAGCCCTCTGTATACGCGCAAAACAGAGAACTTGCTTAATTTACATTCATTTCTCCACATCTCAATTTGGGCATCCTTCGTTCGGCGCGGGTTGCAGCAAGCTCGAGGTCGACCACATTCACTCGACCCACAAGTTCTAGAGTTTTAATTTTGTCGAGCGTATGTCTCGTTGCGTTCAATAGTAGAGGGGGAGAGGTCCAATCGTCGCCTGCCGATATGCTGTGCACCCCAACCTGACGACAATGGTTCCCATGTAAATGCTGTCGGGCCTTTCATTGGTGTGCCTCCCACACGGCCTCCTGAATAGCTAGTGACAGCGAACGCCTCTCTTACCGTATTATTAGACACCATCCTTACTTAAAGGGCGGCATCATCACTTTCACTTCCTTCAGATGAAAGTGCTAGATACGGACACCTGATGGCTACGTAAGGAGGGCTTAATGAATGAAAAATAAATTTTGCTATGATCTAAATAGGGAAATATGTCGTACGTTATTGTGTGTTACACAATTTCATTTGCAAGTGACTTCTATATCTTAATTGAAAGAAATTAGGTGCTTCATATGACTTAGTAAAAGTATCCCGAGTGACAACCGAGGCAATAATTTGCCCAAAGCGAGAGAAGACGGCTATACAATTTCACTCACTACACACAGTTCAATAATCATAACTTAGGCAAACGTGCGCAATTATATGCCAATGACTACATATAGGAATATTTCTACATCGAATTAATTCTAAATTTGTGATTTGTATGGACCTGTAATATTTAATTATATGCTGTTATAATGAAAATTATCGTAATTATGATAATGTGAATCATAATATACAATTATTCATGTGTACTATAGCTGATACTATATATGTTTTAGTATAAAATATGTTTGTTATATACATAAAAAATAACATAATATATTATTCCTATTACGTAATATGAAAAGATAATGTTGTAATCGGTTATTTTTAGGTTTCATTGTTTTTTTCTTACTATTTGAGTATTACTAGTTCTCGTATACCAAAATATCCAACAAAATGTCCTGCAAATATGAAAAAATATGAATTTTTCGCGCATAAATTGTGGTTTTCTTCCAGCGAGAGATATCTTATTTTTGTCACTTTCCATAAAATGAAACAAACGAAAACTCATTTTTTTCAGTATCAGGTCTGTCTCTCTAAAACCTCCACTTCCAACACATGCAGGTCTGCGATATCTTCGAAGCGCTTTAACTGTCTCCGTTCTTGCACGATAATTTGCAATGCTCGCCATAAGTGGAATAAGGGCGAGTTACCCTACTTGTGCTCTGAGCACCAACAAAGCCAGATCTCTCACCAGTTCTGTCCCAATCGGTTCTCGGCGTCGAGTTCTGCTAAAACTGTCCAACTCGCGCCCGACAAGACCCAACTTCAACAAAGGACAGCTTGACTCGACAAAGACTCAATGGAAAACCGAGTTTCGGTTTCGACAACTGAACCTTTGTTAGTTTGCTCGGGAAATTTCCAGGATTGAGGAAGGAGGTTTTGATGAGAAGTTAATGGGAGAAGACATGGGATTAGACGACCCTCCTGTAGAGAACGCGGGTGGTTTAATTTTGGATGGCTGTTCGATTACTTTTGTAGCGGTGATGTTCGCGCAATTCATGGTTCCGGTTAAGTAAATTTATTATTAATAGAGAAATAATACGAACCCCCGATGACGGTAAAACCATTGTAAAAATATGTATTCTGTAAAATTTGAGATGCTTAGTAGCCAATTGTCAGGATTATAAGAAGTCTGTCGAGTAGCACACTTTGTTCAAAAATTTTTCGACTACGTGGACTTGAATGTGAAGTTTTAATAGTATACATGTTACAATGGATGAGACTCGTACAGATGCTAGAGTTTAGCTGCTCAAAAAATGCTCAGTGGATCTAATTTTGGTCTGTTATTGGTTTAATTTGGTGAAATGTTGCATAATATCTAGAAGTATACATTTCTCGTGCTGTTAGTAACCAAAATCGAGCAAACGCTTATTTGATTAATATTACTTTTTCAACGTAACAATTTTAGTTACTACTGATAATTCTTCTAATAGTTTCACTTAGTATTTGAATACAATTTACTTAATCAAGAATAGTTGGTCCAGATACATTACAGATAAATGTTAAAGTTCGGAATGTAAAGCGTGAAAAAAATATCAAGCGTCTTACAGAATTTGCATTTAAAAGTATTGAAATTTCGTTTATTTTGATCCAGTAACCCAAACCTCTGGGATATTCTACTTCACTCATTTTTTCTTGTACCTCCTTTTTTCTACCTTCTACCTCATTTTCGATTTCCAATGCCTACTCCACTCACCATTTCCCATTCCTCTCGGCGCTGCTCATCCCACCTCTACCGCTTCCCTCATTCCTGTCGTTCCCAGTGGCATTCCCGGTTCCTTTCATTGGCCATCATCGAACTGGAGGCTTTGTTTCGACACTGACATCTGCGTACCTCTCCTCACCAGCATTCTGCACGGAGCTTGCTACGATTTTGGACAGTAAATGTGAACTTGTGATCGTTTTTTTTATGTGGAAGTCCTAAGCAACTTCTGTTCCGAATGAGCATCGACTACTACAGTTTAAGTATAATTTAGTGAGAACATATAATTGTAGTGTAATGAACCTTTGATATCAGGTATAAAATGTTAAAAAAATTATTTCCCCAAATTCATGAAGTTTTTGTGTAAAGTTTGTGATACCAAAAGGAATTAATAGGTCTCATGAAGAAAAATGGAAGAAAATTTCTCTATATGCACCAACAGCAGAGTTATGCATACAACTTTTTTCGTAATTACCGTTTGTAGAAAAGTAAATCAAACTCCGTAAAACGCTAAGAAATTTCTCCCAATCAGTGAACCTTGTACTACTCGTCAGAATCGTTTTCGAGAGTCACGACTGAAAGCAGATCACATTGCTGTGTGTCTTGCTCTCTCTGAAGTTCATTACGCTTAGTTCTCGGAGGTCAAAGTAACACAAATATCAGGTTATTTTTTATACAAACTTGTACTGAGTTCAATCGATTCCAGTCTTTTAAAATAGAAATTTGTCATGGATACATAAATAATAAGGATGTTTCTTCCCCTAGAAAACACGGGATTCTGGTGCTGCATGACAAGAACTTGATCATCTCAGGTTATGTATGTAGCATAAGAAAAAAGTTTTAAAAAACTGTGATTATATGCGTGTTTCTTTTTTTGTGTCTACACAATGCTAGTCATATTTAAGATAGTAAATTTTGACCCAAACTCGTGGATTTGGAAAACTAAGTTAAATATTACACAAAATGACCGTAGAGTTTACCGGCTAAATCTACTTAAAACCAATACGAATTACTTCAATAACTTAACCTCGTAACACACGAGGGAATATACTCATTTTTCGTGGGTCAGTTCTATATTTGACCTCAATAGAATAATATCTTTACTGGTCTACAGTTTCTCCTTCCCATAAAAGGGGAAATTAGCGTAAAATATTTTTCTTGTGATTTATCTATAATATATTTGAGGAAATTCTGTCGGTCTGCATTCAGTTTGATCCCTGGAGAAAGTAGAAGATGACGTCAGAAGTTACCGGCATCCTAATTGGTCGGTCGAGTTACCTAATTACCGACTGTGATTGGCTCTATTACCGGAGCCCAGAGGATGATGCGCAGTGCATGTGACCTGCTGCCGCGCAGCCTCGGTGGAATAAGAGCTGATAAGCGGGAGATGTGGAGGACAAATTGGCAATTAACTTTAAAAGTTATTCTATAAAGTGTTAAAGGAACACTTAAGATCAATTTATACCAAATGAGACGCAAAAACTGTCCATTTAAATTGCACACACCGAGAAAAAAATTAGTGCTTTTAGTAACGAAAATTATTTTATAGTTTCATTGGATTGATTAATGTTCAATTTTGGTAGTGCGGAATTCTTAAACATATTATAATATATATAGTAATATATACTTGTAATATATTATACAAATACATAATTAGTTATAAAAGCTGAAATACATCAATCAGTATTACACTGGTAGCGGCTGCAGATGAAGGGTAGGATTTTTCCATCCCTATTATGATAAAAATATTTTCTTCTTCCCAGCATTGCAGCTGATCCAGCACAGGGGAAACATGGAAGCGTCATAACTGATCCAGCACAGGGGAAACATGGAAGCATCACAACTGATCCAGCACAGGGGAAACATGGAAGCATCACAACTGATCCAGCACAAGGGAAACATGGAAGCGTCACAACTGATCCA
>VCRD01000472.1:81717-99551 GCA_006783055.1 Trinorchestia longiramus
TGGTGCTATGTACTGTACCTGTGGTGCTGTGTACTGTACCTGTGGTGTTGTGTACTGTACCTGTGGTGCTGTGTACTGTAACTGTGGTGCTGTGTACTGTACATGTGGTGCTGTGTACTGTACCTGTGGTGCTGTGTACTGTACCTGTGGTGTTGTGTACTATACCTGTGGTGCTGTGTACTGCATCTGTGGTGCTATGCACGGTGTCATCCATGTAGTACGGCATCAAAGGCGCACAAAACAGTACATGACTGTGAACCACTCGAAACAGTACTGAGGACACTCGTTCAGTAGGGTGCACCACTCACCCAGTGCACCACTCACACAGTGCACCACTCACACAGTGCAGTACACCACTCACACAGTGCAGTGCACCCCTCACACAGTGCAGTGCACCACTCACACAGTGTACCACTCACACAGTGCACCACTCACACAGTGCAGTGCACCACTCACCCATTGCACCACTCACACAGTGCAGTGCACCACTCCCCCAGTGCACCACTCACACAGTGCACCACCACTCGAGCACCGCACTGAGCAGCACCGCACTGAAGAGACCCTCAAGGGACAGAGCTCTTTAAGAATCGATCGCAAACAACTCTGTGTGACTTGCACGAGCCAAACCTGCCCGAGCGACACCGCAGGATCACTGGAGTGCGGCCGAGCTCGCTGAGTCGTGACCACTTTTTAAAAAAGTCCACATTTTCCTGAATATTCGCGTCACATGCGCCAAGTTCTAGGCCAATTATGAAGGAACGAATAATTGGTTCATGTAGGATGTTTTAATTTGCTGGGCACAGAAATTCATGTAAGAAATTAGGTTGGTGATTTTTTCTACTTGTTATGGTCCGTATTTACTTCTTTTTCTTTTCGATTTATTTTGACTCTGGAAGACATTATGTTATAATTGTGATAATTGATGGTAAATTTGTTCGTAGATATTTAGCTGAAGTGCTTCTCGAATGACTTGTATTAGAAACTTCATAAAAAACTCACTAAAATTAAAATGAAGTTATTTTAGTTCAGGTCTACATACATGAGTGAACACACATTTCGGCAATAGTTTCTACTTCTGAGTATAATTCTACCTGAATTATTCGTCATTTTAATGCGCGAAAATATTAGTTGTGTTATTCGTGTATTATGTATTTATCAGTGCAGCAGCCCCCGAAATTAAACTTTTCATGAATAATTATAAACGACTTTGTTTAATTTTAACCTAAAAACCAATGTCACTGCACACAAATAAATTTAATTGATATGTAGATGATAAAATTGAAGTTTCAAGTCAAGATATCATCCTAACCCCTTGACTAATTTCTCACTATCATCAAATTTTAATTGCTAATAATGATGACACTTGTTTTTAAACTTAGTTATAAATTTGAGAGCTCCATGAAACTTGACTTGCGAACGAAAATAATATTATTTTACTTAATTTGAGTGTTAAAAGAATACAGAGCATGTAGGTCATCAATCTACATACAGAAGATGCTAGAAAGCACAAGCAGCTAGTTGGATGTAGTTAAACTGCTTATGATCCATTGCAGGTGCATCTTTTAAATAGCAACGTGGTACTAGAGTTGATACAGTGTGTCTCATTGTATGAAAACAATATTCCGCAGTTTTTGTTTAAGGTTGGTGTGAGGTGATTGTAATTTCTTCCCGTTGCTGTTTTACGTTCCTTGAAATCCAGCGGTGTCATAAGAAATTTTTACGATTTCAAAAACGTTAAATTGTAGGTCTAAGGTTTCTTCAGGCGCACTTGAAGATCATGAGGCAATCCGTTCGTGGCTCTTATGAATGAGTATTGTGATTCACTAGGTAACCTTCCTCTGCATGGATATATCACTCCTCGTGTTGGCAGGATACCTGGAAGTATATAAGTAGGAGCATGGAAGACTGTTGGACTGTAAAACTTTAGGACTAGTGTATTCAAAGGACTTCAGCACTCGTATGTCCAAGGGACTAAAGGACTCCCTTGTCGAAAGGACTTTAAAACTAGTATGTTCATGGGACTGTTGGACTCGTTTGCTCAAGAGGCTTTAAATCTCGCACGTCTAACGGACTTTAGGGCTCGTAGGTCCAAGGAGCTTTACGACTTGTATGTTCACTGGACTTTAAGAGACGTGTCCAACGGAGAACATATTCCGCTGCCACCTCCTGCTTCATTGTAAAATCTTGCTAACTGTACACATGTTTCGATTCCTTCTCATTTTAATGATCATGCTTCAATTTCATTCAATGTCTGTTGACAAACGTTAATCCTCTTTAAGTATCTATATTGTAGTGGACTTTGTTCTCGTTTAAATGTGAGCAACTGTCAGATCTCTTTTTGCTCAACACTTTTGATGATTGTTAATCTGAGGTAGACCGAGGTATTAAAACATCGGTGATCAGGGTCAAGTACTTTGCATTTTAATTACGATTTGATGATGATTTTTAATTCAACACTAGCATATTATTTTCGTTCGTACAATGTCGTTGAGTTGACTGATGCAAGCATCTTGTAATGTGTTACCATTGAATATTCTACAGTTCCAGATGCCATAAAAGAACCTTTACTAAATTATTGAGTTACGGCTGTTTGCGCTGAGAGGGAAATGAAGGCACTTTTGCTTATTCCAAACTTCTGACACTCTCTGTTGGCCAATTTGAGTTGATTGATGCTGAGGACAATCTGCATCAAGTCTCCTCCTACTAGAAAATGCGTAATAATTTTTTCCTTAAGGCATTTTCAGATTGAAATTAAACTAGCCCCACCTAATTTAAAGTGTACTTCAGAATTTTCCTCTATCATTTAATGAAGTTTAAAGATAGAAGAAAGCAATTCAATTATTTTCTATAAATTTATTTTGTAACCGAAATATGAAACCATCAATGTTATATTAGCCTTTAGTGCTCACTTTGATTTCCTATAATTCGTTCGAACAAAAAAAAACTTTTTAAGGACTCAACTGAGTAGGAGTTTTTTGTTAGAAATAACGATCATTTCGTTCAAAGTTTTATTTTCTTAGAGTTTCAAGTTAAAACATATTCAAATGATAACTCAGTTTCTCTTATTTCTGATATCTTTGCAAGCAGTGTTTCATATATGCTTGCAAGACAGGGTCATTTAAACTAGAAACACATGTATCGTAAAATCATACACCTCAGCAAAAAAAAATTCTTTACACGTTGAAGAATTTTGGCAGGAATGCCTGTTTCATTTCATAAAGATGAAGTCATAAACTGAAGGTAGCTTAATTTATAATTATATGCGTAGACTTGCAGCAAATCGTGGACACAAGCTCCTTGTATTATGTATAATATTTTCATTTCGATTCAAGTGCTCTGCTAAACTCAAGCATCCAAAGAAAAAACGAAAAAAGAAAAACGTTTTTGTGAAAAAATTAACTTGATGAAATATTTTCATATGCAAAGCCAGAGGCAATTCCTCAAAGTGTGTCCCATAAAAGGCCATCTCGCCAATCGTTCATCCGAGAAAAGGAACTAAAAATGCATAATGGCCCGCTCTCGTCCCGTAAAAAAGGTGGCAACTTTTGCCAAAACATTCACAGAGAAGACAACTGACAATCTCTGAATTAACGTCAACATGTTACCTCGAAATCGACTGCACTTTGTAAATTTTGGCGACGGTCGCGATCTCTATAAAGTTTATGAGGACCGACATAGCATTGCAAACTTGTGCTCTATTAACCATTAAAAGTTCGAGAGCTTACTAAAACTTTCAATGAAATACGGCAAAGTTTTTTTGCAGAATTCATGTTGAAAAACGTTGACGTTCTGACGGTTTTGTATTTTAATAGGAATGTGACGCACAATACGACTTGAATTGACAGTCTTTCAAATCTTTTGCATAGAAAAAGAAGGAAATTGATTTTAGTTAATTCCTATTGTAGAACAGAGAGTTTTTATTCGGAGCTTTGTTTTATGACTAGAGGATAAGTACATGGGGCGTCCGTCGTGCTAACTATTGTAGACATCTTGTTTGTTGCGAGCATGTGGCTCTATTTGAACAAGCCCCACAACTTCGACCCACTCAAGATTAATGAACTGAAAGACACACGAGTAGAGGGAAGAAGACAGGTTGGAATCATCATTTATCGCTCCTTTAATGAGACATCCAACAAAGCAGTTCAACGAGCAGTTTGGCCACACGCATGCTGCCACTTATCCCATTAATTGCGGCTTGGTCCCCCGGCCTCCCAATATGGTGCGGTTTTTTCCTTCATTTGCCGCGCCAAAACTGCCGATAAAGTGTCGAAAAATTCGTTACGACGCCTTATAGAGTTACTCGTTTATTTGTGGTCTTAATTGAAGGCTTCTAGTTGCTGCGCTAATTTGAAAGCCCCAAAGAGGGATGAGAGGGTCAGCATTGGGAAAGATAGATCGAGGCGACAAAGCAATTCATCTACAAACGAATAAGGAGCAAAAAGTAGGTCGATAATTATTGGTAGTTGTAAATGCATAATTAAAGTTGCACAAATACATGAAAAGGCTTATTGTATCAATAGATACAATGTACTATAAATTCCCGATTACATTTGAAAATTAAACATATTCTTCTGCACAAACTGATTGATTCTGGTGCGCCTTGAGCTGTAGGACAGCTACAAATAAGTGCATATCGAAATAAATTTCTTTTAAATACAGTACATCGTAAGTGAAATAAACATTCTTAATGGGAATTAGATAAAAAATTTAAAACATACGTACAATCATGGACCCAAATGATTTCTTCAGTGTTGTGTTACACGGCTCTGTAATGCTGTATATATCTTGGTTCTAAATCTTTTGGCCAAATTTCGCTTGATTAAATAAAAAAATACAAGGTAATCTGTGTCTTGTTCTCAATTGTTCTAGCCTGCGCAGCGAACGATTTCTGTTCTTCAAGAAGAACGTTCTTTGTGTTGGACGTGAGTCTCACGCACCTTGGATTTGTTATACCCATAAATGACGAATCAAATTGTTGTATATATACAATTAAATATTTTACAAACTTTTTTGTGAATTCACGTATAGTAATGTATCTGTGTAAGCCAATTTTTACGATATTTCCGGAAGCAAATTATCAAACTCTGAACTTGAGGTATGACAACAGAGTTGTGTTTGACCATGTTTATTGATCAGATATGAATAATGAAAACATTGCACTTGAAGAACGACAGCAGAGTTACATTTTACCATATCTATTAGTCGGATATAAACGTTACCAAATGCTGAAAAGTAGATAAATTGTACAGGATATTCGGAAATTCATCGTGCATTTTGTATATCTCACGGCATTCACTCAGTCTATTTCAAGAAAGCAACTGATAGCGGTGTTTACAAACAAAATAAGAAGGATCTAAACTTGTATCGATACTAAGGGATCACTTTCAGTATTATTTATTATCGTCTTTCCTATCCACTTTTTTATATTAAAACCCCTGTTCAAAAAAAATTATGAGTCTACAGGGGCTTTCTGAAAACTCTGTACTCTTATGATTTTGCATTCATTTTTTGTACAGATATTAGTTGGCAAATATAACTTTAAAAATATGAACTCAAAACTCCATGTCAAATAATAATCTACTCACGGCACGTACTGTATATATAATGGGAAGGCACGTAAGCCTAATTAACTATGATAGTAATTTACGCAGTTGCACAGAATTAAAACTTGATACTGCGACTTGTTTTTAACAAAAATTGCAACATTTTATAAATGATATTTATCGACATCAATTATTATCATTCTCACGTCAAGACAAGATGGAGTTGTACTTTCATTTATCTGTGCAATAACCAAACACAAAATCAAGCGTTTCGAGCGCCTCAGAAAGAGAATTTCGAGCTACAACCAAGTGAGAAGAAGTGTTGTATCGCAAAGCCTGTGGTTTACGTGAAGTGTAACTGAGAAACTGAAGGAAATGAACCAACTCGATTAAGAGAGCAGAAGATGATGATGATGAAGACGAAGATGAAGAAAAAAGTGAAATAGGAATGTGAAAAATCTTTTTCAAGCTTCTTGTAAAGATAGATTGGAATTAATTTTCAAATCTGATTTAGTTTAGATCTAGATTTGCTGAAATATTGATTTTGGCTTCAGCAATAGTTTGAACCAGCAATGGATTTTAGAAGAAAGGGTTGCTAAAGCACGTTGATGTTTAACGTTTAAATCACCATTAACATTTTAAAACCCATGTATAAAAAAATTATTTTCTTAATAAATAATGCCGACAGCAACTCACGAAGAAGCGCTCCCCAAATGTTGTGAGAGACTGAAATAAAACTGAACGAGATTCTGAACATGGACGCGGTACCCATAAGAACCCACAGTAAGTAGTAATGAACTCAGAACCATGGTGTAAAATAAAATAAATCTTTACAAAGACAGCCTTTGAGGCAAGACTAATCTATCTTTAATTCAATGATTGAGGCTTTATTAGCACTGTGGAGGCCAATTGAAGGGGTACAAAAGAAGGGCTACTATACAGAGGAGGGAGCACAGGATGCGAATATGCCACGCAATATTCAGCCAATGAGCAAACAGCTCAATTCAGCTCCCCGCTTCTGATTGGCTCTCCAGAATCTTCAGAATGTTTGAAAGAACGAAATTATATGTTAATTTAAACCACTCGACGCGGGCACTTTCTAAAGGCCTCGTAGGAATAACACGGGATCGTGAATCAATGGGAATAGTGCTCTCGTTTCCGCACCCTGATTACCCTGCCTGCACAAAAGCCGCTTTGGAGGCTCGGTGCGGAGTGTTTCATTGAAGTTCGGAAGACCGTCAACCTCCTCTCACAGACCCCAAATTTTAAGAAAGAAAAGTAGGAAAGTTGTCTCTGCAACACGTTTCTTGATCGATGAATTTGAATCAAGACAGGCTCTCTTGGTGAGAGTTCATGAATGTGGAAGCTATTCTGTGACCGAGTCAGTGCATGGAGGAGCAAAGGAGAATGTGTTAAGAATTCCTTTATTGGGAAGTACACGAGTTGAATTCTTTTGACTGCATGTTTGAAGACGTTAATTCATCGCCAAACCTTGAGAAGATTTAGAAACTTTTGATACTCAACGAAGAGTTTGAATGACCCGAGGTGATGTATCGCACACGTGCTGAGTGAGGTGCGTCCTCCATCATTTGTCTCACTTGACAGCCCAATATTTATTCATCGGTCGCAGCTTGTGCAAGAGTGTGGTTCTGAAGCTTATATTGCACCTAAAAAATCAGATTTACAAACTTTTACCTCTGCATTCACCTCCCTTGGGTGACAACATTTTTGTTCTGAACTTGTGGCATAAAAATTCAAAGGTAGAAAGTCAACTGGACAGTTCGGAACCCTGTCGAAGCCGCGAGAGAACAATCATGCTGGACTTCATAGATTTTACTGTTACAGAGACATCGCCTACAAGAACGACCATGGAGATCTTGAAGTGATAAGTGAATACTGGACAATGTGCCTTATAATTTATGAGTCGACCGCATGACTTACGCAGCAATATGCATGTTGTAAAATTGCAACAATTTACTTAGATTTTTTTTAATTGTAAAAGGATTTAAAGTGAAACACATCGTAAGTACGGTATTACTTTCACGAACTCATTTCTTAATAATGATTGGCTAAAAGTTCTTAATAGTTACTCATAGTTTATGGAGTCATTAAATAAAGCCAGTTTCTTCTCTCAACTTTCAAGTTAACTAATCAGGAGCTAAATTCGAAACTATTTGACTCCTGTTAAGAATTTACGGAATTTATACAATTGGTTTTATTAGCCACTGCGAAACAAATTTGCTCAGTACTCTTGAACACTAAGGCTACCTTGATAGCGTGGCATCCCAGCAACATCAGCTGTGGGGGCAGAATGTGGCTAAAGCGATTGTGTGGTGAGTTCTCGAGGACGCCACAGTTCGCCGCACGCAGAGCGAGCGTGAGATTTGCATGTAAGAAGCGCGCCCGCTAAAGTAGCGCTAGACCAGCTTATTGCCGCTCGTAAGTGGTTATAAAAAGCTTTATTTGGTCCCAACGAACTGCCAACCCTTAGCACTAAGTGCTAACTTTTCCTTTCTTGCATTTACTCTTCTCGTTATTCTGGTGAACAGTTCTCCTGTTACGCCATTCTGCGGCTTCGGTGTGCGAGCGCCAGAGTTTCGAACAAGGATTTCTTAATCTTGTGATGATTGCCCTCACAATTCTATTTTAGCATAAATGTTGTTGCTTTTAGTATTAACTCATGTCTATTGGGGAAGACGGACGCTGTAGTAAATGTTGATAATATAAATAAAAGATTCTGCAGCCAATGTTAATGAGTCAAATACGTAAAGTAACAATATCAGAATTGGAACCTACAATTGAAAGATTTCCTAACTCAGTTCCATAGTGAAGGAGTTGGCCTCTATTATTAAGTGAGGTAGATAATTCATTATATCTACGCTCTAGACGTTGTCTTGGCTGTTAGAAATTGATTTATCACATTTGATACACAATACGAAACGAAAAAATTCCTTTCGTGAAATTATGTTTGCACTGATTACTCTCTCACTTCACCTGATGTCCTCATCAGGTTTTCTAACGTCTGACATTATTGATGTCAGAGCCCGAAAACGTATCATTTGATTCTCCGGAATTTAAAGGATCCAACTAGACTCAGTCTAGTTAAATACAGATAGAAAAGTTCATTAAATAATCTAGTTACTAGAGGATCTGATACGTTTTTGTCTGAGTATGACAAGCAATTGCTTCAGACTAATAGAGATTTATCCAATATCAAAGTATTTTTACTTCAGTTATCAGTTATTACTACGCATTATAAGTTGCCTTCTGAAGTTATTCTAGTTGTTTCAATGAGCAAGGATATGAATGTAATACCTGTAAGCAAAAACATCATTTTTGGTTTGGAGGTAATGATGGATCCCTGTAGTCAAAGCCTTAAAGGTGATGGAAAATTCCCTAATTAAAGCTTTTGAGCTAATTAAAAATATCAGGGATTTCTTAAGTACCTCAGACTATCCAACGTTTTTTTCCGACGCTGATACGTCATTACTGTTGAATTTTATCACTTGTGAGTGCAAATTTTACTAACTTGCATTGATAACTGCTGAAAAAGAAGAATAAACGTGACAACAGGAATGAACACACGACAGTGACCAACCTTGTGCAGTATAATTATGTTTGCTGAATCATGACGGGTGTTTTAACAACTTATCTTACTTACGAACCTGTTAAACATTCTAATAATTACAAATCTGATGTAAATTTCTGACAATAACATTTATCAGAAGTTTGTAACAATCATGGACTGGGTTGGAAACATCTGATATTAGCGAATTTCATGCAAACTTCTAATAATACAAGACCAGTTGGAAATGCCCCAATCAAAAACCCTTTTAAGTCGTATTGCTTAGACAGCTCTGCGCAGCATTTCTGCGTGCACTTCAATAACTCATGCTGGAATTAAATGATCACTTTGCCGCAAAATATTTCAAGGTTAAAATTGATGTTCAGTCCTTTGGAGTGAGAGGCCAGAAAATTTGGCGTTGCTGTATTAATTATTGAGCTTCTGGGTCATCAGCATGCAGCAACGCCGATGTCAATGAATTGCTGAGTAAAGGAAGATCCCGAGGGCGTGCTCTCTACACTTGCTGCGTCTCCGTCACCACTTCACCATGACCTTGTAGATCGCTTCCTTTTTTGCTGCCATTAAACTTTGCGTAATTTCTCAAGGGCTCAAAGTCATCACAAGATGTTCAGTTTGGACAATTCATCTGTCATGCTGCACGTCGACGTCAGCTCTCACATCTCTGGTTGTGTGGTTACTGATATTGCACGTCTGTAGTCACGCTGTGACGTGCAGGAAGAACAAGCAATGCGATTAACAATAGTGAAATTTAAATTTTACGGAAAATGTATTTTTCACTGTTGGTACTATGTCATTGAATCCCATTGTAATTTTAAAATATATAAATTTTAATACAGTATTATGCTATTTTATTATAGGTGCTCACTGATGTGATGCTTAACATAGAGTAAAAAATTGTGCTTGTGTCTACGAAAAGTTTTTCATTCGTGTAGTGCATAATAATAGACAAAATTCTGAATTAAAAACTAGTTATTACGGTAAGGATGCATACATTTTGCAGTCATTGTTCTAGAATTTTATAGTACCAATAATCACATCAACCTTAATGAGCCTTGCAGACAATTTATACTGGGGAGAGAAATCTGTTCGATATGTATACCGTAATATAGGAAAATTGATACTTTTAATTAAAAAAGGATTTGTCATTTTATGAATAAATAAATTCATGTTTTGAATGGGATGAAATTTTGAAAAACCTTCGTACTGTATATTCCGAAATTTTAAAGAGTTTAATATGCGTAATTTACATTTGAAGGTTGTTTTCAGATTAGAATCCGGAAACTTAGTTGAGGTTATTGACGATAGTGAAATTTTTAAAACTGTGTTCACTTCTTTCCAGAAAACAATTTACAACAATTCACCCTTGGTACAGAAAGATTTCCAAAGGTTATTTTCAAAATTATCTTCCTTCAAAAGCAGCCTGAGGCATAACCTCTCACTTCTTGCTTGAGATACAGGCGACGTAGGCATCCGTGTCAGAGTTGCGACTCAGCAAGTATTCGGCCGAAAATCGACAAGCCGATCATCTTGCTCGATAATGAGGCACCCACACGCACATCTCACTGTTGCACCAGGACTGTTGCGTGGCCATGCATCCAGCACGCGTGGACTGATGCATGGCCATGCATCCAGTACCACCACGCATGGACTGTTGCGTGGCCATGCATCCAGCACGCATGGACTGTTGCATGGCCATGCATCCAGTACCACCACGCATGGACTGTTGCGTGGCCATGCATCCAGCACGCGTGGACTGTTGCATGGCCATGCATCCAGCACCACCACGCATGGACTGTTGCGTGGTCATGCATCCAGCATGCGTGGACTGTTGCATGGCCATGCATCCAGCACGCATGGACTGTTGCAGCACCACCATACATGGACTGTTGCGTGGCCATGCATCCAGCACCACCACGCATGGACTGTTGCGTGGTCATGCATCCAGCATGCGTGGACTGTTGCATGGCCATGCATCCAGCACGCATGGACTGTTGCAGCACCACCATACATGGACTGTTGCGTGGCCATGCATTTACAATCGTTTAAGAAATTACAGCATTTAAGACACAAGAGCCTAACATCAATGAATGTAGTAAATAACACATGGCTCTAAATCTCTTACTGGGACTTGTTCACAAAATCTCAATGACAAATCGTCGAAAAGTTGTTACAACTTGTGTGAAAAAATTTCATTAAACTTAAATTCTACTGATTTTAAATATATTGCAAGCAGTCGGCATCTGGAAAAACTAAGTGGCCATTTTGCTGTTTAAGCGGCAAGCATATGATAGTTGACTGTCCTGCAGTTGCGAACCATTTAGCCTTGACATACAATCAAGCAGGCAGAGTTTCTGCGCAGTGGCACTGTACACTGTAATGATCATGGACGAGCTGAACAGCCAAATCACCACGCTGCTGCACCACACCGTCACCAGCAGCACCACACTCAGCACAGCAGACAGCCAATATCACCACGCTGCTGCACCACACCGTCACTAGCAGCACCACACTCAGCACAGCAGGCACTCAATATCACCACGCTGCTGCACCACACTGTCACTAGCACCATCACACTCAGCACAGCAGACAGCCAATATCACCACGCTGCTGCATCACACCGTCACTAGCAGCACCACACTCAGCACAGCAGGCAGCCAATATCACCACGCTACAGGCAGGTCACAATTAGCACCACCAAATTGCCTGTTAAAAGATTCAGCAGCCGAGTGTGGCAGAGGTGCAGAGAGGAGCTTGCTCTCGTGTTTCGCTTTACGCTTTTTGTGCTCATCTCGTAACCGTTAAATGGAGTTTATTTAATTTTGTTCAATAGCCGTGCACTGCACCTGCGAAACACTAGTTGCATTTTTTTATGTTGAGTTTTTTAATATAAGAAAAAAACATGTTCATTTTATTCAAACTTACTCAATTGCCGTTAATATCTTTATATTGCATTCTAGTCAAAGTAATCAACTTTGAAACTGACGAACGAATGTTAGATATCGAACTACGTGTCTCTTAATTCGTACGAAGCCTAATTCATCGGGAAAAACTGGAATTTTCGAACGCGTTTCAAATTCTGTTCCAGGAAACTTCTTTGAAGAAAAAGAAAAAATGTATTGAAACAAACAGACAAAATTAAAAGATATAAGTGCTGTTGGCTTTACTATTAATGCTTGTTTTATTTTGTTTTTTAGTATCATATCTTTAAAAATGTTTAGAATAGAATAGAATAGAATGAGGCTATAGGAACGAACCTTCTGGCCCATTCTTGGGTCGGATGATTACTTCGATAATTATTCGGTTGTTTACCCAAGTCCCATGCCGTATTTCTAGCCGCGTCAACCATGTCGGCAGCGGGATTCGAACCCAGGTCTTCCCGCTCGAAAGCAGACTCGTTCACCAGTCGACCAAGCTGGTGCACCAGTCGACCAAGCTGGTGCTTGGCAGAGGCAGAACACTTTATACTTACTGAATTAAAACTTTATATGATCTTACTGAACACGCGTCGAAATGAACTCTGATGTGAAAATTAAGATTGATATTTAGTAGGTTTTAGGTTGAATTGTTTTATTTTATTTGAGAAGCTAAAGTTTTGCTGCAAAGAAACTCTCGAAGAACAAGTTATTAAGCCACAAGTAATGTCTGAAGTTATTTGATATCATTACAAAGAGTGGAAACAACTGCTTAAAATGCTGTTAAAAGTTGCTGTTCAAGTTAAAATCTTTCGCCCTCACAACAGCTAAAATAATTTACTAACTATTAAAAAATTGTGACAGGTGAAAACGAGTATGCAAAAAGAGTTTGAAGCATAATTTTTTCTCATAATAATTTGCTGACCACTCCTGGCTTATATTTGTCTAAAAGATGTATTACTAATTGATGTGCATCATCACATACAAAAATTTGTCAAGCAGGTTTTTTGATTCCACCTACTGCGTGAAATGTTTTACTCCATGAGAGTCGTAGGAACATTAAAGAAGAGTACTGACGTATACTTATGATCAAATGTCACCTTACTTGGTCGTTTCGTCATCTGACTCAAATTGCAGTTGGCGAGAATTCAAGTTATAATTTAAAATAGGAGTCTATTTCTTTGGTAGCCTGTTTTTTCCCCTTTAGGTATGAAGGAATATTTGTTTTTCCATCATTACTGAGCACTTACATACAAGTTCTTTCTACTAATTTGCAGTCAGTTTTGAAGCGGCACATGCATGCTCGATCATTTTGATCTCCAAATAGCCATCTTTTCGCAACAGCCCATTGAAACATTTGTACCTTCTCTCTGCAGCATGTGCTCCCCCAGCTTGCTTCTGAGTCAAGAGTGAGGGTGTCTGTACCACACCTCCATTAGTGGGGTGTAAAGCAATACCTCTAAAAGGGCCTAAGGACACCGATACACACCGCGGTCACCACCACTGCCCTCACCAGTGGACTTTCCTGACTTCCAGCTGCCTGCATTGATCTGCCTTCGCCAACGTCACCAAGAAAAGATTTTCTCAGCGATACTAGGGAGGCAAATGCTTATGTAGAAAAACAGGTACCAAAGATGTTGAAGAAGCTCTTACATGCAATGATGTAAAACGTGCTTGCAGAGAATTGAGAAGCAATGAAGATCAAGGGCTTCAATTTTTAATGAAGATATTCAAGAGCTTTTTAATTTTAGGGCTTGGGTTTAATGGGCGACGCTCAAAAATGTAAATGAGAGTAAATGAAAAACAAAGCAATGTATTATTTTTAACTATAGGCTCTTGGACAGCACCCTTAAAAAGACTGACAGTAAGGTAGCAGATGATAACAAATTTTGCCAAACAGAAGCTGCAACTCAGTACAGAGGTGCGGCCCAATGAAAGAATATAAGATTAATTTCTGTATAAAATAAAATCCATTTTGTGATAATGTCATCGATCTGAGCAAATACTTCAAGATTATTGACACAGTAATATTCAATAGTTGGGTAATTAATGCCAAGTATCTTTCTTTCTTTAGGTGATAATTTAACCAAGAAAAGAAAGTATTGTGGATACATAAGAAATACGAGTTTCCAGTAACTTATTTAATTCATTTTATGCAATAACAATATGAGTCGTAAAATAAAAGGACACGTTTCCTTTAGAGTTATCATTAGCAACATCTACAAACGTCTCAGAATTAAGATAAATTTAAATTAGTCAGATATTCTTGAATTCCATACCAAAGCTGAACTTGAACTCAACCCTAAAACTAGTAAATTTAGAGGCAAAACTGGTAAATTTTAAAAAAAGACCGGTAAATTCAGAAGAAAGACTGGTAAATTTAGAAGCAAAACCCTGAAATTTAGAAATTAAATTGGTAATTTCAGAAACAAATCTGGTTATTTAACTAGCCACAAGATGCACCAGAATAACATCCTCGAGCTCAATCTCCCATAGCAGTAAACTGGTAGATCATCATAGCTCGTCTTTTTTTCTTTGATTTTAAATCTGCGAAGGAATCCCATCAAAAAAAGATAGAGACGTTAACAATTTGCCCAGAAATCCATTGACTGCTGGATCCTTTGCCGCGATCTATCAAAACGGTCTTTGTGTGCCCTGCATTCAACACCATCTCTCCATCTCTCCAGAAATCTGGGAAGTTCTCGCTTAATTATCCGTTATCTCCTCAGGCAGACAATCGTAGCTGTACTGTCAACGCATGTTGTGTACTCGAGTCATCCTATGACTGAAGTAAAATAACGAATCTGGTATTGCTATCCACATGTGAAGATGTCAATGAAAAGAATACTTAATGTTTGTTCTTTTTTACATACAGATAAATTTCATGCATTTTGAAGTGCGATCTTCCCAATTATGCATTCTAGTAAGCAAATAACAAATTTTTCATGTCAAATGCACTGTGTTAATAAAAAGTTGGAAAGACATGTAATTTTAAAAATAAACCTCATTTTTATTATTGAGCTTCTTGCAACCAACATCGCGGCTGGGAAAACACGTAAGAACTCTAGAAAAGCCCCGAAGGGAACTTTTGACGAGAACTGTATGTGGTTCACCGGAACTGTGCAGTATTAACGACGTGCAAATATGAGAAGAATTAGAGCACAAACCACTCGAGTTCTGTCAAAGCGATCGCCTGTTTTGAGTGACGTCCCGGCGGAACCACAATAGCTGGTCATGTGATCTATCTGACTTTTGTCAAAAATAAATACCCAATTGATGATGATTGGTCAAATAAATAACGATTAAATGGTGATTGCGATGTCTTGCATATTTTATGGATGTATGAATTAGCTTTGATGTTAGTGAGCGTTTAAAATTTCATAAAACTTGCAGTCGATCTCATGTAATGTGACTTCTTTATATGAAAACTTTTCTCAATCAAATTATTTTCTCTTATAACGTAGTGTAGATATATTAATTTGTAGTAGTACGTTTGGTAGTTAACTTATCTATTAAAATTTTAAAATGAACTAGCAAAAACATGCCTAGAAGCACTTAGACACGTCTTCGGGGTTGAGGTTCAATACGTGTTTTTTAAAATAAAAACATAAGTTTGTAGTTGCACTTTCGATCACGGCCCACAAGTCCTTGTAACCTACCAAATGCTGGGCCTGATATTGAGACCTATCAGTTATATGAACAGTAAGACTGAGAGTGAGTACATGGCAGAAGGAACCTGTGAGTTATTTTCCCCTGCACAAGTGACTTGAGGATCTGGATCTGGTTCGATATGACACGTTTGCGTAAGCCCAGCTATGCGGGCAAAAATACTTAAAACAAGTGAACTGTTGCATGGATAATTATACCGAGTGGTATATCCAGCTACCAGTTTTAGATCGAGAGTACGCTGTGAAATTGAACGAGTTTTAACTGCTTACGTGAGTGAGCATAAATGAGTGATTACTAATGAAAAATGAATGATGAGTGAAGAACAGTGATAAAAGACAGTCGTGTGATTCCGGAAGAGCAAGGGCGAAAGAGTAATGATTGTTCAAAAGGACATGATGATAGGGACAGGAAAGATATTGGAAAGATCAAGAAGAATGAAAAACGATTGAAAATAGAAGAATTATGAGTAAGAACATGTGAGAGAGTATGGAAAACTTAAAACGAATGAGTAATGATTGATAAGCGTAAAATAATGAGTTAGGACAGGTGAGTGATAAGGGGAGGCGGACTAGTGAGAATCAGCTGCATTGAGCAATTCTTCAAAATTCCAAAATATTCCAGTGCCACAAATTGAAAGGAAAATGTCTTTAAGTAAGGCTTTAGGTTAGCACACGAGACAAAGTGTTGAGATCGTTTTCTATGCGAATCTCTGGAGTCTCATTCTTTTTTTCTAAAAACAACTTTAAAATCATACATCGGTCGTTCTGGTAAATTATATGATATTTCACACACATGAATATGCTGCCTTAACCATCTATTCGGGGTAAAAGAAAAAATAATTTTAAATTGCAAGTCAACTGTAGAAAATCTTTAGAACCAAAGGCCTACCAGAAATTGATAGTTTCTCGAGGTTATGAATTGAAAAAAACTCTAACACATAAGACGCCCAAGAAACCATGGCACAGATTGTTACACAGTATATCATTAGAATACAGTAAAATTACACAAGTGCTATCGTTCAGTTTCAAAAAGTAGTTTTTCTCTTTGCTGGATAGCCATCCGGCCCGATGAGGCATACAATAGAGCTAAGTGCTGTCTTCTAAACTGCAATTGACACGTTCCACATGATTGCAATAGACTACACTTTGAATTCTTCTCGGCGTCGGTTTAATATGTGAAACTTCTTACATATTATATAAACCTTTTTTTATAAATTATGAGCTCAACCCATTAACTCTAAAAAATTAAATGAAATAACATAACATTTTTTCTTGTGCACATTTTTCATTGCATGAGTGCATATCTTGTAGCGTACCCATAAAATAGCTGAGGTAAATTTATGAAAAAATGAAATAAATAAGAGGCAATTAATCATAAATGGCTAAACCGTGAATGAAAATTTTATATTGGGCTTTCCACATCATTGTTCTAAAATATCATTGTTCTAAAATAAGTCGAGTTTCCTGCATAACTGCTGAAAACTGAGAAATTAGAACTAAAAAAATGATCTGGTGATGCCCAAAGAAAAGTCGGAGCGACTGGTGCAGAAACTTAGGTAAACTGGTGAGTGATCGAACAGCAATCAGAAAAGGACATCTTTCTTCGGTGTCTATGGAAGGCATTGTCATTGGCTTGAATGGGCGCGGTCAGATGCTTCTGGCATGTCTCTGTGGCTTGAGGCTTTGACAAAAACGATGAATTCGAGCCAGAAATTTCCTATGGATTATCTTATAGGAGTGATATTATAAGATGAACCAGAAAGGTAGGTCTACAGCGGAGCTATTTCTTAATAGACTTCAGGAGGGTTTTGATCTTGAAACGGGCTGCATTTCTGCGATTTTGGGACAACCGCTAAATAATTCTGTCGTGAATTGGGAAAGTGAACGCAGTATAAAACGTCAGTATTCAAAAATTTTTGATTTTTGACATAAATAATGACCTGCATATAAAATTGAGTTGTGTTTATTTGAAATTTAAAGCAAACATAGTTTATATCAACTTTTTATGAAGGAATGTAGGTTTTATGCAATTTAACTTTTTATTTCAGTGAAATAAATAATGTGTTCATGAATTCTGACATTATAATCGTTAAGTTTCTCTCAGATGTTTTACAGATTTCTGCAA
>VCRD01000472.1:124418-190127 GCA_006783055.1 Trinorchestia longiramus
AGGCTGTTCTACCGTCTACCTTTTATAGAGGCTGTTCTACCGTCTACCTTTTATAGAGGCTGTTCTACTGTCTACCTCTTATAGAGGCTGTTCTACCGTCTACCTCTCAAGAGTCGCCGCTGCTCGCTGGGACGCTGCTGTGTACGAGGAGCTCTCCACTAGAATAGCATAAAAATTATGAGGTTCAGAGTGACTCTTGAATTTACTGGTCCTTTAATGGTGTGCTCGAACACAAGTTGTGTGTGCCGTGTCTTGCTCTTTTGGTGCTCTCTATGTTGCTGATGTGTTATCTTATATCAGATAAACTATGGTGATCAATTGCTTTATGTTCCTTATTTCACCTCGTTCATTTATGCCAGCAATGCCATGCTACATGCTTTTTCGTCATTTTAAAATCAATGGACGCTCGAGTCGAATTTTCTATTTTGTGCTGAGTTGGTCATCGAATAAAATACTAGTATCAGCAAATGACTTTGAAGATTTTTAATAAACGGACAAAATGCATTTCCTTCCACTAATTTAGTAGGCGCACAATGAAGAACAATTCGCACCTATGGAGAAAATAACATACTTATGATAGCGTGTCGTGATCATTATTTTAGAAACGATTGTAAGTTAAACTTTGTAGTGTAAACTGTTGTATAGTCTTGTCGTTCTACGTTATTGGGTACCATACGTATAAAATAGCTCTAGTTTTACCTCATTATCATTGGTATGAAGTGGCTTTGGTTATATGTTATTGAGTACCATAAGTATAAAATGACTGTAGTTTTACTTTATTTAGTATCATAAATATAAAGGGGCTCTAGTTTTAAGTTATTGAATATCATAATTGTAAAGGGACTCTAAATTGATGTCATTGAGTACCATACGCATAAAGTGGTTCCAATTTTACGTAGGTTGCAGAATTATAAAGTCGATTTTTGCGCCGATTGTTTCACATGATCAGGCAAAGTCGCACACTGCCTGAGCCGGACAATTGAGCACAATGCGTGCGTCCACAAGGTCTACGAAGTTAAGTTCTTGCTACTTCTGTCCGAGCAGAGAATATTCACCAAATGCATTAATGAGAGAGCACAGAATTTATTTATGATCATCCAGTCATTTTCGTTTATTGAAAAATAGATAAATTTACAAAAAATCAGTAAAAAACAATCTTAAATTTGTGGGGATGTTTCTTTGATGTAGCATGGATTTATTTGTTCATTTAATTTAAGTATACATAAATTATTTAACTATAGTTTGTGAGCTTCCTTTTTTCATAAACGCAGTTTTAGAAGAGTTTCAAATGAGTATCGTTTTACTTACATAGCATAAGGTAGGAAAAAATTCCAATTGTGAATTTATATTTAATTATGTGTAATAGCATGAGACGTGTCATGCGATTTGGTTAGAACATAAGTATCTTGTACGAATGTATGAGACCTTTTTTATGCTTTTGTCGTCACATGCACATGATGCACGACAGCGTGAGACCTGTCATACACGTGTGTTGACGCACACTGTACATCAAATACTCCAACTCACACATGCACAATGCGGCGCTCGCACATGCGCACACCGCTGCCTCTTCTGTTCAAGCACGACATCAGTGAGAAGATCTCCGTAAACACATTCCTTGTCACCATTGTGGGGCTATATTGACCTCTTCCAACTCAATCACCTAAGTGATCAAATAAAAGAACTACTCCAATTTGCAGAATTTCTCTGGGTTGTGTTGGGTTACCTCCGCCCGATTGTCTTCTCGAGAGGCTCAGGGTGTCGAGTTCGAGAGCATTTCATGACCTGTCCAAAATAATATGCACTCGACGTCAATGCACCGGCCGTTATTTACGCACAATGGGAATTCTCATAAATGAGAAGGGAATACTAGCTGCACGAAAACGAAATTCCCATCGAACGCAAATTTGCCCGCAAAATTCACCTGTTTAGGACAGATGAATCTGTCAGTCAGCGTGTGCGTCGTGACGGGTCTATCATTGTCAGGTTTCAGGACCTTCTATTTTCCTTTATTGCTCCTGCTCGACAATATCGTACCTCGCAATGCACGTTAACTTTAAACATTTATTGCTGGAATTTTTCCTGTGGGCCTTTTGATTTACAGAATATTTGAGGTGTAGACTATGAAAACGCAGCCGTGGATCTTTATTCATGGATTTAAAAAAATATGTTCTTCTTAGTTATTTCGTTTTACTCGCAGCATACGCATTTAGTTTGATTTACTTGAAATAATAACCATATTACGTAATAATTCAAATGAGTATGGTACTAGAAATAAAGATGATCCAGGAAACATGATACAAGCAAGAAAAAATAATTGCATTCGTTTCCATACTCTGAAGTGTTTGATCAGCATTAGTCTCGAGGCATAATTTAATAACTGTTGTTTTGAATCCTAACAAAACTATGTTGAAAATTCTGGTTTATGATTTTTTGAAAACATATAGAATAAAAATTAATGTTTCTTTTTTAGTGAAAATACAAGTACGTCTAACGATGGGAGAAGCCTCGTATTGGGCACAAAGCCTACAGCAACTTCGCTAAGTAGCGAGGCAGTCCGCTACTTTCAGTCCTTTTCCAAAATCTTCCAGGATGAGGAGAATTCACAACCTTGTGATTCCTAAGACATTTTTTTCATTCATGCTGAAACTTTCGCTACAAAGACTGTGCAAGTAAACCTGACCGAAATGAAGGGCAACTCGATAAATTGAAACACGCTGCAATTGGTATTTTAGAATGTATTAAACAAATGTAATAATGCTAAAATACTTACAAGTTAATAACTTCAAGAACGCATTTCGTTAAATAAAAATGAAATTGATCTTAAACACGAATTTCTACGAATGTATGGTTGCTGTTTATTTCAAACTACGACTTCTCACTACTTTATGAACCACAAGTTTAATTTCGATTTCTTGCATTTTCAGTTTTTACGCGTACTCAATGCAATACTAAAATAACCAATGAGTAAATCGACATGTTTCTGGTTTTACACAAATTTTGTGACAACTTTAACTTCGCATTAGGTAGTTAGAGTGAGAGTGTTACGGAACTTGCTTTCAAAAATATAGCTCAGGTAAGCATCATATATATTTGCATAGTGTGGGGAAATGATATGACATTTTTGTAGGTTTAATAATTGAAAGTACGATGCTCATCCGTTCAATTCCTGTGAACAACTGACAACCAAATGAAACAAAAAGCCACTAGATGTAAGTTTCGAAAATTAATAGACATACTTAGTTTTCTTTTCCTATTTTGCTTCTACAACAAATATCATCATTCCTACAAATATTTCAGATCATTTTGACGTACTCTGTTTATGTATGTACCAATATGATGTGTTCACATGATATACATACAAACGTCCCAAGTTCTCAGTGAATTGTACAGAATGTATGAAATATTAGAGGGCTGGTAGTCCTCTCTCTTCTTTTGTTTCTTACATAGGACACAATTATGCACAATCATGAATATATTTTTCCAGCTATGAATAAAAAATAATGAATATCTATTTACTGATTAAAATAGTCATGCACACAGTCAATACGCGCCACTTCTATTTGGGAACCATCGAATAATTTTGAAAAAATGTCTTCAGTCTATCATTAAGATAAAGTTCAATACAAAGTATTGTTTAAACAAAGTTCAATACACAGAATTGTTAGACAAAGTGTTATTAAGACAAAGTACAATACTGTTAGCGAGAAGACTAACCATTGTTCGATACTCATACGGCATTGCGAACACAGCTGTAGTTCATACTAACGCTAGGTCAAGAGAAGCTACCTATGTATATTGCTGCTATTTCCAGAATAGACCAATAGCAAGACCAGTTCGAGAATAGGTCTCGCTGTCGTCATTTCGAACGTATGTCACTACTGTTAGCGTTGTCATATGAATAGTTACTTATATTGTTATCATTCCGAGAATTACTACCAGTAGTTAGTAATGCCATTTCATAAGTGTGAACTGATCCCCACTCCGCAAGTGGTCATCTGCCTGATCCATGGACACAGTCATGCAAAATATGAAGTGCTTTAATTTTTGGAAGCTCTCTCTAACCGACTTCTTTTCCGTGGGTGGAAAATATTGCACATTGCATAATGAAGCCTTTCTTAATATATTATTTTCAAAAATACGATACCGAATAATTTTGTGACCGGTAAATATCATTATACTTCAAGAAAATCAAGCAATTTAATTTTTTTATGTACAATGATATTCAGTGATATATCACACCAACACTGACTTCTTAATACTTCGAATACGATACGAAATCAATTTCTATCGCTTATTTAGAACTATAATTTGGGAAACAATCCAAAAATTAAACTCCAGAAAAATCTGAAGCAGATGGAAGACACATGGTGATGTTGTCATAGGCTCTACTGACGGGAGGATGAACAATAGAACCACGAGGTTGCAGCAAGTTCGAAATTGTTCTGGTCTCAGGGAATTGATACTGGAAACTTCGTTGCCAAGACCACCCCAGGGAATACGGATCAGAAATACAAGGATATAAATAATCGTGAGGACTGAGGAAGGGAGACATCAGTCTGGAGGTTGGCGATAGAGGAGGTCGCACTTCGCTTGTGAGTCTTGGATATCCTCGGGCTCTCATTCGGTCTTCCGTCGATACTGCTGTGCTTTCTAGAGAAAGCTCGTTCGTAAGACGAGATCTGCAATAGTCAGAATAAAATAATGTCTTATTATTAAAGGTCAATGTCGTTGCATTATCATATATTAACACTGTATCAAAGTTCTTCGTCACGAAGGAATAGAGCATGAAGTGATAGAGGGAATTAGAACCAAAGTAATAGGAGACCTGACGCAACAAATAATGACTGAAACAAGCACAGCATAACACTCAAGTAGTATCGTTACGTCCGGTCATTAATCTCTTCGAAATTTGTCTTCGATCATTATGAGAGCTTATAATATGTTGAAATAATTGCAATTAAATGAAAAATTACCTCCAGCGATTGTTATTCCGCTCTTCTGATTGTATTTGCTGCGAAGGTGTAGAATCATCATCGGCATCGCTTGGATCTGTCTGAACTTCAGTGTTGTTTGTAACTAGTTCATTTGTATCAACGTTACTTTTAGGGAATGATTTCGATTCCTTTTCTTTTGTAGACGAATTTTCAGCATCTGCAATGAGATTAGTTGTCTTTGGACTTGGAGAATTAGTTTCTTCATTTGAAGTTATTCTCGAAGAAGGTTCAGGTTTGTCTTTGTCTCCGTGAAACATCTTATAGGCTTCCAGGCTCTTCTTGTGCATGCCTGCTGAGTGAGTTGAAAAAACTCATGAAGAAATATTTAAATATCTGAACCAAACAAAATCACTGTTTAGTAATAATACAAACATAATTATGGATAATTTATGCACACTTATTCGTTCTGTTACTAGCAAATGAATTCAAACCACTTTTATTCCTGGAAACAATGCTGTACAGCATCTCTTCGTCAAAACAGAAAACCATATTAGTTCTAAAAACTTGATGATAGCCTACCTCAATACATCTAATATCATAACAATTATCATTACCAAAACTTAAATAATATCTATTGTGAACAAAGTCTAACCTAGCAACCAAGGCGCTGGACACTCGTTGCCGGACTCGACACTCTTGATGATGGCGTCAGGAAGAGGGAGGGAGTGCCTCACCATGGCGCCGTACAGCCCGTACTCTGCCATGATGGTGCTCTTGCCCCACGTCTTTTCTGTCTTGCGCCACTTTGCCCTCCGGTTCTGGAACCAAACCTGTCAAATAGAACAAACAAAGAATAAAAATTAATGATGAGGTATTACAGAGCTGTGAGTGGTATGTTCTTGGCTTAATTGAGTTGTTGTTTCCAATAGTCTACATGTTTCGCTATATGACCAGAGGTATTTTACCGGTCCTTGAGGATACGCAGTCAATGAAACTCATTTTCATGTAGTACATCAGTGGAATTTTGCCCCTCAGTTTATCTCCTCTGTAGGCTGTACCTCAGTGTACGCAGCACTGAATCAGTATCCAGTGCTTCAGTGTGCAATCTCCCTCTGTACGCGGTTCGCGATGCATCTCCTCGACAACGAGAATCAAATAATAAAGTAGAGGCAGTTTTGCCCTTCATACCCACAGTGAAGTCAGTGTAAACATGCGTTAGCTCTTCATCTTCAACCAGGTTTGCCCATTCAAGTAGCCTTCTAAAAAGTTGGATCACATCAACTTGATGGAATGAGACTGTTTCGCTACCTCGCTTTTTGCAGACGAAGTGTTAGTAATCAAGTTGTAGAACAGATGCAATACGACCATAAGACTTTTTGACATTCCTGTTAAGTCCTGGGTTCTTAAAAATTTCATTTTTAAGTAATTCGATCATCAACTGATGACTCTATCTTCATTTGACTTACCGCAGACGAGAGCACACGTTAATAGGAAATGAATATAACATGCCTCATTGATCATCACACTGCAACCTACAACCTACAGTCCAGTAGGTACATCTTGTTTTGAGCAAGTTGGATCGGCTGATCAGCTGCAAGCAAGTCATACTTTTGACAATAAAACTACTCTCCTTGCCATTTGTAATTTGTATTGGAGTTCTGCAGAACATTATATCTATAATTCGTTTGAGTTCTGTGGAACATAATATCTATAATTCGAGGTAGTGTCCTGAGAAATATTATATCTATAATTCGAGGAAGAGTTCTACGTTACATTATATCTAAAATATGATTTGTATGAGGCTATTGCATGCCTCGGACTTAGACAAATTGGATAATGATGGGTATAATTCTCACTAAGAGTTTATCCCTCAAAAGAGTAGATAAATAAAGGTTAATTATGAAATAAATTTAAACCTATTTCCAGTACCTAAACTCCTGATTGACTTAAACAGCCTTCTTAGCCCAGCAAATTTTGCCCAATTTACAAAAACGGTATTTGAAGCCTAGTTTTTCAAACTTAAAATGCATGGAACATGTCTGGAGGAAAATTTTATGTGCCTTTTGCAAACTTGCCTCTGAGCTGTTTGTAAACTTATAAAGTCACAATTTCGTCGAAAATCAATTTAATATGATAAATTTCCAAAGAAATTCCCTCCAATCTTTCGTCTCAGAGTACATATGACAAATAGTGTCCAAGTTCTAAAAATAATACTGTGTATACATAACAATGGGCGCAAATTCTGCAGCCTTAATACTTTATCATCGAATGTACGTATGCATGCCGTCATAAATCTCCCATAATTCTCTTCCTCTGTCTCCTCTAAATGCAAACGAACGACTCCATAAAACCCGGAACAGATTTTCCAGCGAGCGCCAAACTAGCGTCCGGCAACCCAAACTCGATTTGGGTAATTTAATAGAGGTCATAATAATGATACTTCCACAAGCATTTCGGTAACTGATCATCTGAAGAATTTTTAAATTTTTTTTCAAGATTCAGAATCTATGTTTTTAAATTTCCTTCGCCCCATAAAATTCCGAACAAAAATCAGTATCTGGAATATTTTATTTTCTTGGAGGGAAAATTGTTACACTGAATATTAAATAAAATAACTTTTCTATATCTTCAAGTTGAATACAAATTGAACTCGTACAAAGAAAGTGCATTAGAAAATTATGAGCAGGTACTCATATTATCCGCGCAGCTGCTTAGAATAGTATAATAAAATCAGTGATGAGTGTCACAAACACGTCAACAGAAATTAAACTGAATCATAGCTGACGCTTTAGAAGTTTGGATCATCAATCCTGGGAGTTTAGCTGCTCATCCTAGCTGATCCTTCCTGCTTCTGGAGAATTCGAGGGCTGTGGTGGAAGCATTCCATGTGAGGGAAAGACTCGCGGTCGCAAATGCTAATCGTGTGAGGCACGGGCGATAAATCATCATTGAGGCCAGAATTACGTCGTAAAATCGGCCGCAGGATTCGATTAGCACTGGTCGCTGATATGGCGGTCATGCTAACCTAATAAACTGTATTCACAAATCAATACCAGAGAACCAAACATGAGTGTGATGCTGCACACTGAACTTACAGCGTGTGTAACTTGTGGACTAACTGTGCATTATGGAATGTATTACTTTAGAATGGTTTCAATTTGATAGCCATTCGATAGGAAATGTAAACATCACTTTATCATGATCAAAGGTAAGGTCGAACATACTATCTCAAATAATGAACGCTAGCTTGTTAGTAACAATAAATATGTTTTGAAATATTGAATGAATGAATACTGGAGTTAGATTAAATTTTTTAGCAGTTTTCACTTTTTTTCTGTTTTTCATTCACCTTCATGGCTTGAATATCAAATAAAACTGAATGAAATTAGTAACGAGCTTCTGGAGACTCAAACACCTGAGGTTATTTTTAAAATAAAATATCTGAAAATGTTGTAATAATTATTTTAAAGATAACACAGAATTAAGTTTCAAATAGTTCTGATTATGAAGTTGCCCTACTATGAAATACTGCCTCTCTGTGCACCCTAAGTTGACTGTGTCTCTGATAGTTGTGAGTCAGAAACAGCCGTCTGATCGGTTGGTGCATGCAACTTTTTACGTTAGTCGAAAAGAGTTGTCGTAGAGGAAAATAGGTCTAAGAATTTGACACATACGTTTCTCTTTAAACCTTATACGTTATGCTTTAAAGGAAGTAAAAGAAACCAATATGAAATTAATTCCATAAAAAGCATTTCCATTGATAATTAATAAATTTTTGAAAACGCTTTTTGGACCTTTCTAGCTGAAATTGAAAGACTGTTGTGCGTTCATTGTTTGTTAATTTGTGTTTTTTCGTCTTTGATCATCGTTTACGGTTTTTTGCGGTTTCTTTTTCGTTGTCCTGTTGTTAAAGTGAATGACCTAAAGAAATCCTTCAATATCTCTTGGTAGAAATGATCTTGTTATTTGTTATTTAACAGGATCGGAATGAAAACGATGTATGCACTAGTGTTGGTACACTAGAGGTTAATTTTCACCACACAAATGGACATGCCGAAGCCATAAATTTCAATTCCTTTAACATAGACATAAACTTTACGTTCATTCTAAACTTTATTTCTCACTATCCAAGTGAGTCTGGCAAGTCATGTGGCTTAGACCACACGCCCGATAACTGCGATAATAAAAGCTGTTATGCCTTCATTCAAGGCTGACGTTGCGAGGCAGTTCTTGTGTCAGAAGTACAGCGAGTTAGCGGGCCATGATGTGGCTCGTCAGACAAAGGGTCGGGGAGAGAGAAATGCACAACAGCGCAAATGACGCTCCCTAGCATTCCTGAGGTCATTCCAACCATCCCTGGAATCCAGGCGAGGATTCCTGGTCGGGAATTCATAAGCGACGTCCACGCATGTGACGCTGTAGGATGACCTCATAGTAAAAGTCCTCAAATCCGCCGTCTGATTCCACGTCCCAAAGTTGTTGGGGACTTTGAAACCCGCTTTATGGAGAGCCTCTGCAGCGGTGAGCTCTATTGCAGTCCACAATGCTCAAACATCGTTCAATAATGATCATATTTCTCGTCTTTGTGTTCGAACATCATACCTCTGTCTTCGTTTTTGTGTCGAGCATTATACTACCATCTTCGTCTTTGTGTTTGAACATTAAATCTCTATATTCGTTTTTGAGTTGAAACGTCATTTGAGTCCAAGCTCAATTCTCCAAAATTTTATACATAATATTTTTCTAGGGTGACACCTAGAAAATACATGCTCTGAAATGCCAATCGAGCACTGAAATACCCTTCAATTAACATTTGTGATGAATATAACATTCATGCTGATTATCAACGATACGTTCAAATTCCCTTTTTGAGTTAAATAATTTTCACGACACATCCAAATTTATTTGTTGAGCATCTGTTTGCGAAAAAACCTGTCTCTATTAGTAAGTCTATGAGGTTTCATGAGAGGGCTGAGAAGCCATGCATCTTCGGCCGGTCTTGCTCATCAATTAAGGAAAAGCTGAGACCGTAAACGACCGGGAAGGCAGCGATCAGTTCTCGCCGATCTAATCATTAGTTCGGGACGAAATTTTCCATTTGATGATGGCTCTGGCGAGGCACATTTAGCAATAGACTCTAAATGGAGTTAAATGATGCGTAATGGGATCAGTGAGTGGTGCTAGAAACCATTTAGCTTACACTACGGAAAAGGTTGAAGACAGTCAGAAGAACAGCTGTAATTCAATGAAATTTGGAACAGATATTTTGGCAATTTTTAAGAAATTCCACTAAAAATTAGTGTCGTATGTTAGTCACATCATCTTTATATACTGAGTGCGTACACACATATTACGGAAATGAATGGACAGATATGCTAAAGAGACTGTGTAATTACTTTACAATAAGTTCATTATTCATAACATGGATGGCTATCAGCATAATGGCTCTAAATAATCACACAATTTCAACTAGTGCAGGGCAAATATTACAGGGGAAATGATATTAAAAATTTGAAAAATATAAAGTAAAGTCTTGTTATTATACTATAAACACTGCACACACACTGGCATTTCAATTCAGACTTCTATATATACTATGTTTTTTGCTTAATAAGTTTATAATCTTGCAAAGTCTATCGAACACGTAACTTTGCTTCCGTGGTTTTCCATGTTACTATTACAGCTGCAACAAAAAAAAAACATGCTTGCTGTTTCACCTTTATTTTGCCCGCTTGGGCCGATCATGCTAACGGCTCATGAAGCCTAATCCAATTTTTTGTTGCGTTAGTAGTGATTTTCGTCTACTACCGTGCATTATTGTACGATAATCGTGTTATAAGTATGCATAAATTTGGTGGTGAGTGGTTCTCAAAACATTGCGTACTTTGACACAGGGATGATGAAGTTCAAATACGGTAAAGTTATGTACAGCATATTTTATAACTTTATTGGAAATATACGTTTTTGTTTGTTGTTTGTTGTTTATAAGAATATCTACTCTTAAGATCCTCAGTGGTACTCGCGTAGAAGACACGGGCTATAACTCAGACGTGCGATGCTCATATTGAAGAATCCTCGCCAATGATGGTGTCAGTTACCACTACAACAGTAGCAAGCAACAAGAGAAATGTTGTGTGATAAGTTAGAGTATACAGAACCGGTTTTGGATGATTGTTATGTTGTGTGGAATACATTTGATAGAAAGCAGTAAAATAACTTCAGTAGTTACATTGCATTTAAATTTTCAGGGGAGGATTAAAAAAATTATCGAAGTAAATTGTAAACAAAATTCGTGCTTCTAAAATTGTGTTTTAAATTATCCCAGATTAAATTCAACGTGAGTGATTGATTTTACAATAAGCTTTTCGGTACAACACTAGCAGAGATCAGTGAGCTTGACGTTAGAAATAAATGTGCATGCAGAGTAGGGTCTACTTGAATACATCTTCTAAAGCGTACTTCTGCACAACTGTAGCATTGAAAGTCTTTCTTGTGCAGAAGGAATGACTTTCCCAGCGGCTTCCCTCGACTTCTCACCGCCTTAATATCGTCTATTCCTCTCACTTGATTTAATTTACTAATGATAGTGGTCATTAGGAAGACTTAGAGGGCGTCCTTCCCACCGCCTGTACGGAGCCGTGGCGTTACACAGAGCCTGTGTAGACAACGCCTATACACAGACACACACACGACTGTGTATAGTCACACACAAGTCAGCCAGCAGGTCATACAAATGACTGTGTATTAGAAATACGATGTAGCGTACCGGAGCAGAAACTGAATTATTACGTAGGCACAAAATCACGAGTTCAATGATTGAAAATTCAAAACTAATTGATATGCGATTTTTTTTATGGTACTAGCAATGCACTGGAGCGACATATAACATGAGTAAATAGTCCCATCAATCAAGTGAGTAAATAGTCCCATTAGGTAAGTAAATGGTGCTGACATCTCCTCATACCTTTAGCTCGGTCATGTAACTACCAGTTCTTTAGTTCACTAAATAAACAAAACACTGAAAAACAAATTCACTTTTGAATGTTCGCATTCCCTGTAGATGAAAACTTTGACTTAGTTTGGGGCTTTGGAAGCTTGTCATTTTTCTCGCATCAAATGAAGACAGTAACGTGCAACTACTGCACATCTTTCAGTATCTCGAATTTTATTAGGGCAACTCTTATTGAAAGTTGCTCCAATTACTTCGGTATATATCATTGATCAAATAGTAGGTACATATAAAATATGGTGCAAATTAAGTCATCATATAGAATGGATAAATAATAAGACAAAATATATAACTATTGATGGTATAAATACTGCAATATTCTGGTTTGAGCGCTTTTATTTACCAAGCCTCTTTGTTCTTTTGAAGTTGAGGCGAGTTCAGGTGTACAGTGGTAGCATGAAATAATTTCGGTACTAGGAACTGCTACGTGTACAACTTTTTATTCGACTGTACAGTGAGCTCGCACAGAGGGAAACACGTACTCAGGAATTCATTGTTTGCGACTAGACTTGTTCTGCGCGCCGGCAACCACAATGAGATTATCGCCTTTGATCAATGGACACACGCACTGCAGGCGTGCGCATGCGTGCCGGCGTCAGTGCGGGTGGTGTACATGTGTGGGGTAGCTGTGAGATCAGTCCTCTAATGTAGACACTGTGATGAGCTTAGGTGTCGTGAAGGATGGTGAGCAACGTGATGGTCGTGGTTTGAAATATTCGTTATTTTGTGTAGTACAGTGAAATAATTTCGTTCGGGGATGTTTTTAATCATTTAAACTCGGCAGGAATTCAAATCAGTTTTGTTTTGCTGTTGAATGTGTCCTAAATTAGCAAAAGGAATGGGTGCAGTCGTGATCAGCATTATGCTAATGATGTTACTTATTTATGATGAATAATAAGGGAAGGAATTCATACAACTTAGCAGTTCTCAGTTTTCTTTGTATCGGTCGTAAATTTAATCAGCGTTAGAAAAATTTGTTAAATGTCCTGATATTTCTTAATTGAGATTTTTTTGATTGTTCTCATGAAAGTTGTTATGTATGATTAGAAGCTTAATGATAATTTTTTTAATCAGTAGGGAATTTTATTATTTTAAAGTGTTCCATTCAATTAAGTGATTTCAAACATTTCGAAACAAAATAAAATGAAGAACAATTGTATGTAAATTTTTATCAGTGCACCTGAAATTAGAAATTTCTGAATGTGAGCGATAAAATTCATCGTCAAAAACTAGAGCAATGGCAACTTCATTATTAGTGTCAAAGATCTACAGGGAAATAGATAGTAGAGCAGCATCTACGAGAGGTAGATGGTGTAGCAGTCTCTATGACAGGTAGACAGTAGAGCAGCTTCTGTAACAAGTAGACAGTACAGGAGCCATATATAACAGGTAGACAGTAGAGTAGCCTCTATGACAGGTAGACAGTAGAGCAGCTTCTATGGCAGGTAGACTGTAGAGTAACATCTATGACAGGTAGACAGTAGAGCAGCCTCTATGACAGGTAGACAGTAGAGCAGCCTCTATGACAGGTAGACAGTAGAGTAGCGTCTATGGCAGGTAGACAGTAAAGTAGCATCTATGACAGGTAGACAGTAAAGCAACATCTATGACAGGTAGACAGTAGAGCAGCCTCTATGATAGGAAGACAGTAAAGCAACATCTATGACAGGTAGACAGTAGAGCAGCCTCTATGACAGGTAGACAGTAGAGTAGCATCTATGACAGGTAGACAGTAGAGTAGCATCTATGACAGGTAGACAGTAGAGCAACATCTACATCAGCTGTAATGACGTTCATACGACGCAAGCACAGAGACTTTAACTGACTGGACTATTCACTTTGCAGGAAAATTGTCATGATTGTATTTATGCAGCCGGAAAATTTATTTTGAGCTGCAATTTTTGCATCATACTATGAGACCGCATATTCTAGGACATCAATTATTGCCCTTGCAAGGTAATTATTGAAAGAAACTCCTTATTTAAACAACTGATTGTTTGCAGTATACCGACTGATTGTTTGCAGTATACCAAGCAAACGAAGTCAAAGCGCGCTACGCATGACAAAAGATTAAGATATCTGAATTAAATTCAATTTTTATGGCTATTTGAACGTAGAAGCTACAATATTTATGAAATAAAATCGATATGTGTACAATCAGCTCAAAATAAGGCTATATATTTGCTGCCAGACTGTAGACAAACTCCATTCCTCAGAAAAGTCTTCTTCATTTCTCAACTTGGCGATCAAAAATTTGTAACCTGATTTTTCAAGTTATGAATAGAATAAGGCAATAGGAACGAGCCGTTTGGCCCATTCTTGGTTCAATACCGAAGTCCCATGCCGTTCCAACTATTTCTAACTTTACCACTTTTTATTCCTAACATATTTTATAATTTAAAATAACAATCTAACAACATAACAAATCAATTTAAAATGATAATCTCAAAAAATTGAATATTTTGGACACATTATCGTTGTATAATTTTTTTGACATTTACGTGACTTTTCTTCATGGCGAAGAAGACTTTGAATTTCGGAAACAGTCGGAAATTGGCAGTGCGTTCCGAGTGGCAACATCGTCAAGATCAGGGCACTTGTTGAAACCCGCAGGTAATGGAGCCAATCACGAGAGTTCGTTGGTTTGCAACAAATCTCAAAACTTTGCAGCCAATCGCCAGCGTTTGTGCCAGAACAAAGCGATCTGAAAGAATCTGTCTCAACGGTCACAAAATCAAAGCTATTATTTTTTTAGGGAGGGTGGGGGAGTGATAGTATTTTTAGTTTGATGATTACATATGCAATGACTCGTAAAAATTAGTAATGCATTTAAAGAGCTAGCGAAGACTCATTTGAAATAATATAACGATGTAGGATACATTTAGAATCAGGATGAAGCTTTACTCAAAGTGTTCAAGGTAAGACACCACGATTATATAATATCATACAGTAAATACATCAATGTCACTTTTAATGAAACCACACACTCCTTTGTCCGTTGAACAATATTTTAAGTTTGGAATTAAACCTCCGATGATAAGGACTTGGAAAAACGGGGTTACTAACTCTGAAGGAATGAACTTGCCTCAGAGAACCGCTGTATTTGCACAGATTGTTCAGATTTTCTCAGTGTACTCGGACAGAAGACCTAGAGGGAAGCTCGACGTGAGAGGCACGTACTGGTCTTGGTAGTTCAGAAGCTCACATCAATAAAAAGAAAAGATTTGATCGTTAGGAACTCTGGATCGGTAATGCTGTTACAGCGTCACGTGACCGCGCCTGTGTCTACGAGTGGATGAGGACAGCCCCTGCTGATTGTACTAGTAACAATCCTGCTCTCCGTATGAGAAATGAGGAATGAATTGCAACACAGTTTCAATTTCGGGCAGCTCGTCCTGACTGTACTAGTAACAATCCTGCTGAAATACATTCGTTGATTTATTTAGGAGTTCAGGGAGTTTCATCTCATTCTCAGAAATTCAGTTTGCCTACCTGGTGTGTGGACTAAAATTATTTGCACGCCCTCTATTTGTGCATGACATGGATATCTTTGAATCAATAGGTGAACTTCTGACCTGAAAATGTTCTGAAATGAAATGTACAGAAATGTTATTGGTATTTACATGATACATGTAGACATATGTCGGATGCCTGCGTTGAAATATGGGCCATCTGCATCAAAATATGCATTGTATCTGTATAGAAATGTGTTGGGTTTCTTCGTGGAAATACGTATGTATGGTATCTGAGTGAAAATGTGTCTTATTTACGTTGAAATGTGTGGTATCTCTGTGGAAATGTGTTGTACCAATATAAAAATAAATGATATATGTATGTGTGAAAATGTAATCTGGGGTATATTATACGCCATCTGTATGGAAGTATACACCTATCGGGATGTTCATGCCCGGAGATTTCTTTCATCATAAAATAATGAATTTATGTGACCTTTTCCCTTATATATTAGACGTACGAGAAATCTATACATTACATATGTTATTTCCAGGAAAAGAGACTCATCAGTACTTTCGTTCCTGAAGTCACACTAGAAATCACACGTGAGCGTTGAATTTGAAACACCCTGAGACTTTTGACGATATTTTCATGGAGAAATTGTCGCACAGTTTAGTAGTCTTGAGCCCCTGTACAGGTCTCTCCAACAGCAGCATACTCTCCCACTGCGCCACCCAAAGCCAACATAATTAACAGACTTTTGTAAAATGTGTTGAAAGTTTAAGTGATGGTAAAGCGATATCTTGCATTGCATTTATAATTAACAATATTCTCGTTGATGGTAATTTAGTTTTTGGTTAAAACATATAAAGTTTCATTATGAGTGGATTTAACTAAAAAAAAGTCACTAAAAAACATTGGTGAAACGCTTTTAATGAAACGTAATTTAAAAATTAAACGTTTTCAAGTCAAATGTATAATAGATGGAGTTGTATCAGAAATACTGACGTGTAAATTTAACTTAACCGTGCAACAATATACATACTTCATAAACAAAATAGCTAAATAACGCAATTACCATTAACAGTACAGTAATCAAAACTACCATAAATACTTTATTATACCTCTTATTTGATGAAATTTTTATACATCAGAAGTAAAATTATTTGGCATTTACATATAAATGGTTAAGTAAATTCATTCAAATCTCAGTGTGTTTAATTCTAAGGAAGTATAAAATATCAAATGGAATTATACATGGCATTTTTATAATTTTATTTTTCTCTTATTTATTCCAAAATGTAACCATTTTCAAGATTTTTAGGTTCTCTCCGTTGGCTCTGATCATCGCCCATCAAGATCAGCCAGAAGAATCTCTCAACAAGAACGCGGTTCTCAACATGCCTTAGGTTTTCGATGGCTTTCCATCGCGTCTGTCCTTGTGAGTATTGATTAGATTGTGAGGTGAGCCTGTTACAGGATTAGTTTCCTGAGCATCTGATAATGAGAGAAGAAGGAGACTGTAATGAGTGGGAGCTCATTAAGCGACTGAAGGAAAGGTACTTGTGTCCAGCAAAAAGACGTAAAAATTTGATGTCATTTTGAAATATTTCGAAATGAACGAAGCTAGATTTTGTTTGTAACTACACTAAGAAAATTATTACAAGTTATGAAGATAGTTTAGTACTTAAAGTATCTCAAATCAGTAGACGCAACTTCAAACTTTCCAATGAAGAACAGGTATCTTAATGTGATTTAATGCACATGGAATACAGCGCAGCATGAAACGAAGCGTCGAATGTATAATATTTAAAACAACAAATTTGAGAATAACTGTCAATTAGACAAAAATGGTTTTGCAGGACAACGAAGTAAAAGCGCAGAGTCATTGCCTGATATTTCAATTTGTTTAATAAGTGCCTGATATTTTGTTTAATAAGTGTCTGATATTTTGTTTAATAAGTGTATTGGAGGTGTAATCGCACACTTACGGCAGCATCGGAGGCATGTTTTCCGAATGGTCATATTTGAAACAACTGCCTTTCAACAAGCAGAAATGTAGAGAAATGTAAATCGGAAACTGGGAATGCTAGAAACAGATTTTGATCGAGTGCGAAAGAGCAATATTTTTCAATACCAAGTGAGTTCCCACAGTTGTTGAAATGAAACTTATTTGCTCAATAAAAAAATTATCGTGCAAAAAATTTCCTTGACATCTTTACCCGCTAGTATTTCGTAAAGAAATAGTTATTAAATCGTGGTACCTCTTATAACTAATATCTTCTAAAGAGTTATTGATTAGTTAAGATCTTCATACTAATATTAGAGAATAAGTCATTAGTTAAGATGTGTTTCAAACAATATTGCGAACCCGAATAACCTTACTAACAAAACCAATCAATGATAATACATAACTACAACAACAGTTCTGACACTACACAATGACAAAGCAAAAATCAAGCGACGTATCAGAAGAAAGCGTGAGTCAAGAAATATACATCTTGTATATCTTGCTGTTCTGGATGACGTCACAAAAACTTTCAAAGTCTTATTAGATGTCGCTTTTCAGGCAAGGCTTTCCATCCCAAAAGTTTCATAGGAAACTTGTATTCTCCGTCATTGACGCACTTATGAGAGGAGTATTGTGTAGAAATACTTTACAATAATATTGATAGTAACGTGATTAGTATATTTTTCCCTTTAAAAGTTTGTTCACAACTAACACCATTGAAATACATTGCATATATGCATACAATTTGTTATAAGAATTTTTTCTAAAGAAAATTTCAATAAAAATAGTTGACATGTAAATGACTCAGATACACCATATCAAGATGAAAATCAGTCTACTTTCATGTACACCTCCTTCCAGAAGCTAAAGCCCGAATACCTTGTAATTCCAAGAAACCTTTACTGGGGGAGGAGGGAGAGATTCGTCTATGCACCTTCTGTGCAACACGTCCGATTCTAAGGGAATTCCTGAACTCAAGAATATTCCCTCACTGATGGTCAGCGAACATCCCTATGATTCTGCAGGCAAATACGAGCCGAGGACCCAGCACTAGATTGCCGACGAGCTCTCAAGGAACAAACTCAATTAAAGCTCGTAGGCTTGACCAGTCCGTTCCACTTGGTAATTTGAACGCAAGTATTGGGGTCGACACGCACCTTGATGCTTTATTGGACAGTCCCAGGCTAGCCTTTCTGTTAATTTCAGTGACGCAACCGCTTGTTCGGTTGAGGCCGTTGTAATTTGCTGGCCTCTCTTGCATCCTAATGATCGCGGGTCCTTGTACGTCGCTCATGGAGGGGTGGAATGTAGCATGTATGGTTAGATCGTCTATTGGTTTGGTGGAAATACGCAATTGCTTCTTCATATCGTGCATCTCTCAAAATTGAGCTCTTGTCTATGTTGTAGAAGATTGCCAGAACGCGTATTCCTCGCTCAGTATTGAAGCAATTAATAAGCAATCCCGCGTTTTCAATAAATTCGTAGTCAATGCAGCATGTCCCACGTATGAAATATAAGCTGTTGTATCTTTAAAGGAATACAAGGGCCATTGTTGTCTCAGACTCAACTGCTCTAGGCTGAACAATAAAGAACGACTCGACATTTTTGTACTTTCAGCTATATTCAACTTCGTGAGATTTGATGAATTCAACATCATATCATCATCAGAGCAGAACTTCCGTGGAGAAATAGTCCTTCTTCTCCTCTGTATAATTTCCTCGGGTAGGGACTGAATGGAAAACATAGCTAACTCTATGCCTCTATGGCCACGACATGCATTCCCGATACTTTCTCCTACATCACGTATAGATAGAGCTACGATGTGCTGAAACTCGCTATTCAACTTGTAATTCAATCGATCGCTGAGATAAAATATTATTGCATTCATCAGTGAGCTGCTTGTATACACTGCCACAGCCTCTTGAGTAATAAGATTTCCAGAGGAGAGCGTGTATAGACGGCAGATTTTCATCATCCTGGATTTCATTTTTGTTTCTTCAATCGTGGAACGATATAATGCGTAGTGCCCATAAACTTATTCAACACAGAACGTTTGCATGCAAAAACAGTACACAATCCAAAAGAATTGGGAAGGCCTCAGTGTTTCATAGCTCCTTTCCAACAGAGGCTCTCAGTTTTATGCAATTTTACAAACCTTCAAGTACTTATGTTCGAAATTAATGAGCTATGTTTGGTTATTAAATGACTAGATAAGGCCGTATAGAGAACAATAGGCAATTAAATGAATACCTAATGCCGTTTAAAGGACAATAAGCAATTTTTTACACGGGCTCTTGCAAGCTAGCTAATGCAAGCAAGGAGGACGTCTCACAATTCCCTCATATTGGACTGAGCCAGAACTGCTTGACATAACGGGGGCGATAAGCACTTGGAATTAAAGGCAAGTGGGGGTGGTAGGAATCACTTGGAATTACAGGCATGAGCTGGAATGGCAGGAATGACTTGAAGCGCAGTAGTGTCATGTGAGGCGTAAGCACAATGACCAATTTGAGTGTTAATGTCCTTCTCAGAGCACGGGTCTTAAGACCAAATTAAGGAGAGGAAGCCGTACAGAGGCTCACGAGTGACATGGATTGTTTTTGCATGAAGTTTAGGGTAGTTGCAGTGTAGTGAGTCAATGCAGTCGAAAATCATGTTGTGTGGTCTCAACTTCAACTTTTTTTGAGAAAATTGGTGTTGATAGAATGCATTTGCTGTGGTTGTGGTTCAAGCAGTTAATTGAAATTGAAAATAGAGTTCAAGCAAACAAAAAACAAGAAATCGAAAAAATGAAGCAGTCTGTACGATTGAACTTTTTTAGAAATTGAAAAAGCAAGATAATGGTTACAATTTGTTCATGTCTCATTACGTACTTAATATTAAACGATGCATTTTATGGTTCTTCGGTTCTTTTCATCATTATGTAAGGAAGGTCAAATTTACTTTCAAGGAACGCGTCGTCTTCTAATCAATTAGAAATGAAGATCAGTTAATGTGCAATTAGAGAGCAAGATTAACACCTTAGCCAGGCTTTAAGAGCTCCTATTCGTCCTCGCAGAGGCTAGAATTAGGTGGGCTTCTCGTCAAGCTAGTAGGAATGCCGCCGATGTTCTGTCCAGATGAAGCTCCGGGCGTGCGTTCCAAGGGAGTAATGAGACAGAACAGCTGCTAACTGCCCTTTTTATGTCCACTATCTTAAGCCTGGTGTGGTCAATTTGTTATATTTGCTGACGTGGGTGTGTTGAAAATAATTAGTTCTTGACGAACATGCAGAACGTTTATGTTTGATTGTTTTTTTTGAGCAATTAATGCTCAGTGTGTAGGATCAACATTTCTCTGCCAGTGAAAGTCAAACCCAAACAATTGATATAGTTTACTGTCGTAAGCTTCTGGTCAAATTCCTCGATACTGAGCGCAATATTTTAATGCGGGTTCCACAATTACAGAGTAGTTTAATCCTTATCTGACAATTGTCTATTATAATAGGCATTAAAAAGCATCTAAGAAACTATTGACCTAAACAAGTATAAAAATGAAAAAATGTGAATTTTTGGATACAATATTTTATTCAATTGATCGTGGCATGAGCAAAGATTTAAATAAATCAGCTTTATTGTTACGCGCTGTGTTGACGAAGACTATGGAAAGAATAAGAGTATTGAGAGGCCCCTTCACTCAAACAATTTCGAGGATCGTTTTCGAACGCATGAGTCCATGAGTGTCCCTAAAATTTACTGATGAACGCGTAACATTTGAATTTGGTCATGTTGAATAATGTTTGCAGATTCCAGTTTCTTACTTCATTGGGGCTCATTAAAAATGAGCTACTACGTTCTTAGATGCACAATTGACTGCTCACCTACATGAATTTAAATGTCAAGGAAATTTCGTTTGAGAGAAAAAGCTGTCATCAAATTAATTAAAAAACACTTTAACAACCGTTAATTGTAATTATTGACGTTGTTATACACGTATGAAAGTACAAACATTCATGCCTGAAATGTGTTAAAACGGTCATGCAATACCGTTGTTGCCCCGTGCTGGGAGAGTATCGCTCTCACCGGCACCTCAATTTAAAACAACAGAATTTACAGAACAGCATAGAATTGCATGTGTAATATCGCTGCCTAGATCGGTCCTATTATGGTTGCTGTGGTTAAACTAGGAATATAACAACAATAATAAAAAGCACCTGTCTAATATTGCTGTTGAAATCGATCCTATTGCGGTTACGGTGGTTAAACCAGGAATATAACAACAATAATAAAATCTAGGTAGCCTTTTTCGTCTTTTCAGACGGTCTTACAAGAACAAGCCAAAATCAGATCACAGAACAGTACAGCACAAAATAACCAGACAACTACCAACTCCAATAACCGCAACACAAAGAACTGTATAATAACAAGTGTGTGCATAATTATTGAGAAGCTCAGAGCTTACCTGAATGCGATCTTCTGGAAGATCGAGCTTGAGGGAGAGAGTCTCCCTGGCGCCCACGTCTGGATAGTGAGCGTCGTTGAAGGCACGGTCCAATTCCTGTAGCTGTGAGGACGTGAAGATCGTCCTGTTCAGGGGAACGTGTTCGTCTACTTTTAGTTGTGAGGACGACAAGGTGAATCTTCAATTATGAAGACGACTAGATAGTTCTCGTGGAAATTCTACGGTTTAGATTTGACTAATTTGAAATTATTATAAAGACGAATGTATTAAAGTTTTACGACGAATTATTGTGTTTTAAATGAAGATTTTTCAGGAATATACATAGAATTTTCATTTTGCATCTTATCTACCGATGACATGGCCGTGTAAGAAGCTAATAACGAGAAAAAATGGCTTATTTTTTAGTAATCCGGCCCCTTTGGTATCCACAATACAATGTTTTTAATACATGTACACATGTTCTGATTTCAATTCAATAATTTTCATCCAGTAATAGATAGAAAAAATGGGACTTGCACACACAGAGAGGGAGATATACAGTTTATTATACAAGTGGACGATAAGTGAACATTTAATATTGACAATAAAGTGAACCTTTCTTGTGAGGACGATAAGCTGAATCCTTATTTTTGAAGAGAAGATATGGAAAACCTTGAACTGTGTGGATGTTAATTGAACATTTAATTGTAAGGATAATAAAGAGAGGCTTTAATTATCGGGAAGATTAGGTAAAACTTTAATTTTGAGGAGACGATAAAGTGAACCTGCAATTATGGGGGTAGATGAGAGGAATGTAAAGCTTAACTATGGCGTGCAAAATCTAAGATTGAAAAATTTCAAACAATGTTCGTGTGGATAAATTAGTTAGCATATAGAAATATTTCATTTTAATGAATGAAATGTGTCCGATACTAAATTAACCGCTATGATGTCATGTAGAAGTAACACAGAAATAAATTAAAACAAAAAGAGGGAAGTTCTAGCGATATCAAGCCTTAAATTGCTGCTTAAGTAAATAAGAAAAAATGAAACTATGGAGTTGGTTCATAAACGGAGAGTATTTTACAAATCTATAACGTGGAAAGAGAATGAAATCAGAAAGAAAAAGCATGAAGATTCTCTTGCGCGATACTGAACCAATGGAAGTAAGGTAAACAAAACCGATGTCTTCAATAGGAAAATTTAATATTTGAAATTATGAACGATGGATGTTACTTGTGATGAAAGTTCTTACAGATTAGGCTTTTTGGGAAAAGTACCTCTGAAAATGTATTTATAAATATTCTTGGATTCGATTGTAAATGTATTGCAGAAACCGCATTCCAAAATTTTCCTTCGAATAAACCCCAGCAGTCCCAGGACTAGATGCTGGGAATCCTCCTCATGACCAACTCCCTCGTCACTAGGGAAGTGTCATCCTCATGTTGCATCCCCACCAACCCTCTACAGTATGTTTGGCAACACGCTTCCTCATTCTTGCAACGCTTCTTCGAATAGATCTTTGGAGATGGCATCAGGCCGGAGAAGGAATCGAGTAAAACCCTCTAATTCAATAAAGACAAAAAACGCTCATGGCAGCAACTGTCGCGGCGCTGCTCATCTGCCTAACTCAATTAGGAGACGTGGCTAACGATGCGGCAGCGAGGCCTCCATTTGTTTAAAGTTGCCGCGCAATTGCGCTCGGCGAGAACGAGGGAAGGACAGCAGCACTGAGGAGTTCTGCCCTTTTTTGAGCCCTCCCTCACTTCTTTAATGTCAATTTCATCTCGCGTCTTACATACGTGCGTGTCACTACATCAGTGCTTGTTTTTAAAAGCGTGCTACAGTTCCTTCAGTTAACTGATCGCAAAAATGATCACGCATCAATTCACAATAATGTTTTCAAATGAAAATCATAGAAAACAAGGTAAATTTCGTGAGCGTTTTACTTAGTCTAGACAAACAGTATTGTGGGCTTTGAAGTAATGGACCCCACTACAGTTTGATTATTTCTGCTCTCTTATCGCAGTGATTCTGCGATCGCAGCCAAGGTGAGTTCAATGAGACCGACGCTTGCACGCGATAGAAAAATATTTATTTATTAATTCGTACCTAAATATCTTTTTCTGAATTTTATTTACAAAAAAGTTGTTTGAATAATCAACCATCACCGGGCATAGTTTCGATTACTATCGAAATAATTCAGAGGTTGTTCACAAAGATCATCTATGAATTAAACACACTCTCTCAAAATTCATGTGTAGATAACACAATCTGGATTTCTTTCAGCAGAATTTCATTGACCTCGTCACTCAATTTTGTTGACATTCGTCACTCAATTTGTTGACCTCGTCACTCAATTTTGTCGACCTCGTCACTCAATTTTGTTGACCTCGTAGGTCAATTTTGTTGACATCGAACATAAACGAGCGTACAACATATAGAAGCGAACATATAGAACATATAGAAGCGTACATGATACATCACTTGCATTGAGTTCATAGTTTTAAAGTGACTTTAGAAAAAGGAAGAATATGCATACATCTCATTCTATTTGTGCATTAATTCATAATACAATAATGTTACTATTATTACATGATTTTAGTTCTTTACAAAAACAACGTAATATTGTCTTCTGACTATCTCTGAGACATACGCTCAAGCAGTGAAGAGAATCCGAAATTTTCTGCTACATTGCATCATTTTATACTGATCCGCTTGGGAAGGCTTAGATATGTAACTGGGAAATACTATGTATAATACAGTACACACATATGGCAACGAGTAGTTATCATTTAGCATAGGATAATATAATGGATAGTAAATTGTGTGGTAACTGGCAGTGTTATTTCACCCATGCACCACACAAACTCACCTATGTCTTCGGCGTTTCTTCCTCCGTGAGCGGCAGGCAACAGCGGAGTTCCCTGCCGTGTAGTTGTCGTACACGTGACCTATGCAAATAACAAAGCAGAAATAAGTTATGAACAAAAAACATATGAACATTTTTCGTACTGATGCAATGATGTTATTTGTGTTTGTTCACGTATCCTGCGATTGAAAACTTTTGCGATTGAAAACTTTCTTGTTTGTGTCTTATCTAGTGAGTAAAAAGTACGTTGGTACTTTTTGTATCACCAACCCATTGTACTTTTAAGAGTTTAATTTCATAAGGAAAAAATTTCCTTTTAGATATGAATGTGAAAGATATCGCTTTTAAATTCAACTAATTCTTGAATTTCTAAAACATTTTTCCGTTAAACGTAAATTTAATCAAAATTATCTTCTTGTTAATCATATAATTATGGCAACATTCATTACCAGGGGTAAACCCCTAAAATTATTTACATAGTTGCCCATGCTAACGAAAATTAAGATGCTGACATTCAACAAATGTATTAAATCCCTACTACACTTACCTTCCACAATCACCTACTACTATTACCTACTATTAAGGCCTGTTATCGTCAGGTACTACAATGACCTACTGTAATTGCTTACAATAGTCACCTATTGCAATCACGCTACAATCACATACTACAATCACTTAGAACTGTAACATTACCTACTTAAAGAATTCATGGAATGTGCAGATCAGGAATGCAAAATTTTGAAATAGAGGGTGTCCATAAAATCGGTGTTTTCGGTGATGGCTTTTTCAAAGCACTTTGAAATATATATACATATGATGCCATATTATTGAACACACAATTAGATGATTGATTAACACCAACTCATTTGAAACGTCTGAAAATTTTCTTTGAGTATTGCTCATTGTGTAAAGGTTTCCTAAGACCCTGAGGAACAGACAACGAGATAGTTTTAATTGACTAAACCCTGAGCAATTTACCGCCAAAATACGTCATTTTTGTCTTTGAATGAGTGACTCTTGTTGAAGTCCTTTCGATCACACGTCTCACTCGGCCCATTTTACTCGAGCTTCTCAGCAACCTCAACGAGCTAGTCGGTGACTCACATCAGTTGTTTCTAGGCGACGAAATTATTCTAAAGATACCAACAATCCCCAGTTTTTTGCTCATCTGAGATTCCCCTCTCCTCCCTCAACAATCTCCCTTTTTTGGCTCATCAGAGACCCCCCCTCACTAGGGTCACGCTTCCCCCTCCCCAATAGAGTCAACCTCCCCCCTAATAGGGACACGTCCCCCCTGCCCCCATCAGGGTGCGCCAGTCAATTAGTGCGAGCAGGTGGCCGTGACAGGCGTCGGGGTTCTGCACGCCGCAATCATGCACCAAATTGCTTGATTAGTGCGAGAAAGGCGTCCATAATGGACACCGCGGGGGGCATGGACGCGGTGGAGGAGGCAGGGGACGTGCAGACACGGCACACAGAATGCGAGGATAATACATACAAGTTGACGTGAATGCACCGTTCCTCTCCTTTCAAATTGGGCACACAAACTTAATTGGGAAACTAATTCAACTGCTTTTCAATTCCTCGTGCCTCTAAAGAGACTGAAATAACTAAGATATTCTGATTCAGGGTTTCGAAACTCAGGAATGATTTCCGAGTTTGTCGCATGATTTTTTTTTGCCAGTAAAATTTCATTCATTCAATCTTACGCTCGTGAGCTGACCACTGTTGAAAGCTGCACTCGTACTCACACATGCAAAACACTTCAGTTTCCAAAGCCAGTATCTGCCGTACGTGTTTCTTCCGTCTCATGTCTGTTTTACGTGCAGTAATGTGTACAAATGACACACATCACGTACAGCTTTCATACAGTTTTCTTAGTGTTTGGAAAATACCTAACTCATCACTACGTGAATGCAAAAGAATGTGCAGCTTATCAGACTGTCGCTTTGGTAGATTTCTAGTCAAAGTTGTACGAGACGGATGAACTCATGGAAAATGATCAGCTAAACTCAAGCAAAACAGAAGCATTGAAGCTGAGCCTGTAAAGTAAAAACTTTTGTCGTCTTCTGAACCATGTGGCATTCCCAAACCCATGCAAAGATTTACATTTCTTTATATCAATAAAAGAGCTAGGTAATCGAAAAATAAATGATATTTACTAAAAAGATATTCATAGTTTCGATAATATTATGCCTAGACCTACTACAAGCTCATAAGTCAATTTTACGTAGGCAGGTAAAATTTACCAAAACTATATGAAAATAGTAGAAAATGATGTCTCATTGTACGGAAAACACAGTAAATTATTTTGTTAATCAATGCTTGTAATGATACATGTACGTCTGTCGGAGCCTCTTGCTTGATCTAGTCGTGCTGTAGTGTGACTCTCTCGTACAGAATCACGGCAATGTATTATATAAGAAAACTTTATGTTCATATATCCGACAAAATAACTTTAACAAATAAATGGCTGCAAATTAGTTCTTCATTCCATTCATGAAACAACATAAAAAATTCGAAAAATTTGACTAGTTCTGGCTGGTATGTCTAGGTAAATTGTTGTTATTTTCGTCTTATTAGAGGTTATTTGCTGTAGAATTTCAGCGGTAATTTTGTTTATTTTTGCCTGAAAATCAATGCTATAATATTTAGTGTTAAACATTGTTTGCATGCATGGTGTGATTTTGTTTATTCCTATACAACACATAAGAGTGAATTCAACACAATCATGAGACCGGAATTCGAGAAAAAAGTCATATAAAAATCTTTCCTTACATTGAGTATTTGAGAGAAACTCGTGCATATTTTTAGAATTAATGAATATCTGCTGCTGAAGCTGTGTATTTTACTGTGTTCTGCAGTGCGTGTGATGTTTGTACAGGGTGTCCCAAAAAAATATATACATCGTTATCAACGACGCTGATATTGTTTCAAAACCAATCAACCAAGAGAATCAATTTTGGAACCTTCGTATCGGTATCCTTGATACCGATGTATACATTTTTTGTTGACACCCTGTATCACTCAACCGCTTCATGCTCACACGACCACGACTGAAGAAATACGTACAAAAATTTACGTGAGTGCTTCTGAAAGAAAAAGAGCTCGTGAAATCAAAATAACAACTTCTTGCAAAGAATAGATCAAGAAAATAAATACTTGGCGAAAAGACATTATTCTGCTCATTTGCTCTATGCAAAATTGGAAGTCATCTGTACGCAGGGGGTTAAGAACTACTATGCGCTAAAAATACAGAAGGGCAATGCCATAATCATGGTCGAATAGATCGAAACTTGAGGCCTCATTTAGTATGGGTAAAAGTGTTTGCCTTGAAGGCAATTACAGGCATAACAGCCCTTCTAATTAAGGAAAAATTCACAGGACTTTTCGCTGGCCAATAGGAAGCGAGGTGGCCAGGTGTGAGGTAGGAAGGTAGGGCAGGTGAGATGCAGAGTCTCTCTATTGGCCAATCAGCGGCTGCCATTATTGCCAGCCGTGCCTACAATTCACAATGAAAAATAGGCCAATATTTGCAACGAAATCGCTAACACTGTGAACGCATAGGCCAGAAAAAGCTTATGTTAAAAATTTGCAGTAAAAGGTATATACGAAAAAGCTTTCACCAAATCGGTAATACACACAAAGAAGAATACTCTTGAGAAACAAAGGAAGTGTTGCAAGAATTACCTTACAACACAGGTATTTACAACACAGGTAATTACAACACAGGTATTTACGACGCAGGTATTTACATCACAGGTTTTTACAAGACAGTTCTCAAGAATTTTTATATAACAACGTGGGCACATATGAACTATATGACTATTGTGTGCAGACTGAGGGCACATACGGCCTACATGACTATTGTGTGCAGACTGAGGGCACATACGGCCTACATGACTATTGTGTGCAGACTGAGGGCACAGTTAAATTACACAACTGTGTAAAATTAACTCACGGATCAAGACACCCGGACAAAGAAATAAATGAACAGCCTAGCTTCGTGTGCAGGTCCATTATTGTTACGATGACCTGCGTCAAGTTTGTTCATTCAATTTTGTCTAATATTTTGCAGTCATCACTCAGCTCGCAGCGCAGTGAGTGCCAGTCAGCGTAGTCAGCTACACGAGCTGACTTGTGTGTAGAGCGTAGTCAGCTACACGAGCTGACTTGTGTGTAGACAACTGATCAGCGTCGTCATTAGAGCTTTCTAGTGGTCATGTCTGTGTCCTCTTTGTGATCATAATTATTTTCTTCTACTTTACTATCTGTACTATCTACATTTGTTTTCTATATTATATTGATTTGTGACTGTAATTGAATCCTTTTCGTATCGTTGTTAGTGTTATTTTTACATTAGCTTTGTTAATTATCTTCCTTGTTTAAATAACATTCATTTACTTCACTATTTTCATTTTTTCATGCCTGCGATATCCTCATTATGATCATTATTTTTGTTTTCATCTAGCAATTTGTTCCTGAAGTTCACTCAATGGCGGTCGCTTGATTCTACTGAATCTCATAAATCACAACTAATAAAAACTATATTTTTCTTCAACCAACAAACTCTTACATCTTACGAAAAACGAGCCCATCAAGGACTGAAATTTCAGCTTTTTCTCGCAATCATAGAATCTTTGGCTAAAAGTCCGACAAGAAAAAGTGTTGCAGCGCGGATGGCAAAGCAAGATTTGGGAGCCCAGCATGGACGGTGTATGGAGCGAGGCAGGAAGGCTATTCCGCCATGGAGCAACGGTCTCCTGGCGCCCTGCCGAACACAAATATTGTGAGCAACCAGCTCTTCTGCCCCCATCGACCCATAGGAAGCTGCACCAATCGATCGCGGCGCTTTTGTAGGGGCCGCTATTCTCCGTACTTTTTTTCGTACAGCAGCTATGCGTATGAACATTCGTGCGTGTGTGCGCGCGCTTTGCCTTTGCATGGAAAGGGATGCTGAGATCCTGCGTTTTGCGGCGTCCGATGTTCGCACATTCTTTAGCTGGGAACATTGAGGCAGGACGGCTCTTTGTTTTCTGAGCTTTTGCTCCGGTTTGTCACCGGCCACAAAACCAAGACGTCAATCACTCTGAGGAACCCACGTCGCGAATCCCGTACACAACAACAGAGAACGTAGAAATATCGTAAAATATGTGTTGAGGTTTAATCAAAAAATTTCAAACCAGCTCAGATTTGAACAAGTTATCGGACAAGTTCCGATGAATGGTATTATCACATGAATACCTGAACGATGCATGGAAAGGAGTAGTGCCTGAATACGTGTTTCTCGTGAAAGCCGTCTATTTTTTCGAGTTATATGTATACTCGTCCGAGAGACTCTTTGTGTCTAGGGTTACTGAAGTGAACTCTGAAAAAATAAAAGTGTTCAAGTGTTCCTTTGATACTCTGACAGTAATAAAATTGAAAAACTAGCTTGTATTTAAATTTTAGCTGTTTGGTAACTCTTTATTTCAAAAGCATAATGTCTCTCCGTAAGTAGAACAACGTAAAAATATAGCTATTCATTTTAGTAGCCATCGGAAAACTAAACCAGTATACGAGAATACATGTAGGAGTGGAAGCTCATCGAGGGTCGTACAAGGCACGCACAATATCCATTTTACACTTACAAATAATCTCTTAACATCTTTATCACAGACTATTAATTTCCAAAGTATTTGCCTGCCGCAAAGCTATTCCTCCATTAAATTTCTCCAAAAAATCCAACTGTCGAAAGGCTGAACAAAAACAATGGTTTTGCTTTTACTACTGAAAAATATAATTTTATCGACATACTGCGGTTTTCTGTGTTTGTTGTTTTTAAATTTTAGTGCTCAAGAGAAACTTTAATTTCTATTCCTGTACTCACATTAGAGAACACTTACGTCTTTCATTTTTTAATTTCTCTCCGACTCCCATTAACTTACATGAACGATTTCAGAAGGAAGAACCTCGGTAGAAATTAGACTGCAGTTACCCAATTAAGCATTTAAAACAGATGCTGACAGCAAAATTATTCTTTTCTTGTGTAATTGTATTCGTTATCAACAAATGGTATTCAAAGATAACTACTCATATCGAGAGTTTCTGTGCATCTGCACGGAAAACATCCATGTACTCTAGTATATGTACAATTAAAAGAGAAGTTAACGCAAATTATAATAAATTAAAATATCGCATACATAAGAAACAAGATGCTTTAATGTAAGGGTTAATAATTAAACTCGGTTGCCGAAAATGTCCAGAAAATGCTTGATTGGATGTGTATTTTATCAAATAGCCCTTATGAGTTTTTCTTTGTTACTTTGATTACTTCTATTGATCCTGAACTATTTGTTGTCTTATGAATGTAGCCAATATTTTCATTAGTATTCTCATTATTGTAATTATTGTATTCACTTTAGAGAATATGAGAATCTTACGAGCGTTGCCATTACATACCCAAAATCTTCTTACAATCAAGAATTTCCAGACCTAAGAAAACAATTTCAAATTACTCGGTGTTTATTCTCGCTCTCATTTACAAGTTTATTGGGAATGAAAGGTTACTAAAGCTGTGTTCTTACTCATATACATGTTTATTTCACCTCTAATGGGCTGTACTTCCCACTATTATACATAGGACTATAGAAATTATGAAACAAAGCCAACGTTTTTTTTAGATTCTCTTAAGCTTTCCACTGACTCAGTGCAGTGTTTTGCCACTGACTCAGTGCAGTGTGTTGCCACTGACTCAGTGCAGTGTGTTACCACTGACTCAGTGCAGCGTGTTGCCACTCTCAGTCGGTGGCTCAGACAATCCCTTATAAGCTGAGGTCTTCCGTAATGAAGTTAAGGCTAAATTATCGAAGCAGCGCCCGCAGCCCTCAGCAAGGAAGGAACAGTGTGTCTGTAGAGCCACGGGATAAAGGCGGCGGTGCGAGAGTTTGTTGTGGCAGTGGGAACTTTGAGCAGCTGGGCGCCAGAGAAGGAGAGAAAGATGCTCACAATTATAAGAGCATAGTTATGAGATTTTTAAAGGAATTGATGAAAAATTGTTGGTAAATACTTTCGAATGATACCTGTAAAAATATGAGTAAATTACGACCAGAAGTACAGAGATTTTTAGCAATCTGCAACGGAATAAAATCTAGCACTGACAAATATTGAAAATTTAGTTCCTCTCTGCATTCTTCGCAATATTTTTCGGATTATAGCGGGTCATGTGAGTTCAAACCTACCACTGTTTAGGTACTTAACCTATATACGTCTAAAGGGGGCGTTCACTTGTATACAGTATATGTACATATGAACTTCATATGCGTTTGATAATGATGTTGGTGTCTGTAGACCAATATTTTGTGTAGAGATGTCGAGGTAAACTTGTCTTATTACATCTCGGAAAAAACATTAAGTCAAGTATGTCTATGGGCCTAAAGTATTCTTTGTTATAATACATGCAAATAAAGAAGCTACAAAAAAGAAAAAATTTTTCCCTAATTACTATTAGTTTTTATAAAATAAACATTGTTCCTTTAAATTTTTGTCTATTTAAATAAAAGTTACTGAACGCAGCAAGCAAAAGAATTTTCGTGTTGTATTGCATCTTGAACATAAAATTATCCATAACTAAAAAATCTCTTGCTGCAGATGTAATCTGTATCTATTTAATCCATTGAATCATAGATCAATGAACGCAGTAGCAGTCTTCCATAACACAAGTTTGCAGTGTGAAACATTTACTACTGAATAATTATACGGATAAAGAAATTAGTTGTTTCTTTATTTTCAGTATTTCTGCTCGTGACTCATATTTTGAAAGTACTTCTAGTAAAATGGAACTGTAACTTCAAATGCTGCTCATTACAAAATGAATAGGAAGACCTCAAACGCACATCAAAGTAGACGTACAAGGATCACACTTCACCTTATTTTTGGGAAATGAAGCGAAAATTAATGAACTGGAAACACGTGAAAAGAAGCAAAACAATAGGACATAAGAGTGAGCACGATTGAAAGAAGATGTTGAATTGCCGATTGTGTTTGAACAGCTATTTGTAAATTGATATGAAGGCGAAAAAAGAAATTTCGGACTTTCATGTCGAGTAAACTTAAGGGATTGGAGAGGAAAATTAAGAAATTTTTAAATATTTTGGTTGACAGATCAAATACTATAAATGGAAAACATGTGAGTACTAAAAAAAGAAGCTTGGGGGACAACAACAATCGGTAGGAGAGGGTGACACGAGCGAATAATTGATCATAAAAAGAAGGAAATCAGAGGTAAAATCGAGCGTTATTCTCGAAGGGGTTGACTGATGGTAAGAAAGGGGGTAACTAAAGGTAATAAATGGTTGTAATTTAAGGTAAATAATGAGGGTAACCAGAGGTTGTAACTTGGGGTAACTAAAGAGGGTAACAAGATCTTAGTATTTGAAGCAATAACTTTGATATTGGAGTTCTTTATGTACCGTAAGTGACCGTATATTCATATTAAGTACAGAAGAATATACTGTTTTTGATGAAGATCATCGTCAGTCCGACAGGAAAGTTGAGTTTGGAATTATCTAACAAAGATCCCGATTAAAATTACATGATTGTTACTTATTAAATGTGACACAATCGTGAAATTTTACACAATATCTCCCAAACCTGAGAATGTCCAGCAGTTTTGGATGAAGACAAATTAAATTCCGCAGCTGCCCAGTGTCTGTCTGAATAGTGTCTTAAGATTTCCATTGACTTTCCATTGATTTATATCCATTGATATAAATTTTTTTTTCGTGCAAGTAGACCGATGTTTCTTTTAATTAGATGCTTAGAAACAAATTGAATGATAAAATGGATTTTCAGTAAGACTTATAGAGGCTTCCTATGAGTTTTTAAAAAAAAATTCTGTATTACTTATAAAAAATTACGTAAATTTGACATTCTGAAAACCCATCTTTACAAACAGTTAATCATGAGGGGATTTTACCCACTCTGTAGTTAAAACAAATATATTACTCAGAATAGCATTATTTTCAATGAAATTTTTCAACTACTAAATTAACAAAATTAGTTCCACAATTCGAAGTGTGTACTTAACTTTGCGATGGTACTTTATGGGAACTTTCGAGACTTGTTTCTAATATTGTAATGGAAATTCATTTGTACATTCGATCTGGTTATTTAATTCCATGATAGTATTTTATACATACCTCTGAGGTTGATAGTTAATTTTGTAATATTACTATATCGAAACATCCGACGTTGGTACTTCATTGGAGCTTTCTGGTTAGTACTTTATTGAACACATTTTGGAGGTTGTTTAGTGCGCTCTAGATCTCTCCCTCATCGACCGGGGTTTCAGCAGCGTATGCTCGGTGAGGGAAAACACGTCAGCGAGGGTAGGTGAGGCATCTGAACTGAGGACTGCTGCAACTGCCGTGAGGGAAGCAGCGAGGGAGCGTAACGCAAATTTTGTCTCTCGCTTTCATGGACTTGAAGAGAAATAAAATATGGCGGCATAGCACGATCAGGATGTGAATGGTTAGAGCACCACAAATGTGAAGGGTAAAACAGTACAAATGTGAACGTTTAAAAGAGTACAAATGTGAAAGGTTAAAACATTACAAATGCGGAACGGTTAGAATACCACAAATGTGAACGGTTAAAACAGTACAAATATGAACGTTTAGAACAGTGCAATTTTAGAGTATTGTCATGATCTATAAATATTAAGAAAATGTAGCGTCTATGATGGAGGGAATTCTGTGGTAGGAAGAGTAAGCACAATTAAATCATAACAAAAAATAACACAAGGAAGAGACTGAGCAAAAGCAGCTTCCTGTTGATGGTAGTTTGATCGTATGAGAAAAATTTGCTCTAGTGCGTGAAGATACAAATCATATTTTAAAGATGTTCAGTAGTTCAGCAGGTAAATATGTGAGTTGTAAACAGCATCCTTATATTTTAAATAGAAAGCCTTACACTGAGAATAACTGATGAATTAAGTAGAAAATATACACGTGATTTGCGGACACACACAGGCATGAGTCGGACGCATATAGTTTAGCTGAAAGCAAGAGTGAGTGTGGGTGAAGTGCAGTGAAGAGAGAGTACAAACAATGAAGTGCAACTATAACTATTCTTCTACTATAGAAGAAGTATAAGAAAATTTGATCGTTCAAGTGATGAATGTGAAATGAACACTGATCGGTCATGTAATAAATGTCAGAATTATCACTGTACAAATTCGTGTAATTACGAGGCTTTTCGAATTCTTTTTAAGAATTTCTGATGCTGAAGAAGGAAATCTTGACACCAGGATAACAGTTTTCTAATCAGGTGAAAAAAGTATAATAACATCCTAAATTACGGACGTTGATAATGCATAAATATGGGTAGTTTTGTGAATTTTGTCTGTAAAATTGTCAATACAGGATTGCGGTACGGTTGTGAGAGAACAGTTCTCGTAACTTGAGATCGTTGAGATTCTTTGTCGCAAGTTGAGATTGTTAAGATTGTTCGACACAATATTGGATTGTTAATAATGTTTGTCGCAAGTTGAGATTGTTAAGATTGTTCGACACAATATTGGATTGTTAATAATGTTTGTCGCAAGTTGAGATTGTTAAGATTGTTCGACACAATATTGGATTGTTAATAATGTTTGTTGCAATTTGAGATTGTTAAGATTGTTCGACACAATATTAGATTGTTAATAATGTTTGTCGCAAGTTGAGATTGTTAAGATTGTTCGATGCAATATTAAATTTTTAAGATTGTTTGTCGCAATTTGAGATTGACGCCAACAATAAATGTAATTCTCCACCATGGAGGCGTCCTGAGAAATTCAGTTCTGATTATCACGAGAGCTAATTGTAACATCAGCTGATGGTAACACTGGCAGTTACAAACTTGATAATGTTTATGTAACGATTCATTTGAAATGTATTCCAGAGTTTCAATTATGTCCAGAAATTATGTTCTCATTTTTTCTATTGTCAATGTATTTCTGCTTCTATGCATTTGCTTTACTGTATTCTATGCATTGTCAACATAGTATGTAACTAATTGTTGTGTTGGTTTTCTTTTCCATCGAACAATCTGCTTATACAATACACGGTGTATCTTCATCTCTGTATCTCTCTCTATGTCTCTATTTCTGTGTGTCTATCTTATTTCTTCCAATATATTACTGAAGAAAAATTATTGAACTGAAATCAGAATCCAAAGTAAATAACTACTATAAGTTTTGTCCCCGTTATTTTATTAAATATGTAAATTCAATTAATCTATATGTAAAGGAAAAAGTATTTTATTTCATGTATCCTTAATTTAATAAAATTCAAACCGTGAAATTTCTACGGCAGTGTAATCGGTAGGTAAGATGTAGAATGAAACTTGTGTATACATATATTCTTGGAAAATATTCATTCAAAACACAATAATTCGGCGTAAGTCTAATACATTCATGTTTATAATAATTTCAAGTTAGTCAAATCTAATCAACCTTATAACGCAATTACGGATCGAATAATGTTTGAACGTGAAAGGAAAAGAAAACAACGAGATAACATAACATCCGAAGAGATAGATATGCTGCCCGCGAAGCTGATTCCCAACGAATAAGTTCGAGTCGAGAAAACTAAACACATATAGGAGTAAGAATTAAACTAAACTGATGATGAACGTCTTCACGAAGTGACACAAATGCTTCTATAGAGAGAGAGGCAGAGATGGAGATACACCGTGTATTATGTAAGTAGATTGAATTAAAGTGTAAACTTTGTGAGAACCTCACACATGTTTGAATTGCATACGTCGTAACTGAACGCATCAGAAATTCACGCAGCATGAAAATACACTTTACAAAGCTTTGATTACAAATTTATTACCAAAAAATATGAAGAAATCACTAGATGATATTTTACTAGTTTATTAAAGTTATAAACATTTTTTGTTGCTTCTCAGAAGAAATAAATTTCTATAGTACGTTTTTTGTTTTAATACTATTTTCTGTATCAAGTTTTCAGTGAAAATACCTGAGCATTAAATTTATCTACATGTAACTTAGTTCATAATTATGTATTATGTATGTAAGATCTTTTAAACTTGTGATAAATATTAAACTATTTCTAAATAGTAATAGTTTAACATTTATTCATCTGATGTATAAGTTCTTGACTTTACAACTTTGAACATTGTAATATCAAGCCATCATTAATTTAATTTTACGTACCAGGAGAATTGGCTGAACATTGCTGTAGATTATTTACAGTTAAATAAAGGAAATCTGTTGGTCCTAGCAAAGATGGTCTGCTCAAAGTCAACTTCTTTTAATACATAGAGCTTTACATAAACCTTCTTTCACTCAAAGATATTTTGCATTAGAGCAAGTAAATCTAAAAATTATGCAATTGGAAACAAATTCAATATTCAACTTTAAATATTACAAGAAAACCCAGAAATCATTCTACACTTCGGAGCTACAATATAAAAGGTAAAGAATTCTCATATTTATGTGCAGTAGCATTACGATATTATTCCTTTTTGCTTTCTGTTTAATTTCAGTGCTTTAGGCGTCCTTATAATTTTGTAAGCATCATCAGAAGTCAGTGAGTCGCTTGAAGTAATTCCTCCAAGATCGCTTCCCTGAAGCTGAAACTCATAAGAAGTTTCGTGTTTATGTCACGCGGCATTGCTGCATGAAGCACCAGCGAGGCACGTTACTTATTATTTTGAAAATATTATTTTCAAGACAGTTCTACTGAAAAATAGTAAAATGTTTTACTTTTTCTCAATAGTACATAAGAAAATTAATAGAAATTAAGTTGTTGGGAAAGCTCGACAAAAAATTCTAGAAAGGTAGATTTTTTCGTGACATTACGATAGGAAAATGCAAAAAAGATTCTTGCATTTTATGAAGTAAAAGTGTATCAAAATTTTATTTAATAGCTCTTAATTTTTATATCTCATACCCATAATTATACCACTATAGTTTAATGATACTACATAACATTACCCAAAGTATTTTCCCTAATATTTCCCAGTTTTCACAATTTTGTTGCACAGTTAGAGACAATATTTCACATTACAGTCCCTCAAACTACGTATCGAGAACTATCGTACTTGTATTCAAAGATTATTGAACTGGTTACATATGAAGATTATTGAATTGATTATGTTCAAGGATTATTGAATTGGTTTTGTTCAAAGGTTATTGGATTTGAAGTGAGTTCACTGATGAGAGAAATACGCAATTTTGCAATAAAATTTCTCTTTCTCAACCCTCACAAATTATTATAATCAATAGATATTGTAGATTTAAATAATATACATACAATAAAACTTCCCTATTTTTTACCATTGAAATGAGTTCATGAATATTGCTAGTTTATCTATGTAGTCCACAAAAGACTAGTACTAATTCTAATACCAATGACTATTACTAATACTAACACTAATAACTGTTACTAATTCTAACAGTAATGACTGTCACTAATTCTAATATTAAAGACGATTATTATTTCTAATACTAATGACTATTACTATTTCTAATACTAATAACTATTACAAATTCTAATACTTATGGCTATTACTAATACTAATACCTCTCATTAGTTCTAACACTAATGACTGTTACTAATTCTAACACTAATGACTATTACCAACTTTAATACTAATAACTACTACTATGACTATCGTAATTACTGTCGCTAGTTTACAAGTGTTAACTACAGTTTATGATGCTGCAATTAATTCATTATACTTGCAAGGACTAAATAGCAGACTTAATTACTGTGTATGACTTATTTATCATCATAATTAAAAAATTAGTGAACTGCATTTATTAAAACGCCTCATTTATGGGGTTAGTTATTTTTATTTAACTTATGCATAGTATTATCATTATTATTGTTATTATTGTTGTTATTATTATCAATATAGTAATAATTGTATTTATTATTTAATCGTACACAAGATTTTTTATTTTTCATTAATTAATAAATACTGTAATTATTATTCTGAACAATTACCACCTCAAGTTCAGAGTAATTTTAATTAGTTCATGATGATTTCTGATTTATAATAATAACTCTACTGTTACACCGTGTAATTTATTTTGATCATTTGCTGGGGATCATTACCCTTTACTGGCCGCTGTTGCCTACTTTAACTAGGTCATGAGAATTCAAAGTTGAACTCATGAAAAGTTTGTTTTGGATTTTTTTCAGGGTCGGAGTAACATATTACGGCGTAGAGAAAGTCATTATACATTTCTCACATTCCCCAAGAAGCAAAAAGCTTAGGAAGATTATGTAACACTAAATTAAGACAACACAGGTTACCCTGTGTAGTGTTTTTCACTAGCTAGTTCATCTTCCTTACCTTCCAGCACGCCGGCGGGCGTTAGGTGGTGATGGGGTTGTCCGAATGCCATCTCCGCTGCCGACCGCCTTGACGCCAGCTGGGGAAGTTGACCGAAGATCATTTCGAGACCTCTGGAGTTGAGACCTTGTTGCCCGTCTCTCAACATCGGCGCCATCAGACGGGATCCGTCAGTCTCAGCAGCACCCATCACTTCAGGAAGAGGCTTCTGAGTAAGACCTAAGAAGTCCCGTACGGTGAAGGGACTTTTGTAAGGGGCCCTAGCAGAGAGAGAGTGTGAAGCACCATTAGGTCCGTCAGCTGGCTTGCATCCTGGTGTCGTGCTTTGGGCAAGGGAAATTCCCATGTCAGGACGAGCAGCGGTGAAACTTGGCGTAACGAGTTTAAAAGATAAGTCGCTAGGGTAGATATCCATGAATGTTTTTTTCTTATTGATTCATGGTTTACATAGCTTTTTGTTTTCTAAACACACTTTCACAGGAATTTTTGATTTAGTTCGTAGTTCAACAGTTCTTGGATGTGCCTTTGTTCTAAAGAGAGATGTTCAGTTGCATGGACAAAATTTGCTTACAGAGCGCAGTGTCATACTTGCCAGTGTCACCGCGGCGGGACTGCCGGCGGTCGATGTATGAACACGGCCAAGCATGGCGTCCATCGTCGCAGTTCTGTGCTTCGACGGCCCTCAAAGCTTTTCTGATGCAGCGGCTGCGGCTTTCAACCAAGAATTGCTCTTAGTGAGCAAGTGGCGCCACCATCGACGGTGGCAAACTGCTCACCACCCTCGTCAAGTGGAGGATCTTCACTACCACCGACCATCGATCTCTTCTGCTCCGCCTTGCCAACACGCCTACCAGAAACGCGGACGCCCCTCAGCCACATTCAAAAATTGAATAATCTCAATTAATTATGTAGTTTTTCCAAGAGAACCAAGTGGTCCGTGCCACTCTACACGCCTGACTAATACACGCTGAAGAGGCGGCAACACTTCTTTATGTCAGACGGAAGTTGGGTGTTCTTGGACGGTAGTGAACCGTCACCTACCCAACTAGTCGTTCTCACTCAAGTTTGTCGGATGAACTATAGTCGTGAGGCAAGCATGGTCATTGTTTAAGTGTCAGTCTGAAAACAGTAAAAATCAGGAACTCTGGTTATATTTCATACCTCCTTGATAAACTCTATCTATCCGTAGGTGCAGTAATGTGAAGAACTTGTTCAGTTCTAAAATGTACAAAATAGACCAATATTTCAATTTGCGCGATAACTTCGTGCAATGCTTATTGAAGAATATTCAATGTATTTTTGTAATATAACATCAAGCATGAGTTTCTCATTCATGATTACAAGACAGCAGCTTATAAGTCGTCATGTGACCAGTACCTAGAACGGCTTGTAGTTCAAAGAAGGGTAGGCAACATTCGATGGACCGTGGGACTATGTTTGGATAGCCAACTCAAAGCCAGCAATTATCGGAACGAGCTTCACTATTACAGTCGTTATTGTAGTCTCCTCCCAACCACCCTCTGAACCCCGCCTCTCTCTCTCTCTCTCTCTCGCTCTTGCTCTCTATCTCTCTCTCTTTCTTTCTTTCTTTTTCTTTCTTCCACGTTCTCTCGCTCTTTCTCGAGCACCACATCCACAAGCCACAAGCAGGGTTGCTCCCTGGGTAACAGGGAGCATTAATCAGCATACCCTAATACGTCAGGCAAGAGTTAAGGTTTACCATGGGTGTATGTTCTACGCCAGAGGAACCCCCTTTGGTTTAGGGTTGTGATCCTGGCACCTCATCAGTGCTGAGGCATGAGGAGGCTTCTTGACTTCTATTAGTTGAGAATTTTGTGCTGCTTGCGCAAGCCAGAATGCTGACCACTATCTTCTGCTCTCAGGCGCCACTGTTGAGGAGCCCTGCTTGACTCAGTTGTCTAATTAACAGTAATTTACATTAGTCAAAGAGCCCTGCTTGACTCAGTTGTCTAATTAACAGTAATTTACATTAGTCAAGAAGACCTGCTTGACTAATTTGCCTGATTAACAGTAATTCATATTAATTAAGGAGCTCCGATTGATTTAATTGTCTGATTAACAGTAATTTACATTAGTCAAAGAGCCCTGCTTGACTTGGTTGTCTGATTAACAGTAATTTACATTAATTGAAGAACCCTGCTTGACTTAGTTGTCTAATTAACAGTAATTTACCTTGATTTAAATGTGGATTAAATTTTTTTTAAATTGTGTAGACAACCTGGAAATTAATGTTAATTCAACCATGTGATGGATGGCGTAATAAAAAGCACAGAGTTGAAAGTTAAACAATCGACATGTAATTTGCATATGTCACATTTTATTAAATGGGATTGTTATTATAAACTAATGCAGTTATGAATTAACAGCAGACGAAACCTTAACCAAAAACTATGTAATATTAATCACTTGTAGGTACTGGTCGAATGTGTTTTGTGGTTCCGAAATAGTAGTCCTTAATTGAACTATCAAATACCACCATGCGCCACAATCTCGTGAACCACAAATAGATATTTTTATCTAATCATAGGTAAATAGATTGGTTAAGCTATACACGATTCTATGCTGTTTGATTTCTAACTAATTTTTCTAACGAACAATTACGTTTACGTGAAATTGAAGCTAAATTTCATTCAAGAATTTTATCGTTCCTCCTTAATTCAACGACTGCAAATTGTAGAAGCAGTTTAGAAAATTGGATATAAGACTAGAAAAAAAACATTTAACAGCTGCACTACAGATATCTTAGTATACCTCCACGATTTATCGAAGAATATGTTACAAGTCTAATTTTGATGTCGAATGAAAGTGAGTTAAATCGATCACCATATCATCTATGAATAATGAAATGATAAGATTAGTCTAGACCGTTACGACAGCTGTTGGAAGATTGCAGCATCATTGATTGATAGACATATGAAAAATTCATCTTTGCAAATCACTGATTTGAGAGTAAATAGTGAAGTTGTTATGGGAACTGCACAGTCAACAAACTTTGCATGGTAAGTATCATTTTGTGTGTTTTTTTTCTGAATAAAATGAGGTCTTTGGAGGGTTAACTAGACACCGGTCGAACAGGCAATAAGAAGCTGTGTGATACACGAGGTGCATCTTTCTACATCGTGTGGGTGCAGTTAGAGTCAGCCCATCACATGAATAAATTGTACGGAGGACAAAAACTGATTTCAATTGAGCTTTCTAGACAATTAGAATGAGCTCAGTGTTGCAGATCTGTTTCCCATCTATAAAAAAATCAAGTTCTGAAATGGATTTATACTTTACCCTAGACAATAGCAGTCTCCATAATAGATAACGACAAACTTCATCGTAGACAATAACCTCAACATGGAAAATTACTTTAATAATTGTTAATAACTAATTTCTTCATAAACAAAAATTACCTCCGTAAACAGCAACCGACTATATCAAAGACAATCAATAACTGACTTCATCATAAATAATAATTATATTATTAACATTACCATGGGAAAGAACTACCTGCACAATGTACAACAGCTACTTTAACTCCACCATACAGTAAGTAATTGTTTATTTCATCTCAGACACTAACTCCTTACATCATACAATAACTACCTTCATCATGAAAAAAAGTATCATCATCAAAACTCGCCCAGAAGAGCTCAATAACATTGAGTCTGCCACCGTCCTCACTGAGCGCACAAGCAACGGACGCCACAAACACAGTCCCTGCTTTGCGTTTCGCTCACCTTTGAGAGAGTGCATGTCGAGAGCCACCTCGAACTGACGTGAAGCCTCGGTCGAGTTGTTGGTTTTCACACTTCAGTTTGAGGTTTGGGTTACGAGAGGCAAGGCCAGAGCAAAAATCCTCAGTTGAGAGGTGCTAAAAAGATCAAGAAAAAGACAAGGCGTGCGTTACCTTGCGCATACAAAAAATGCGACGTTCAATAACCACTTTCTTCCAGTGCATTGCAAAGCCCGTTTCAGGTAGCCGTACACTAAAGATGATGTATTGTTATACACTCAAAACCAGTAATTTATCATATAATTATTAAATTCGACCTCCGTTCAGAAATCAGGCGCATCATTTTCTTACTGACCAACAGCTAACTAAGCCCATTGTGGTCGTCCGAAGACATGCGACCCCGACTCGCCTCTAACTCAATCCCGATATTGAAGAGCACACCTCAAGACTATTAACGATTCTTAATCGCTCTCAGGCGTCATCAATTTTGACTTACAATTTCCATATGAATTACACGGCCGCCTTAATCGATGCTCGAGAGGCGCTGAGGATCTTCAGGATCTCTGTAGCCCGGCGCCTCTTATGCGCGTCCAGCGTTGTCATATTTTTCTTGAAGAAAGTTTTCATTTAATTTTTTGGTCTCAGAACACAACGCTATATTTTTGTCTCACGAGGTGCGTATTCACAGTAGTCTACTCTTCAATCCTGATATGATGTGCGATACAATTTTTTTATTTCGATAGAAATTTATTTAAATGAGAAATAATTTTAAATTTATCGTTTTTTATGTGTTCTGGTTAAAATATTTTTCAAGATCGATTTTGGCGTTACGTATAGTGTTTTTAGTAGATGATTTCATATTATCTGAAATTGAAGAAATATTCTCATAGGGAAACAATTCTACTGTAAAATTCTAGGTCTCATGACTGCATAATTAATTTACAGGCTTAGCGTACTTTTTGACTTAAATGAGCTCAAGTTAAGAAATTACAGTTTGTGTGTCATACTTGATATGACTTTCTTATACCTGATATGACTTTTTTAATTCTTCACCTGTATTTTAAGAATACGAGTATTTTTCACAGAGGTCAAACATAACACTGTTTATGATTCTATATTGTGCTACCGGTAGCTATGCTGCTAAAACTGTTAATTTCGAAAAATGTTTGGAAAATTTAATTTTTTTCTGTTAATTACGGATTATACAATTGTGCTAATTCCACTCTCATGCATTGCGTAAAACTGAGACAATAGTTAAAACTACCGATGTATGCATAGGAGTCACGTCAGGCCCATGTACTCATCCAGAAAACGATCTGTGACAGATGTTGTAACATCAGTAACAGTCTTCAGTCATCGATGCAGCATCTAACATTAATTCTTGTTGAACGTCTTTCTCTGGTTTCCATTTTCTGACAACTTTGACACAATTTGAAATTTATTCAATCATATAATCTTGTTTTCATCATCCGAGGACTTAGAGAAACGGGTGATAAACCTTTTTTAACTGTGGCGATGAGCTGGGCTATACGATGAGCTGACACGGAAGAACAGCGTACAGGAACCTGCGTGTGTTTATTATTTTAAGTTGTGCATGTTATCTTATTGTGATTTGTAGCAACAATTTAGGAACAAATACTTATGATGATTACATTGCTGAAAATGGTCCATGTATGTACCAAGAAAATTTCAAAAGATTGAAAAAATATTGTCATGCAGGATTGAAAACAAATACTGTTATAATTTTTTCAACCTTACAGAACTTATCTTGGATGCAATAAATGTTACCTGAGCACAGCATAGAGTTAAAAAAAGCTGTCAAAATTCAGTTGGAAACCACGTAAAATACACTCGTATTTTCAAAACCGCTTAAGACTAACTTGAATTTGTAATACTAGGAAATTAAATTGAACACATAAATCTTGTTGTTTGAGTAAACTCTAAAGTATTTTTTCAGATGCTATGCGTTGATTTATATCGGTATAACTTCAATGATATAAAGTCTCCTGACTGACCAATATCACAGAATAAGTTTCGAGAACTATAAAAAGCTTCGAAATTGTTAATTAGCACCGGGAATATCTTTTTGACTGATAAATTTACTTCTCTAGCCTTAATTTGAAACACTTTTGTTGAAGCAAGTTATTATGAATATATCTTGCCATCCCAGATGGTGCTACGTGTGCTTGCAACTGGTCTAGAAAAATCGATCTGTTGGAAAAATAAATCTCTAAAAACGTCAAAGGGTGGCACTGGTTGCATTAGGACCAGTTTAAGAACATACAGATAAGATTTGCGACCGCTTTTAGCGTCTTCAAGTAGGCATCGTCAAATCCTGCACAAGTCCTGAAAATCATCTCTGAAGTGACAATTTGGAGACCATTGAACGAGGGTCCCGGCCTCTAACAAGATGGTAATATTTGCTACAAGAAGGCGGAGGTGGCAGGGCTTTTGTGTGCGAGGAGCATTGAGGACACCTCGGGCTACACCTTTCTTGTACCACTACAATAGAAAGATTTCTTCAAAATATGTGCTTACATGTTTGTATATTTGTATATAGGAAAGAAAATGCGATTAGTTAATTTGGCCCTCAACGAGTCAACTCTTACATTAAGTTATATGAGTGTAACTGAACCCGAACGTGCATTCTACGGTATTTTTTTGAGGGAATCTAACATAGATAACCCGTGCAGGAAGGTTTAATTTTTACTTATTGAGAGTTTTAGTTATTCATAATGAAAATGAATACTTGCAATTCAGCGTCAATTGTCGGTGAGAAACCGTACAAAGTAACGGTTAAAAGCTGACATTTAAAATGGGATATCGAAGAAGATGATGCAGGAATCAACAAACTCATAAATAGCTGTGAATTCATGCCTTCAGTGTGGAGTTATACAACACGTGCGCTTTTCAATTTTTGCATTCATACAAGAATTTGTATTTGGGCTCAAACTTCCGCAGTAAGTACAATTGTTCAAGACTTATTTGATAACTACAATAATTGTAGTTATCAAATAAGTCTTGAACAATTAATATGATAATTATTATCATATTATTAGCAGTAGCATTGTTAACACTCTCAATAATAGTATTAAAAAATACTTGTATGCTTTATTACCTAAATATATTGTTACTTATGTGTTCTGTTACCTGTATATTTTCTACTCATAGATATATTTAGATATATATGTTTATATATATGTATTATTGCCTATGTGTTTAAGAACGTATTGTACCCAAATTATATTTTGTGACCTTACTTTAGTACTTTTTATTAAATGTCTATATTTTTGTAGAGATTTGCATACATGTTGAAATGGAAAAATAATATTCCTGTCTGCATGTTTTCTAACCAAAGTTATTTTTGAAAAAAATTCAGTAACGTGCGCTAGGAAAATACTTTCTTTTACTTTTACTGTTTTCTTGAGATTCTGGTTTTTCAATGTCACTCAATCAAATGAAAAACCGATTTTTTGTAACGATGATAAAACTTATCGTGGTGATTAGGGTAGGCTGGAATATTGTCCATTAAACTCAGTATTATAAGAGAAAAATAAGTTGTGTTTGCGTGCAATGTTATGATACTGAAGACACAGTAATTCGTTTCTTATGTTTCAAGTTGTGTTCTAAAATATAGTTTTACGTAGAAATTTATGACCTTCTTAACAAAAATATAAATTTTTGCACGAATTTATACAGCGTTGTGAATTCAACGGCTTCCATTGGTGCAGTGTTAATTTTTTGTGTGTCTACAGTGATTAAAAAATGTTCCTGCTTTTTTCCTCCTCAGCGTATAAATTTTATGCATCTCGGCCGGAAAAAAATCATTCCGCCTTACAGCCGTCTATTAGGATTCAAAAGCTGACAAACAGCTATTGCCAGGCGTCTCGAATCATAATTATACGCTTTAGAAAGTAAGAGACGGTGATATGAAGAGACAGCTATCACTGATGATATGATAATTACGATATTGTTGCGAAGCCGACTACGATGCCCAGCTCGGGATGAGGTAAGTCAATGTCTCTGTAATTGACGTCAACGCGCGGCCAAAACGTCGGAGACTAAGAGGCGGTCGAGGTGTTGTCGAGAGGCTCTTTGGAGCTGCTGGAACTGCGTCCTGCCGAGTCACGGTCGGCGACAGATGCTATTGTGCACCTCAAAACGGAGCCTAAACTCTCCATTGATTGCTGATCATCGTGACCGAGAGAAGGTAATGGATAATAGAAACTTGCAGATGATGAACCAATACTCGAACAAGGATGCTTCCCTTGCCGTAACCAAATGTTTGGCAACATTCCTTAAGATATCGGACTGTACTGCCTTCTTATTTCTAGGAACTCATTTGTGTAGTAGAAATTTATCTTACATTTGATTTGTTAAACAGCAAATTTAGCTCAAGGGAAAGTTGATGATGTTCATCAGCAATTTCACTAGTACAGAGTTTAGGTTCAATTTCTGTTGAGGTTAGCGTTATAATTTACGTAGATGTTCGTGTCGTGTGTAATTTCAGTAGAAATTTGCATTATAATTTCAGTGGACATTAATGCTTTAATTTTAGTTGAGATTTCCCCTGTAATTCTTACAGAAGTTTGATTTTTAATTTTAGCAGGGCTTAGCTTCGTATTTTGAACGGTCGTTCAGAGTGCTTCTTCCTCTTTGAACTACGCTATTTACCTATTTTGAGTCATAATCTTTTTCATGTACGCAGGAGATAGTCGTTAACAAAAATTTTTGAGTGTTTTCAATCCAGGAAGTGAGTGACAGACAGTTTACTCATTGTTGATTATAGTATTAGATGTCGAAAAGTTTTTATTCTACTTTTCATAGAATTATTCAGTATAAAACAGTTTCTGTGCTCCTTTGACACCAGAAGTTCTTAAGGAAGCTTGTTTCGCCGAGTCAGGCAGGAAGCGTCTCTGTAACTTATTTAATATTATCACTATGTTTTACACATATCGCCTCTTCGATCTAGTATTCTATAAATTATATGCAAGGAAATAACGTCATTTAATTCAGCCCCTGCAAAAAAAATACTCTGTTATCTTATTGCAGAGGTCGAGGACAATGAACCTGAATTGCCAAAAAGTGTTACTTCAATTATGCTGAAGAAATACTGCTTCAATTATTTTCAAGAAATTTTTTGTAATAATTTTCATTACTTGAATATTTTTATTTTTTGTCCTCTTCTCTGGGAAAAATATCATATGTTGTTCCACGGAGGTATATGTAAGACAGATTTCCATTAGTCAAAATAAATGTACGAGACTGAAGACATAAGATAACTCCACTTTTAACCCTTTCATCATCTCTCTGTTAACACGAGACGTAAAGCGCTTCTCTTACTAGTACGTCGACCACGGGCGTGTCCTGCATGATAAGGCACATTAGACTCCACAGATCTTAAAGCACAGATTTTAACGTTTGTGTTCTAATGTGCAATGGTGACTTTGTTAGAACGTACAGTTAGGTAGCGCCTCTACCGCACTACAGCGGCATAGGTGTCATGACACCGGAGCAGTTCGTGGTTCACTGGTTCGACGCCGCAGCTTTTTGCCCTATGATAAGACCTGTAAAATTTTAACTCTATCTTGCAATCAGATTTTAGTTAGCAACAGTATTCAATTCATTAAAGGCTTCAAACTTCAGGCTGCTTGGGTTTTTTAAAAGAACTTTCAAATGGATAAAATCGTAAAAATTAAGGTGTTGCAGAGGTGTCACCATCAATAAACAAGTAGCCCATATCTCCCTGATTGCAAAATTAAAACAAGCGTTGTGCAAGCATGCGACACAGTTCACACAGATGAACTTCAGGGTCAAACCGAAATTATTCATGACATACTGCTGATAATATTATTTTCCGCTGACTAAACAATTCAGTAACCATTTACTTTCCTTGACCAGTCAAAACTTTTTTCCACCCGAAATCAACAATTTAACTTACAATACATAATAAGACTTATTGTTACTTTCGGCAACTCAATTTTTATCGTCACAGATTTCAAGCAAATTTTTGTAAAAACACGTTTTAATTCATAATTTATTTAAAGAATCATTCATGATTTTCATGGCTCAAGTGATTGTCAGTATAAGTAAAGGCGTCAGGATAGCTAACAGTCTGTCTCTGATCTTCACAAAACTCGAAAACTTCTCAGGCATTTCTTTTTCCAATCAATTCAGAATTCATCAATTCTGCTCTTTTTCTGACGACACAAACCAAAACCAACTGCCTTGTGTACTTTGATTTACCATAGTCCTAATAAAGTGTTTTACTATACGTTATAAATCTCTCACTTCAATTGCATTCTTACAACCATTTCCAAGATGTTATCGATGTATTCGACTTTGCTGACTATAGTCTTCACATTAAATTGAATACGAAGATGAACTTCATAAAAAAATTCAGCAGATGCTAGTCTAGGTCCTCAAACAGAAGATGATTGTGGAAATTTGCTTCATCATCTATGGTGGATGCAGGAGGCGCACGAGACATACCGATCTTCCAGCTAGAAGAAAATAATGGGACCAATACTGGGTGAACTCTAATTATTATTATACTGCATTCATTAATCTCACTGTCAATCTCATGAGTTGAGACTAAGAGAACTACTGAATTTTTTCTTCATTAGCGTGAATCACATGAGAGCAAAAATGTACCAGATAGTGGTTAAAAACTACAAGGTATTTAATTGAAGGGGAAGAAGTGCATGATAAATCTCAACGAATGTCTGTTCTAATGGTTAGTCTATAGTGTCTGCAACAAATGAAAAGTTTTAAGTTATTCAAAACTATGAATACTTTTTGCAATGAAACAGTTTTATTATTCATCGAAGAATAGTACTTTGCCTTTATTGGTTTTGATGTGCTTCAAAATATAGTAGTAAAAACATTGAGTACTCAAAAGTGTAAAAACTGGCCTGATTCATTACCTGATCCTGGTAATTCTGGTGCTTTGAAGCGATATTTCATTCCAAAGATGGATTTCAAACTCTCTTACTTGAAGACACATAATCGTAGTTATGAATCGTATTTCAAAAGGTTACTGAAAATCAAACTTGGAATTTCATTCAAGGTACAAAACAGAAACGTAAAATATTTTAAATTTAAAGCAAATCAATAACATTTTAAAATATATGATCAGTGAAACGTGCAAAAAAAAAAGTGCGAATGAAAAATGCATGTATAATATTGTTTATGTCGTAAATTGGCAATGTAGTAAGCATAACTCCGCTCCAAATTAGTCTCATGAAAAAACGAGAAACTATGTTCCATTCAGTGGGTGTCAAATATATTTATTTTAGTGTTTTTCTTTATTATTGGAGTTCTTTATTAGAATACATGATATCATCCCACAGAACGAAACAAAACAAGTCTTTTACCTCAATGGATTTCCCGAAAATTTCTACAGCTTCTTTCTAAAGCCTTATTCCGTCATTGACGCTAGCTTGTTAATGAGTACATTTTGAAGAGAAGAAGCCTATTGAAAGTCAGGTGATCGGAATAGCAGTCCCTTCACTCAATGGCTTTTAACAGAAAAATCCAGTAATTGCTATTCGTTAGGGCGGTAGCAATTACATTGACGTTTTTACTTCATTAGATTTGTTTCGAGTGCCGTTAAGAATTGTGGTCTAATAATGAATACCTGGGTTCTATGGAATTCTAGGAGGAGCGCACTTGGGTGTCGCACACGATATTAATAAAAAGATGAGCTTCTGAATGCATAATGAGGCTCTCAAGAGTAGGTCTCCTGGCCCATTGCATCGGCAATTTTCAGTTTTGACTTTTGGGTCAAGTTTTTATTTTCGTTTTGTTTAGGACGATACGGTGAGCCTTATCTGTTTGTCTCTCAGAGACGGATCAGTAGTGAAGTGACTTTTTCACCTCCACGAATGCAGTTCCTCAAAAGAATTATTGCGTTTTTAATGCAATGAAATTTATGGGCGATATTTCATCATTTCGCATTGTTATAGAATCAAATATGCAATTGATGACGTGCATTATTTTGATGTACCTTCTACAAATGTTTCTCGTGGCGTAGTTAATCTTATGCGGATGCACTGAAGCCCTTCGAACAAGTAAAATTTTAGGAATTGTAAATATTTTCACATTAGATTGATCCAAATGATGATGTAAATGTAGGTACAGAGAAGTGTGAAGGAAATTAAGCTAAAAATCATCACCTATATTGAAAATGGTTCCCATATTCGACAGACTTTATATTACAGCCAGCGTTTTGGAAGCATCAAGAGTTCTGTGTTACAAGTCACAAAACCCATCTTTGTCTTTATCTCCACCACTTTTTTAAGGTTTTTTAAGCGTTCAAGTGTTTGAATACATTGTGCCTTTCAATATTTTATGCTCGACAACTCACACTGGAAATCAGCAGTGTTGTCGAGGAGTACTTGCACGATTAAACCAACATTAAAGCCTTAATTTTTTTCTATTTTATTAAATTTCTACAACAGAAACCTATCGCAATTAACTGCTGTGTTCATATGTCATTGAATCCAGTTAAAGAAACGTCGTAATATTTTTCATGTGAATAATAAAGACATCTTGTAGGGAAGATAAGGACTGGGATTCTGAAGCAACATTCAAACTCTTCTCATACTGGCTAAATGGAAGCCAATTTTTTTAGGAATACAAAATATGTTCACAACGGATTTCTTGGTGATATAATCTGTTCCATATTAACGAATAAAATCTTCGTGATGTAATCTGTAGGTGATATGATCTGTGGTATATTTACGTTATTGAGATTTTATGCCTCAATAACATACCCCAATTCGAATTTTATCGTCTGACCGGCGATAATTTTTGTCAGTATTAACCGGTAATTATCGCCTTTTCTTACGATAAACCGATGATATCTTACGATAAACCGGTAATTATTATCTGAAAAAGACTGTATTTTTATCGTCTTTTCCCTATGCTTGGAATGACGGTAGGAATAAGACTGTAAAGACCGGTCAATATCGTCGGCGAACATTTCATCGTCTGGAAATACCTATAATTACCGGTAATAACTGGTACTATTTCTATCGTCAAAAGTTCCTACTATAAACGATCACCGCAAATCGATGATTATCTCCGGTAAACCGACGAAAAAAATCGGATTGGGACGTAACATGTGTATAAATAACCGTCAACAGCTCCAAGATGTGATGATATACGTCATCGGACGAGAGATCGTTCTACACACATGGTCAGCTTCGACTGGAAAAATAGAAACATTATTTTCATTGGGAAAATTTTTGGAATCATTACTCTACGCATTTCTTCTTTTTTTTGCTTGCAGACAAGGCAAAATAGGTGGCGTTTGGTCCCACACGGGTCTAATATGGTCTTATTTTGCACTTGTTTCCTAGTCTTATGCTACCTTAACGCTTCTACTGCTCATTTGCTAAAAAATATAAAGAAAATTTACAGCGATGTTCTGGCTTATTTGTAGTCGGTATTTTTTACCAGAATTCGAGGGGAACTCCTGCAATTTGTTAACGTCTGCGGTTAAATGACCTCAAGAATACCAGATTATTACATTTTTCTGGAAATGGGCTTTACGACACAACGTTGTGAAATTGATGTTTTCTCCGTGAAAATTGACTGTGATTTTTTGAAGGGTACTCTAATATGAAATAAGGAAGTACTGTTGAAGAAAATACAAAGAGAGTACTGAAAGAGTTTTAATTCATATTCACTTGCTTAAAAATTTTAGAGAAAAAGTGTTGACACAAATAACGAGTGAGGTATACTATAAGAGCTGATACCAAATAGGTTAGATTTCACCTCCTTAAATAACGCGTAGATACTTTATCACAGGTGTAAGCTTAATTGAATCAGACCTATTTTTTGGCACTATTGACTTTGCTCCTATCACATGTTCAAAGAAATCATCATAAGTAATTATCTTCATTGTTGATTCATCAAAAACGAAAGAATTACTTTTTTACGTAACTTTTTGGATCTTACTGGGATCGAAAGTAGATTACATATAGTAAGTTAAGTTGGAAAAATCCATGTGTTAAAGACATCTTAAACGCATTTTTAGTGAAATCCAAGAGAGATGATGATGGTTCATTATTCGCTCGTCTCAATACTGCACAGTACGATAGATTCATCGTCAGCTTTTTCTTCCGTTGAAGGCAGCCTGTGCGATCTGTGAATTTGTGTGTAGTGTCATTACGAGGAAAATAACATCGTTACAGACGCGTCCGCCAAGACACGACTGCTTCTCATTGAATTCAGCGAGTTCAGCGCATGACGGATATCATTACAGAGAGGAAACACTTCATAATGATCGAGTGCACCTCTACCATCAATTCCAGCTATACTCGCCCAAAATAAATGAGGCCCAGGAAGTGATATGTTTCTTTAAACAAGGCTAATCCGAGCACCATTTGGTGCAACATTTGTCACAATAGCGGCTTTGTGTTGCGCGTGACGGGAGGCTTGAGCTCATCCTTGTTTTACATCGCATGTGTTGCGCAGCGCCGAGCTACAGAGCATCGAGTGCGCACTTGATGCTATGCTGACAAAGGATGCTTCTCAATGGTCCCTCGAAGTCATACAGGGTCTTGAATGATGAGCAAATGGATTTGCACGCTGCTAACGAGATTTGAATTTAGCTGCGGAGACAAAAAATACGATTTTTTGTTATGGTGTGCAATATTTTTGCTGTTTCTTTTGCAGTAAATAAACTGAAGGAGCAGTTCCTTAAGAGAAGTCATGCTTTTTGAAGGCGCTCGAGCATGATGATGATGTGAATATGACCAAGAAAGACTGTGTAGATCAGCCTTAATGAATGTCTACCATGGTTTATCATTACAAATCCATAAATATTGAACTAAAATATTCATTAGTGCTCTCCGAACTTCAGAAAGTATTTGATTTTTTGTCAGTGTAAGAGCTTTTATTTCTCAGTATTCTTATATTATTCTCACTTCTAACGGGTTTGAGTTAATTCAAGTAAAAATTTTAATTACACACTGTAATTTTACTGAGTTCCACATTTAAAATACACGTACGCATGCAGTAATTTTTACTTCTTTCTCATCTAAAATAAACGTGCAAACATAGTAATTTCAATCAGTTTCGTATTTGAAATGCATGCACACATGCAATCATTTTATTTAGCTCCACAATTTGTGGCGCTAAGTGAGACACTTGAATAATAGGCACAAAGGTGTGGGTGCAGCATACATACAGTTGTTTCTGAAATTGCTAATTTCAAATTAAAGTGAGAAAACAGTTATAGTAGTGTATCATTTTTTGTGACATGTGCTTGATCATTTCTCGAACATTTTGAAATTTAAATTTTAGAATATGCACTTATGTTACACTAGGTAATGATGATAACAGTAAGTTGAATAACAGTGCTATAAAATTAACTATCAGTCAATACTAAGAGGTAATGAGATTTAGAGATTTCTTTTTTCATAAAATATTACCTACATGACTAGTGATGAACTATACATCAGAAACAACAAGCATTTTACAGCGGTACACAATTATAAAAAATGGATGTAAAAAATGTAGAAAAAATCTATGGGAATCTCCTTCCACATTTGGTTATTTGAGTAGGTAGTTGTAGAGTTGAATGGTGTAGTCTCATGATATTTGATTTTAAACTTGTTTATCACTCTGAATCCTAAAGTCATGCACTAACTACTGGATCGGGTTAAGTTGACTAATTACAAAAAATATATATTTCGTTCGTTTTCGTTGAGACATGTTACAGTAAACTTTTCAAGGGATTCATTTACAATCTAATAATAATAAAGTTAATAATAATAAGGCATGCTACGTAGAATTCAATGCACAAAATAAACCACTAGAGGGTGAATTATTGTCCGGTCATGGATTCTCAGTTTACAGAGCAAACAACTCACAATTCAAACACATATCTAGAACTTGCTGGACATTGTAATACAAATCTACGTCAGAAAAAAAGTATGTTGTCAACAACGACCGATTTAGCTAAAATCCAAGCTTCTAAATGTTAGAATTTAGTGTTATTTTGAAATAGTACGCAATATGTCTTCGTAATAAAACTTGACCAAATATAGTGAATGACATTATTGAAGTCAAATTTCAAAAAATGATTCGAAATTACTTGAAAAATAACACAACTCAAGAAAAAGGGTTTGAAATGCAGGTCAGTATTATTAAAAAACTATTTTTTTTCACATAACTACGTAATCATTTCGTTGTTAATAATGATTACTGGTTAATGATTCGTGCCTAATTAATAGAAAATGGAGCCAAGTTATAAAGAGATCAATGCAATATGAAGTACGACATGAACAACTTCAGACAGCTTGTAGTGAGGAGCTTCAAGCGTTGCTCCATCTATTTCAGTTATGTTCTCATTCCTTCTTCATGAAAATTCGTTAATTTTCCACCATGTTCGTTTTCACACTCATCTCTCCCTAATATAGATGCCTGAAGATAATTTATAAAATGTACTCATCAATAGCCAACTATGTTCAGTAAATTTCAACAATATTTGTTTATTATTGATGTTCAGTAAAGCATTTTTAAGTTATTTGTGCGGGGGTACAAGAACACTGACATTTGCCAGCTTTTTTAAATAAAACTTAAAATTAAAATTTTAAATTTTAAACAGTTATTAACTGCTCCACCTTGCAATAAAATTCTATATAATTTGAAATAATGTTCCACCTTAGAATAAAATTCAACGTATTTCTCATAATGCTCTTCCTAGCATTACCGTTCACCATAATTTCATTACATTACTCCACCTTATCTTAATGTTCGTCTTATATTATTGAGTAATGTTGAAAAAGCAACGTCATCTCATGAAGCTTCAAGCTGCCACTCATCCTTTTCATAAGTGGGCGACAGTCCTGATGTCATGCCGGAGTGACTTCGGAAGTATGGCCGGGCATCAGACAAAGAAATACGTATGTTCCAGGGCCAAGTTTTACTGGAAGGTCAGAAGCGGCGGCAGCAGCCACTGCCTCCGCCAGACCACTCAAACAATTTACTCAACTCAAGCCTCCATTAGAAGGACTTTAATGGTCAGAATAACTCGGATAACTCGAGCAATTATTTGCTACTCGTGCAGGATAACGAGCTAGATAAAAGCCTCGATAGGCAGCCGAGTCCACAGACAATTTTGTGCCATTACAGGCCTTAAGTTTTGTGCTGGCTCCTTCATTTATGGTCGGTCGTTTCTAAAATAATTCTCAAGCACCAGTATATAATTCAAACTTTATGTAATTATATTTATGTAACTTAAGTGTCCTCTAATTGCATTTATTCATGTCCGTTAGCTCCGACTCTCATTGTGATCTTGTGAAACTATTACACTGTACTTGCAAGTACGTTTTGGCAAGGTTAGTGCTTTGTAATTAAAGCGCTGCAGTACTTGTTTTTGAAAATGCTTCATGTATGGGCTAACAGACTGACACATCACAATTTTTGGGTACCTGAAGTACTCATTTTCGAGTCATTTAAAATTCCTTCGTGGATTCCACCTCTAAACGAGGAATTAATTTGTCTGAGTGCCAAGTCCTGAAATGTACGAAAAAACGTGTAACTTAAGATTGACTTTGATGTCCTGTGCTGTATATTAGCATAGGTGGAGAATTAGTGCAGTAGTAGTTATATATACTAGTTTCAATAACACGAATTTTTTTAGCGTGAAATACAAATTAAATAGTGTATGTGTATGTGCATGAACACTTTCAGGGGAGAGCAACATGCTCTAACTAATAACGTGGAGATTGTTCGATTATTATCTTTCATATAACGTAAAGTTTTTCTTTCAAATTTATAACGTGAATCGAATTCTCAACCATTGCTCTCTGGTCTTAAACAAAAATCGAAGGCTCAATCAATGTTTTAAAGTCTTACGCTAAAGTACACTTAATCGGGATTTCAAACTCATTTTAATGAAACATTAAACAATTTTCATCATCAACACAAATTCCTTTTTCCTGTTTATGTTGTTTGAGCTTATCCCTCATTCCTTGAGGCGGGATTTTCTAACTCTGTATTCTATCTTTTTCCAAAATGGAATAACGGAAATATTTGAACTATATGTTGTCTAGTAATACACGTATAGCAGTACGGAAACAGATAATGCATGTACCTTTATTCCTTACGTCTTCCTTACATATATCTATACAAATTTCTACTTTCACAATTTTCAGAAATTGTATATCAATATTGCAACAATTTTCATGTGTATTGCTAGAGATCAAAATGTTTCATTCATCATGGAGATTTTTATCGCTCAAAAATTAAATCACGAGTTTTTCCCGATGTGAAGAGTTTCAATTTAAGTTTTATGTTTCTTCAAAGTAAAGAGCTTGATCCAAAAATTACTTTAGCTACCACTGAATAAGTTCAACTTTTGCTGGGCGTTTCGAGCAGGCCAGGAAGAGCTCGAGTGCTGTCAGTTGCCCCACTCTCGCTGCGGGGTGTCCATTGAGGTGAGCCAGCGTCTGTTTTGGCAGCCGCGGCACCGCGACGTCTTGCACCTGCTGCTGACACTAGCAACTAACAGGAAACAAAATCAGTCATCTAATATCATAAGGGTAACTCTTGTCTTGGCACATGCATGGCTGTTCCGCAATGAAACTGGTAGTGAGATCATAAACATTTTTTAATCCAATGATCCATTCGCATTCATCCCCATAAGATCTGTTTTCATAGAATGACACTTGCCGTCTGCATTTGTGATTTTTGAAAAGCATTGACGGAGAGTGAATGAAATGCGTAATTATTTTTTGTAATTTTGCCTCATTATATCTTTCCCCTAGAGGATTGTTATCATATTATCCACACCAAATCCTTAAAGTGACAGTTTCATTAAAACAAATTAAAAATTTTTCAAAGAAGTCACTACGATGCTATATATGATACCTATTATAATTTCTTTAAAATATTATCTACTTAAAACATGACCATGTATGATTACTTCGTTTCATATTTACATGCGAAATTGTTGAGCGCCATCCAGTCGAAACTGTATAACAGGAAGCTCAACTCCTGTGTCTGTGGGAATTCATGAACCGGACGTCCGTTGAACACAAACACAGTTAAAATTGGAGAAAAACTTAGTGCAAAACAGGCACCGAATTTCGACTGGATGTAACTATTGGACGAAGGACAAGTGGCTATTAATGGTTAACAGCTGCAAAATGGGGACTGGGCCCTGGTAAACTGAGTACGACATTCATGTAAACGGGATACAAAATTAATACAACTGGGAAGCAAGTCCCTTTCGTAACTTTGAAGGCTGGGCAGAGGGTAACGAAAATGTGGGAACTTTTGAGCAAAGACGATATAAAAAAACTCATAAAAACAGCGACAGAAAATATCGGTGAGAAAACTTTGTGGCTTCAACTCGACCGAATTTCGACACAGAACCATTAATTTTTAGCATTATTTTCAGTCACTGCCTTCCCATAAAGAGGAAACTTCACAACGCCACTGAAAATAAGAAAAAATTCGAAACTTCATAGTCCTGAGACGAAAAATTGTTTCAATAACATACAGCATCAATAATACGCTTACTGAGTATTATTCCACTTATGTGGTGAATTTTGAAATTATGCGAAATTAAGAGAACATTTTACCATCGCATTTTCTTTTTTTAAGAACCTGCACAGTATGAACAGATTTTATCATCATCGCCTAAGAGTGTCAAAAACCAGTCAAACATAACTTGTTCATTTGATTATGCATAGTTTATTGTAATAATTATAACTGAATGAGTTACGACTTATACATTACCGATAAAATATATGATACTATTATTTCGCATAGTCTATGATTTTCAACAGGAAATTAATTAAAATTTCAAGTCTCTCTTAGTGAATTAGGCCGCTATGTTCATAAAAAAGCTTTCGTTCCGTATTGTATTTTTGTATTGGGTTTTTGCTAGAACCAGAGGACCTAACAACCATTCCTCTCATCACAGGTCTCATAAGATCCTGTTTCATCTTATCTGTGCAGGAGGTGTGACTTCATCGCAACTAGCTTATTTGCTCCCTTGCTCGACTCGAAACAAGCAAACTTTAGACGGCGTGATTCGCTCGTTAGACGAGGGAAATGCGATCATGCAATAAAGACAGAGTTGAGGGCATGGGTGACCCTCGGAACAGCTCTGATGTTTCATATTTACTGTGGAGATAGAATTGAGAACGGAAAAACAATGAAAGTCAACTAATCTAAGGCAACCCATGAAATAAACCGAAAGTCTAGTATTTTTCTAGGCCAGGAGAGTATTAAGTTTATGGTTCATTTAACAAACCACTTAATAGAGCATTGCGTGTTATTGTAATTATAATTTCATCAAAGATCTCAGAAACCGCTCAAATGCAAATAATTTTCTGATTATTTTAGTCCCGCTTTTATTGGTATTTTCAGTTGATCATGTTTATTCTTAACATTTCGTTACACGTGCTCCCATTAGAAGCAATAGCATACTGAACCGCACAGTAGCATTGGACACGGACAAGAACCATAATACCAGCGAATAATATTTTTGTATGCTTCACTGAGAGCAGGTAAATAGTTAGTTAAATACAACAAGAAATATATTTAAAAGTTAGCCTGAGAAATGTTTCTATGAAATGCTCATGCGGGTCTCTGCGTAAATTTCATCTCTGAAGACTTCTGTTTATTAGTTCCACGTAGAGGCGGTGTTGCTGTGCCTTTGTTATTTTGTTGCCGTGAACAGGTAGGAAAAATCCGTTGGAACCCACAGCGTTTTTCATACTCTGGAACAGCTTTAAGGAGAATATTTTCTGAGGATCTGGTAGAAGTGCAGAGATTCTAATGACAGAACCTTTGTCAGTTCATTTAATTTCGTACACGAATGCAACACCTATACGTACTTTATACCAGTGCCTAATGCATGGCAGTTGTAATATTTATGCGTGCGTGATGTACCTAACACAAGCACACAAGACGACACTAGTGTTTATGTTCTAGTGCTGGAAGTAATAATGCAACACCTGATAAGTACTCATTTCCCACTCCCCTTCCCCCCCTCAACTGCAGAAAGTACGGTACCTGCAAGCATCTTCCCCACCTCTTCCCCTTCTAGTCTTCCTCACAACCCGCATTCAGTCATTCACGTTCCTCGTCCTGTGCCCCCCAATAGCCTCCTTCCCACCCCCCGTACGCCCCCTAATGACATTAGGTCTGCTCAGGAATGTAATTCCAATCCATAGTCTCACCTCCAGAAAAGTCAAGACGACATCCTACCTAAAACCTCGAGACGAGTCTCAAATAATCTCACTTGGAGGCCATTAAATCGTTGAAATGGTGGCAAGTATTTGCGGATATCTTTACTACTGCAATAACCAACATTTTTGAGGACCTGGGCCGCGCCTGATGAAGAAAAATTGTGGCACAGAAGCCGTGGCTGCGCAGTGAATCTTGATTGCGGCACTCGGCTAGGGCCATAATTCTAGGTATATGCGTTCGGTTCAGACGTGCAAGCAGGTCCAAAAAAGTATGCGGAATTGGCAGAACAATTTACCAAATTGTGGACCATGAGGCATTCGTTTGAGTGTAAATTGATTTTGAGGAAACGGATTTTTGGCCTATGAAAATTGTAGGGTCAGAAAATTGTTTTCAAACAATGATGGATTATGTGTCAGAAACAGTACTTTAAATGAGACAGAAATTGGGTGTCTTGCTCTCATGCTTCAGAACGTAGTATATTTGCATATCTGCTTACAAACTTTGAAAATGTACATCGGGTCTCCAATTCTGGAAAATGATGAAGCCTCTGAGCTCCATAAATTGTGCTAGAACTACGATGAAACTTGAATGGATGCGCTTTAAGAAACAAAACTCATCGAACATCATAAATTACGAACAGATCTCACCGTGAGCAACACTAAGTAGATCTCCTTGTAAAAACCTACGCATCGTGGGGCGCACTCTGCTTTTAACGTTTAAATTCATCGTTGCAGTAACGTTAATTTTTGTACATTTTCGTAAATCTTAGATCGAACTAAAATTAATATTATCACCGTGCATTTGGCATGAATAATTCGGCTGGGATGGGAAGTATGATACATACACTTGAGAGCTCAGTAAAGCAGAGACTTATTTCAAATAAAAGACCATAGTGAAGGAAATTACTGGAGTTCCCTTTTTCCAATCAATTATTGCAACGGATTCCTGAATATTGTGTTATGTTTCCATATTGTTGGGAAATCTTTAACTTGTTGAGCAGGTATGTGAAAGCAGCTACGTCTTTCTTTTAGCAGCAGGCGGACAAAACGAAATTCACAAGTTACACCTTGTAGGTGAAAGTTTCTTCCCGTAGGTGTTACTGCACTACTTCCATTTATATGTTTATATGTATATATATATATGTATATATATATATATATATATATATATATATATATATATATATATATATATATATATATATATATATATATATATATATATATATATATATTGACGTCGAATGTCTACGTAAACTGTACCTTACAGGCAGGGTGAATAAATTTAATTATTTTCACAGCGTCATAGTGAATCTATAACATATTTAAAGCATTTCAGAAATGATATTCTTCACTCAGCTGAAAGCCAATTGAAGTTTGTCAGTCTGGAAGCAAAACATCTTCAGCTTTTTACATTTCCCTCACACAATCTTCTTGAACGAAAGTGCGTGTTATTCCAGCCATCACGTTTCTTGAAAACGCATTCATAAATTTCTAAAAGTATCTGATCCTAAGAAAGCGTAAGGGTTCGAAGATGCAGTGGCTGGTAAACTTTGATTTATGTTTTCTTGCGGCATTTGTTTTACGCAAGACGGAGGTCCCTCAAAAATCCCCAATCCATTAGAGGATTTTGCACAGGGGCTTCTGAGCCTCTCAAATATGGAAGAGGAAATTGAAAATTTGCGCAGTTGCTTTTAGGGCTCATAAAAAATCGAATGACGAGCTGGAGCATCATGCAAGGAAGGGATGCAGAGTACGATGTATATGACGTGCGACTTCAGGGAGTACAACCTGCCACTCTGATGTGTAACAAATGAACCACTGACACTCCCTACTGGTAGATTAGCATGAATAGACTACATATATAACAAATTCAAAGCCAAATTGAAGTACATATCTCCATGACAATGCACTGAGTCAGAGTATTTTAAGAGAGAGTTTGAGTCCCAAAATATTTCCTATTTTCAACCATTTCCTAATATTTCAAAACCATGAATGAGTTTTGTTACTTAGTAAACGAAAACTTTAAATTTTTTGCTTAGTTAGAGAAGCTGAGAATTGTTGTTTTCTTTCCAAAATGCAAAGATATCTTAAATAGAAAATTCAAATTTTTAGAAATGAAGTTCTTGTTCATAATTTTGTAGGTATTGTTTAATACTTATGGAACTGTAAAAACTACGAAAATTCTAATTTCCTGAAGTTAAATAAAGTTCATACGTTAGCTTTGTACAATTCCCATTGTAGTACTCAGTCAGTCGGTATGTTGGATACACTTTAAAAAGACAGGGATCAACTGCTTGAAGTCAGCCGATTGAATGAAACTAAACTTCTTCTGTAAGTATTAGCTGCCAACGCACTTTCTCCTTTTCTTAGACGTAGAATCTTTACAATATATGCAATTACTGGAGTGGTAGTTCTTTAGAACTCAGGAACAAAGATTCTACCAATTCATATGAGAATGAGTCATTAGTGTTTATGTTTAAATGAACTATATGGATAGGATAAGTATATCTACGGGTAAAGTTAAATCATTCCAGTTCGAGCATGCCAGTCGCTCTTTTGATTCATTGCTACGAAAAAATAGATAAAAACACCTTCAATAACAATAACATTCGATACGATTACTTAACCGATGAACTGAACGTATGACATCATACACGTCATCTTTTTAATTACTTTACTCTGATCTATAAAAACATATTCAAACCCTATGTAATGAGTTTACACACACACACACACACACACACACGTATGATTTGAAAAACACCTTCTTTCATCACAGCTTCGTAAGCTTCTCGAGTTGGTGACTGACTGGGAAGCTCCTTAACTGCTTCTGCAAAAATGGTCTGCAAATATTCCCGTTTTTACTTCGCTAGACGTGTTCATTGCAAGAGAATTTCATTTAAACTTAATTAAAGCACAAATTGCTTCACAGAATTTAAATTGAAATCTTCAAATGGTCGAGTGTTGCTCTGTATGAAACTTATAACTTGGTAAGATCAGGGGATCTCTTTAGCGGTGCGGTACTGCTCTAGAGTTGTAGTTACTAGAATGATGAATGTATTGTCTTGCTCACTGAGACACTTTTTCTACACACTGCTAGCTCAAAGTTGGGGGATATTTTTTCATGTTTCTTGCTTATTTTGATTTAATGATACATTTCATGTACGAAATTAAAGTCTTAAATGCATGTTATTTGCTAATCAAGGCGATTTCGAGCGTATACTGTAGACAGCACGGTCACGTATTAACAGAACCATTTTTAAACAATACTGGTTAGAAACACTATGAAAAATTATGCCTAAAATCGTTTTTCAAATATTTGAAGCATGCAATTTTCAGATTTATGCCCATTTTTCTGATAAGAACTGACTCTAAAAACATTAAGGTTGCCTGGTTTACTTGTGCACAATCATACTGCCGTTCATATTTCTACTGTGCAGCCTGCCCACGAGACTGAAGGTAAGTTGAATCGATCAAACAAATTAATCAGAGTAGCAGACTTGAGTATTTACGTCAATGAACTTGTATCATAGATACACAAATTACTGTCAGTCATGCTGTGACTCTGGTGAGTCATACAAGGACAGCCGATGTGAGAACTTTTCCTTATTCTCATTCGTTACGTCTCGTTACGCGATGCTCAATATCTTTATCCCATTTATGCTCTGGTTTTCTCCTTGATTTCATGATTTGATGTAATTCTTAGTGGACATTTGTAAAAGCTTCCTTAACCACTCAGTCACTAAGAGATAAATGACAATTGTAGAAGTTGAAAACTCATTTAATTTGTTTAAAGGAACTGGCTAGACCTGGAATAAATATTGCGATAGAGACCAAGGTAAACAGAATCAAACTTTCTACTGCCACTTTTGATTAGAAAATTGTCTGAGAAACATTTTGACAACTTGTCGACGGTTTGCGTTTCTATCATATGATGCCAGAATCTAGCTCAAGTATCTAAAATTTCACAAATTTCAACATGCCATCATACAAGTATTGAATTTAATTTTTATTATGTCTCTGACTTATGGTCTAGAAGTACCACAAAACATAGAACATGCATGCGAATACATAACTCTTAATCTCATAACACATAATCACCAGCTTGGTCGACTGGTGAGCGAATCTGCTTACGAGCGGAAAGACCCGGGTTCGAATCCCGCTGCCGACATGGTTGACGCGGCTAGAAATACGGCATGGGACTTGGGTAAACAACCGAATAATTATCGAAGTAATTATCCGACCCAAGAATGGGCCAGAAGGTTCGTTCCTATAGCCTCATTCTATTCTATTCTATTCTTCACCGACTTGCTGGGTGATCGAGACTACTGCAGTACTACTCAACTTCACAGGGACATCTGAGCAAGATAGGTGGAAGTCTCCGCTGCATCAAGCGACACTTCCTGCTAGCGAATCTCAAGCGAACTTGGATGTATACTAACGCGATCGTCCATGTACAGTTAACGACCGTGTGTCTAAACTTGACATTAGGTCAGTCGTCTGGACGGATATACAACTTAATGTTGATGACTGTGAGGAATTTTCTTTGAGACACCAGCCAGCAAGCGTTTCGCTGTAGAATAATTTTCGTTTATTTTCAAATCATTGAACCAACTGTCCTGAGATGCACTTTGAACTATTTTATAATTTCCCTATAGCCTTCACTTTTTAACTATTCGATCTTGGAAAGAAATTTACAATAATTGTTTGGTGTTTTCTACCACATTTTGTATTTTTTTGTACTCCTCATGATATCAGCATAATTTGACTTTGAAATTCCCATCATAATCCATTAAAATTAAGATAAATCAGTTTTTCATAGTATGTTTAACACTTTGTACCATAACCGTATATCTAAGATACCATATGTGACCTTTATATTACTTTTAACATATTTTATTATAAGTAAAAAGTAAGATATTTTACTAGAAGTATAGATGTTTTACCATAAGTACTCTGTTATAATTGTTGTCGTTTTTATAGAGTACTTTGCCTACTTCAGCGAATGTCAGCGATTGTCAGCGTTTGAAACAATGATCAGATTGCACTATTGTCAGCGAGTCATTACTAAAGAGGTTTTGTAAACAGTGTCAGCAGCGCCGTCTTTACGCCCTCTACTCATCGCCTCCTGTCGCAGAACATGAAGCGTGTCAGTGAAGCGGAAATGGATTCGTTATTTTAAATAAGGTGATTTAGAGGACGGCGGTTTGGACAGGCTCAAAACAGCAGGAGCCTCGACCCACCCTTGGTTACAAGGAATACTTTGATGGTGTGATGAGAGAAGGCATGAGATGTCTTCTTATTATGGGTCCTTGGAATATGGAACATCAATTATTCTAACAAGGCTCTCTACAGGCTCGTAAGGGCGTGTCGCTGCGTCTCTCAAGAAAGACCGTTCAAAGAGTATTCAATCGCTTGAAATAATTATATTGATATAGGAAGATAACTTTCTGAATGATGAGGTTTTATATTTTGCATAAAGTACATGTTCAATATGAGTAGAATGACTTTTATTTAACGTTATCGATTTATCAAGTAGCTTATATACAACATAAGTCTATATTGTTATAAGTATATAAATCAGTATGTATCTATCTATACGTTGATAGCCTTATCTTGTATTTTGTTTATAATATAATACGTCTTTTAAAGGGTTTTGAACGAGACCTTTCTTCAGGTCATCCCA